>CAIGQV010016413.1:0-45110 GCA_903798115.1 Danio jaintianensis
CAAAGGTGATTTTTGCTGCTCAATATTTCTTTTAATAACAGTATATTTTATTTCACATAATTATTTAATAAATGTATCAATTAAAGCCGGTGCTGTTACCATATGTAAATTATACATTTTACTCCTCCAAAAAGATATTTACTTATTAAAGTGGAGTCGGTTTTTTTTATTGTCCAAGACATTTACGCCCAAACTAACTAATGGTTTTGTGCCAGTGCTATTTTTTGCAATTATTTAATGATTTTCAGCTCTTTTCCTCCATGTATTTACTAAACCATCGGTATGAGCCTTTTCATATTATTGCCAATATGCCAATAACTTTAAATTAATCTATTTAAACTAACATAGGTGCATCAATAATTATCACAGGACCTAATGTTTGGCAAAAAAAGATTTTTTTTTTGCTTCACAAATGATAGAAATGGTCGATTTTAATGGGATTAAGATCACAGACAACTTCTGCAATTATTACAAATGACTAGAGGTCATGAGGTAATACTAATTCAGTATGAAAAGGACTAAATGCTGGTATTTCAGGGGCCCTTTAAGGTGCTAAGTCAGCTTTGGGTAGGACATCTAAATGTTTCAATTTCATATAAACACGACTTCTTTTCTCACCTTCATGCGGAAAACCTTGCGACCCGATTTGACAGCGCTGTCCTCAAAAGTGAACTCGTTTTCACGTATGATGGCCCGGCTCTCTTTGTCCCCTGTGTAAGTGACCACATAGAAATCCGGAGCCCACATCTCAAACTCTCTCTCCCAGTTGATGATGGTGGAAAGTGGTGCGCTGACCAGAAACGGCCCTTTGGAGTGACCCTGAAACAAGCGGCTCAGTTACACTCTGTTCCAGTCCTCTCTCAAATGCACTTAAAAAGAGAGTTCAAGTGGCACCCAGACCTCTTTGTAGAGTGAGTACAGGAACACTATAGTCTGCACAGTCTTGCCAAGTCCCATTTCATCAGCCAAGATTGTGTCGGTTCCTTGAGCCCAAGAGAAGCGCAACCAGTTCAGACCTTCCAGCTGGTACGGGTGCAAAGTTCCCCCCGTGTCATCGATGTACCATGGCTGCTGTTCAAACTTGATGGTGGGCTGTGACCAGTGACACGTAATGAGGAGAGAGCCATACTGGGGAACTAAGAAGGTGTCGTGAGGTAAAATAGAAAGGAAACTCACATCCACAACTGGAGTGTCTGGTGGAGGTTCTCTCCTCTTCACTTCCTCTTTGGGTCTCTTGCCCTTCCTGAACAGCAGGGGCTGATGGTTTTCACCTAGCACCTGGTTTCTGGTAAAATCAGTGAGTCAGTATAAATGTACGGTGCTTTTCGTACATAGCAAAAATTTAATTACAAAATACAGTTGAAGTCAGAATTATTAGCCATTCTGAATTATTAGCCCCCTGTATATTTTCTTTCCCAATTTCTGTTTAGTGAAAAGCAGATTTTTTAAAAACATTTCTAAACATAATAGTTTTAATAACTAATTTCTAATAACTTATCTTTGCCATGATGACAGTAAATAATATTTTACTAGATATTTTTCAAGAAGTATTCAGCTTAAAGCGCAATTTAAAGGCTTAACTAGGCTAATTAGGTTAACTAGGCAAGTTAGGGTAATTAGGCAAATCATAGTATAATGATGGTTTGTTCTGTAGACAGTCAAAAAAACTATTGCCTGAGGGGGCTAATAATATTGACCTTAATTTAATTTAATTTTTTTAATTAAAAACTGCTTTTCTTCTAGCCGAAATAAAAAAAATAAGACTTTCTCCAGAAAAAGAAATATTATAGGAAACACTGTGAAAAACTCCTTGCTCTGTTAAACATCATTTGCGACATTTTTGAAGATTTGATTGAATGGAAGAAAGGGGCGGTGCGGTGGCACAGTGAGTAGCGATGTCGCCTCACAGCAAGAAGATCGCTGGTTCGAGCCTCGGCTGGGTCAGTTAGCATTTCTGTATGGAGTTTGCATGTTCTCCCCGTGTTCACGTGGGTTTTCTCCGGGTGCTCCGGTATAGGTGAATTGGGTAGGCTAAATTGTCCGTAGTGTGTATGTGTGTGAATGGGAATGTATGGGTTTTTCGCAGTGATGGGTTGCAGCTGGAAGGGCATCCGCTGCGTAAAACATATGCTGGATAAGTTGGCGGTTCATTCCGCTGTGGCGACCCCAGATTAATAAAGGGACTAAGCCGAAAAGAAAATGAATGAATGAATGAATGGAAGAATTCTTTAGCGGAGTGCATCTGCAAAAAATATAACAAACAATCTACATAAAGAAAAACATACAAATAAAATATATTATATTTTAATATTGTTATCTGAACTGTATTCATGAATAATTAAATGTAAAATAATACTGTATAGTCTTCATTGTATAAATAATTCAATAAAATTAATTGTTATTAAACGGTACAATTTATTATGCCTGAATGTATTTAAAATCCTCACAGTTACGGGTCTGGAAAACACATGCAAATGACTCAACATTGCATATACTGCTATGTGACTATTGTGAATGATCATATTGCGATATCGATGCTGAAATGATATATTTTACTACATTAGAGGCATGCATCCAGCATTTTGTTGTTGTTTTTGTGAGAACTATTGAATGCAGTAGAAATTTATGACATAAGTAAATGTACAGATAAACTAATAAAATATTGTTCTATTAAGTAGAGTATAAAAGTATTAAGTACTCCTTTTCAATTCTACCTGAGATTGAAAAAGTAGTTGATTTTTAATGTACTTAAGTATTAAAGTATTAATGTATTTAAATATTACTGATTAATGAATGTTTTTTTTTTTTGCAATTGTTTATTGGCTCATCCTGCTCAGAATAAATGAAGATTGCAGGGTTATAGAAACTGGGAAAAAAAAGTAAAATATTTAGTTTGTTTTTCCCCCAGTGATGATCAACATTTTACTGACCATTCCAAAGAAGGCATTATTTATTAAGAGCTTTGTTTCCTAAAGGATTAAGGACACTTTTTTTATCATTATCCACACTGATGCACCATCTACATCAACATAAATGAAACAACTTGCCTGTGATCCCAGTAGGCTTGTTTAACGCTGTCATAATCTGGGACATCGAAGTCATCAGCCTCCCAGCTGCATTGATCATATGGCAGATCTCTCCACTTAATCAAGTACTGTACATCTCCATCCTTATCAAAACTTCAACACATGCAAAACATATGTATTCAACTGAATTTTCAACATGAGGTATAGCATTAGTAATTTGTTGCATGTCTTTTTTATATAGCCACAAAGGTAAACCCATTATACTTTTACAATAGTATATCAGAACAGTACAGAATTAACAGCTTTCATCCAAAATAATCTGTCTTTAGTAAGAAGACAGTTTGATGCTTAGACTAATTATGAAACTTTGAAGAATAATGAAAAAAGGCATACAATGCCGATTGATTGAACAAACATATACAGAAATGCATAGGTTAGGAGAAGGCTACAAAAACATTTCAAAGGCTGGAAAAATTCTTTGGAATGTAATTTGATTTAAGCCTGTATGACAAATAAAGTCATTATTTCAAAGGGGTATGATGATTTTTTATAGGCACTGTATATCACAATTGATAAATAAAATTCAACATGATATTCTAATATGAAAAAAAAGAATTTCAACAAAGTTGTGATTATTTTGATCATTTATAGTCCTTCAGGTATCAAATATGATACAGCAGGCTTTATGAGCTAAACAATCTCTTTGTTTCTCTGACTTTACAGTATATAAATTAGCAGGTCCAATAGTTCTTGAGGACAAAAAAAAATCCTTTTTATTTTTTACAAGACTGTAGCTTGTGTATATTTTCACAGCAAGATAACACATAAATTGCTGCAAATATTGCCACAAAATATGGAAAAAAGCGGACAAAATTTTAACCTGCAAAATCCTGGATTTTAAGTACTTGTATCCTCCCATACCTGTGGTTGAGGATGCGGTGAATGATCATCCACTCTGGCTTGATGCCGTAACGATAGAAACGCTCCTCCATGGCAGCATACTGAGGGTCTTTGCTCCGCCTCTTTTCGTTGTTAAGCTCCTCCTCCCCGGAGCCATAGTCGTACGGTGGCGGTTCGTCCATGTCATTCTTGCGCTGGTAGTTCCGGTACATTACTGTGTGATACAGCTCCAACTGCATCAAGGGAAAGAACTTAAATTTAATCAGAGATCCAGGAACGAGCCAAAAGAGCATGCATGATTTAATTAATGTTGGCTCCACTGTAGTAATGTGGGAGTCCCACCTGTAGTTCGCTGACCCAGGAGCAGTGCCAGTAGGACAGGCCAGCCCATTTTACAAACAGCTGCCTCTCTGGACGGCCTTTAAGTGGCATTTTGGCCAAACTGTCCACCTTCTCCCCATCCGGCCCAAGGGGAACCTCAGGTGGCAGAGGAGGATCGCCCCACGACCAATGCAGAATCTTCTGGACTTTGCCTTTTAGAGGTGGACACTGGGAGATAAATAAACGATGGATGATGAATACTGTGCATAAAGCTCAAAATAATATGTGCTGTTTTTGCACATTTACAGTTTAATTTCAGCTGGAATCAATTTCTTATCAAATCTTAAAGGGGACCTATTATGCAAAAATCACTTTTATAAGGTGTTTAAACACAGTGTGTGAATATAGCCTGCCTCTAATGGTAAAAATTAATTAATCCTATTTTTTATAATCACACTTTATAAAAACAGTCTGCAGAAACACTTTGATTGGCATTCTCCCTTTGTACATGTCATCAGAGGGAGACGATCTCTCCCTCATTAGCGCAGACAGCCCTGAGTGAGAAGTAGCCACTATGCTGATGCATAGACGTTGTAACTCCGACTTCTTTTGAAAAGAGGACTGGGAGCACAATCTCTTTTAAATTGTGGGTTATAATGAGCTGAAACTTCACATACACACTCTAGGGACTTTGGAGATTTATTTTACATCTTGAAGAAAGGGGCATAATAGGTTCTCTTTAAAGTGTTAGTTCACCTGAAACGAACCCTTTAATTTAAATGCTGAGGATGTAATAAATTACAAGATAAAGCTTACATGACTGTTTAAAAGTTTAGTATTTAAACTACACATTTCCAACTGTATAAAATACAAAACAGTTACTTTTAGGGCCTAAAATTAGCACTTGTCAAGAATCAAATGCAAGTAAAAATCAGTGTTGGTGAGTTCTTAAAATGTTACTTGTCAGCCTTGGTACTGTAAGTTGAATATGATGATGTGAAATTAATTGATGCTTTAAATATTCAATTATACTTTATCATACATACTGTAACTCAACTATGCACAAATCTACTGTAGTTTGATTATAACAGTAAATGATGTTATATAATAAAAACTAAAACTTTTATTTTTCAAATAAAGTTGTCCTGTTATGATTTTAACACTTTCCTTTAAACAGGTAATGTTGTTGATTGAGCATTAAAACTATCTGCT
This sequence comes from Danio jaintianensis, assembly GCA_903798115.1. Taxonomy (NCBI): domain Eukaryota; kingdom Metazoa; phylum Chordata; class Actinopteri; order Cypriniformes; family Danionidae; genus Danio; species Danio jaintianensis. The sequence goes on from CAIGQV010016413.1 coordinate 5,460, forward strand.
AAGTTAAAAAGAACACATTGCCCTCCAAAGGGGGTTAATTACTGTATCAGTAAACACTGTTTCTGAACTCCCTCAAATGCTGTAGTTTTCTACAGGGACAAATGGCATATGTTACTATGAATGTAAATAATTCCTGTCCAAAGGGACGGAGCCTGGCTTAGTTAGTAATGTGTAGTCTTCATGTCAAGTGTTTTTTGACATAAACTTCTGTGTAATTACATCTAACATGAAATAGACGTTTAATAATCATGGAATTTGCCATCTGATACTTCATGTACTGTATGTGCTCTCATTTTAGGTGTTTAAACTGACAAGACTTTAAAGGGCATGCAGATGTTTTGTTTGTTTTTGGCAGAGAAACCGAGGCATCAAGCTGTAAAAACACTGCCTTTCTGGAAGGGGGTGGGCAGCTCATTTGCATTTAAAGAGACACACCAAAAAATAAGTATTTACACCATTCTATAATAAATGATCTGTGAGCTATTGTGAACAGAAACTCCACATACACATTCTGAGAACACTATCGACTTATATTACATCTTTTATAAACCATAATAGGATAAATCGCCATGACGTATAACCCAAATTTCATCTTCATAGCAGTATCATCAAAAACTCTAATTCTTCCCAAGACCAAATTTTGTAGCACTGCAGTCAAAAGCAAACCAATCCCATGCTAATGTATCTCACCATGCATCGTGGGCACAGCCACTCTCCATTGGGAATCTCAGGAAGTGGTGGGTTGAGACAGTGGATGTGGTAGGAGGAAGGACATGTGTCACAACACAGCAGCTCTCCTCCATCCTTACACACTCTGCAGAACTCCATATGGTCATCTTCCTCTTCACCTGCAACCTCGTCTTCCTCCTCCTCGTCATCTTTGGCCTCCCACTGAATCCCTTCTTTTTCCTGAGAGACGAAACAGTGAACTGTCAGTTCTAATAACGCCGGTTCTGTGGCTTCAACTATGCTTGTTTCTTTGCATGAGTATTGTTATGTGGGAAGGGATTTCCTCACACAGTGGGGGCAGCTCCATTTGCCCTCAGGGGCTTTTTCCAGCTCTGGATCCAGACACACCAGGTGATATGCCCTGGGACAGGTGTCGCACAGAATGATTTCTCCCCCCTGCTGACAAACCTCACAGTAGTCTTGATGGTCTGTCTCGTAGCCGTCTCCATCCTCTCCTATATTAGCAATAGAGTTTAAAGGGAAACTCGGAATGATTTTTAGAATTTACTAGAACTTCTATGTTAAGCTGCTTTGACACAATCTACATTGTAAAAGCGCTATAGATATAAAGATGAATTGGATTGAACTAAATAATAATGGGAATAATCATAATAATATAAACAATATTAACAATACTACTACTACTACAACTAATAATAATAATAATAATATTAATACATAAATAAAAATCACTTTACTTTTCCTTTTTTTTCGTCCTTTGCGACTTGACTTCTTTTTTGCTGCCGTGGAAGTGTCTGAGCGTACAGAGGCACTGTGAATGCTGATGTCATCAAAGTCTGAAAAGTCATCTAGGAAATCCTCCTCACTCTAAGAAATAAGGCATTCCAACAATCAAACTGTCAGGTCCTACTCTTTAAACCAGATGATTGATTGCACGGGACAACTTTTCTAATAAGTACAAAAAGTGTCAAATCAAAATACAAACTGAAAAGGGTCATAACATGGAAACCAACTTCAGAAAGAACCTAATAAAACTGGGTGGAAGCATAAAAAACAGGGAAGTATATCTATACAAATGATACATGAATTGTTCTTGGAAGTAGAAACGTTTCGACTCTTTCCATTGAAAAGCTGTGGGGAATCTTTCCATGTGAAACAGGTTAAACTCTAGTAAGATTTCAGTGAAAAAGCATTCTCACCGAAGAGCCTTTTTTCCTTTTTCCACCCGGGCCTGCTTTCGATTTGGACTTCTTCGGTTTCCCTTTCTTTTTTGTTTCTTTTCCTGGCTTGCTCTTTTTTTTAGCACCAGGCCCTGCAATGCAGTCCAGATGAGATAAACAAAACAGAAACCTTTTATTTTTGAGATCTGAAAACAGCAGTCTACTCTGCAGACACACTTTTTTGTAGAAGCTGAATGTATATCCGTCTACTTTGTAGCATATAGTATTTTGATGATTTAAAAAATACTTTCTCTTATCACATTTTAATAAGCCATTTTGAATAAAAATATCTTCTAGCTAATTTGGAGCATTAACGAATTGGCAAAGACTAAAAATTTAACATGTTACAGATGTAAAAGCCACCATCAAATCTCCCAACCTCCATAAACCCCTATATAACATCCACAAAAAAAACATCACGTTACCCTTTCCCTCTTTGGTTTTGGCTTTTTTGATTGGCCCAGATGGAGAGATCTGTTGGATGCTTCTAATACAGATGGGCGGAGCCACATTGACAGTTTCCACGGCAGCGGCCACAGCAGCCGCCACAGCAGTTGCAGAGGTGCCTTTGAAAGGATTGTTCGCACTAAACTCTCTCCACTTTGCTCCAAGCACTGTCATCATTTTTGACATGGGGATCTTGGGGTTCTTCTTGGCGATGAGGGGTCTGACCAAAAGCAAAAAAATATATATATATATTTTTTTCCAGTTTTACAGCTGATGATCTATTTAATCTCATTGTCCACTTTTTTAACCCCTATCTTGATTTATTTAAAGAGAGGGACTTTTTTTTCTTTCTCTGATCTTTCAAAGTAATTATAAGCTCATGCAATTTACAATGTATGAAGAGGGACAATAAATATTATACAAAGGGCTGCAAATTTCTGTTGTGCTCTGATAGTCACAAAATTACACAGTGTGTTTGTGTTAGAATCAGAACCGGTAAGAGAATGTTGTGCTGTTTAAAAAATGTTTGACTTTAGGTATGACTTTGATAAGTGAAGTTTAACAAACTAATTTCGCGAGGAGCACGTGATATAATCAACTACAGCTGATCCTTATCGCTAATCATTAGCTAACCTATCAGATCATTCCAAACTACTATAAATATCCTGCCTAAATTTCATTCCCTATCTTCGTTTTTGGAAACCACTCTCTCCCCCCACTTTATCCACCCTATCCTTCCCCTCTCCCTCCTCCACAATTTCTATGATCAGGCGACACGGTGGCTCAGTGGCTGGCGTTGCTGCCCCACAACGATAGGGCCAAAGGTTCAAGTTCTATTTGAGCCAGTTGGTACTCTCTGAGCGGAGTTTGCATGTTCTCCCCGTGTTCGTGTGGGTTTTCCCCGGGTACTCCGGTTTCCTCCCACAATCTAAAAACATGTACATAAACGAATTGTAATAACAGTCACAAGCACTTAACACACATAATACTGAATCAATTAGAAACCTAAGGGGGGCTCTCAAGAAATACCTGACCTCGTATTCCTCCTAATGCTCATTGACCAGGCGAGAACCTTGGGCTCATCTACCTCCGAGCTCAGGGTTCTCTCCCAGGACAGCATGCCAAACCTGCTATCATAGTCGAGCATTATCAAAGTGTGAACTCTTGAAGTAAAGTATAAATCCTCTCTGGCTAGTTTACTTCAACAACACATCCCGCAATGTTTATGTCAGAGGCGGAGAGTAGCTGGTCTTTTGAGGATGTTTCAATGCATTTCACAACATCAGTGTTTACATTGCGAAAGCAATCTGTTCAAATGCACTTTTGACTGCTTCTAGAAGTACTTCTAGAAATTAATTTTAATACCAACCGTAAACAGGGCGTTATTCTGTGGATGGCCACATTGGTATTGCAGTATTGATATAAATTGATACAGACAGGTTTGGAATGATGTTTGGTATCAATACCTTTACAAAAATACTTATATTACAATTATATTAATACTAGATTAAAAAATATTATATACTATCAAAGTGAAGCGAATAAAATACCAATGTCTTTCTCAAATATCCTTTACAATAATAATTAAAACACAGACAAAGCTTAAGATAGTCTATTAAAACTGGCAAAAAAGAAACTGATTAAGAAGTTCCAAATGTGCACAGTATATGTTGGTATATTAGTTTATTTTAATTCATTCATTCATTCATTTTCCTTCGGCTTAGTCTCTTATTGATCAGGGGTCGCCACAGTGGAATGAACCACCAACTATTCCAGCATATGCTTTACACAGCGGATGCCCCTTCCATCTGCAACCCAGTACTGGGAAACACCCACACACTCTCACATTCACACACACTCATACACTACGGCCAATTTTTTTTTACCCAATTCACCTTCACCGCATGTCTTTAGACTTTGGGGGAAACCGGAGCAGGGGGAGAACATGCAAACTGCACACAGAAATGCCAACTGGCACGGCTGGGACTCGAACCAGCGACCTTCTTGCTGTGAGGCGACAGTGCTAACCACTGAGCCACAGTGCCACCCCTTTATTTTAAGTATATTTATGATAATGTATTTTAACAATAATAAATTATTTCATCGTTCTTTCTGTAAAATACGGTATTAATTTCAAAAAAACGTTATATTTAACTATTATAACATAATTCATATTTTTAACATTTATGTGTCTTCATGTTCCCTTTTGCCATGAATTGACAGAATGTATCAGGTATTTCTTTTTAAGTAGTAGTATCTAAAATAAACTGATTCTGACTTAAAATGAATGAACATTATCAATCTTAAAAAAAGGCCAAAAAACAACAACAATCAGTATTGACATTGATATCAGTATCAGTCAGTTTTTTTTATTATATCACCCATCACTACTCCAAGAGGCTAGCGCTATGAATTAGAAATTGTAAGCATATACTAACAAAGTGTCTATGAAATAAAAGATTATCTTGGTTACAGTAGACAAGTGGGTTTGACAGTACATCTTGTTTCAATGCCTCTTATTAGAAAACCTGTCATCATAATGTCATTACTTCATACTGGCATTAGCATTTGCCAGAAGGAACATTTTAAAATAGAACAAGACATGTTGACAGCAGGGCATTAGAACGTCCACGCAGAAGGAAAACTTTGAAATCCTACCTAAGAAACTGGCTGAAGGCTTTGTAGTTGGTGATGGTCTTATAATCGTCCTCTGAGAAGGCATACTGGACATCTTCGAGACCCCATTCTTGCATCAGCTGACTGGACGACTTTGGTTCCTGTTGTCACATGGAAAAAACTGGCATTCATTTATTTTCATGGCTAATAATAAAAAAGAACAACTGAGCATTTCTACAGGAGAACCTTCATGTTTCCATCATCGTCGTCATCCTCATCCTCGTCGTCCTCTTTCTTTCGCTGTTTTGTTTTCCTCTCTTTCTTCTCTTTGGGCTTTTTCTTTTTCTTCTTCAGGGCGCTGTAGGTGCTGCTCTCGCTCCCCGACCTGTGGCCATGATCCTCTCTGTCTGACATGTCATCCAGCCCACTGGGAAGCCCCTGTGAGTACCAGCAGAGACATAAAAAAAGGAGATTGACCACTTGTTTAAAATTAAATTAAATTAAATTCAAGTTTACTTGTATAGCGCTTTTCACAATAAGTATTGTTTCAAAGCAGCTTTACAAAAGGTGCACATTACTGCATTACAAGCAAAATCTGAAAAGTTAAGGAGATGTATAGGGCGGACATTACATATAAACATAGTTAACCTGCAGTTATATAGTATACAGAGTCCTTCCCAAAAAAATAAAAATAAAAATGGAAGAAATCGTACACGCAATATGCGGCTGCAGAAAAGAAAGGCCAGGAAAGCTGAAATGAAAAAGCTACTACCGTACTTTCATTGCTGTCTGCACATACCATCATCTTAAACCATATGTCTCACTGCAATTTGTACATTTTTGTGTTTTGGCGAATTACACTGTAAAAAATGATATGACCAAAAGTCATGACAATAAATGTTTTTGTTAGTTTAACATATTTAAATAAGGTAATCAGGTATCAAACTATTTTTTTTAGTTATGCAAGGTTTATCTTAATATAATGTAAGTTCAAATGACCAGGAAATGTCATATGATTTAACTAAACAATTTAAGGCAATAAGAATTTTTTATAGTGTAGTGACTAAATTGCCTAAATTCGCAAAATCTCAACTAAATAATAATTTTAGTCAGTTTGACTAATGTAAGTTGAGATGACTAGAAAATTTCATCTGATTTAACTAAACAATGTAAGGCAGAAAGATTTTTTTTACAGTGTAGTGATTAAATCGCATAAATTCGCAAAATTCATTCATTCATTTTCCTTCGACTTAGTCCCTTTATTCATCAGGGGTCGCCACAGCGGAATGAACCGCCAACTTATCCAGCATATGTTTTACACAGCAGATGCTCTTCCAGCTGCAACCCAGTACTGGGAAACATCCATACACACTCATTCACACACATACACTACGGTCAATTTAATTTATTCAATTCACCTATAGCGCATGTCTTTGGACTGTCCGTAAACACGGGGAGAACATGCAAACTTCACACAGAAACGGCAACTGACCAAGCCGGGACTTGAACCAGCGACCTTCTTGCTGTGAGGCAACAGTGCTAACCACCGAGCCACCGTGTCTCCCCAACTGCATTCCATTTTAATAAAACAATTATGTAAATATATGCATATAAATAATAACTTCATTGGGTAACACTTTATTTTAAGGTGTCCTTGCTTCAAGTTTCATGTAGTCACTATATAATTACGAATAATTTTTGCATAATTTCAGGGAACTAACCTTAAACCTAACCCACATTCTAACCCTAACCATACAGTACAATTAATTATTATTACTCTGTAGTTAAATTAATAATTACTCTAACAAGGACACCTTAAAATAAAGTGTAACACTTCATTGTTTCATTCATTCATTTTCTTTTCGGCTTAGTCCCTTTATTAAATCTGGGGTCGCCACAGCGGGATGAACCGCCAACTTATCCAGCATATGTTTTACGCAGCGGATGCCCTTCCAGCTGCAACCCATCACTGGGAAACATTCATACACACTCATTCACACACATACACTATGGACAATTTTAGCTTACCCAATTCACCTATACCGCATGTCTTTGGACTTGTGGGGGAAACCGGAGCACCCGGAGGAAACCCACGCGAACACGGGGAGAACATGCAAACTCCACACAGAAATGCCAACTGACCCTGCCGAGGCTCGAACCAGCGACCTTCTTGCTGTGAGGCGAACGTGCTACCCACTGCGCCACCGCGTCGCCCCTTCATTGTTTCAAATCAATTTAAATGTCAGTAAATAGTAAAATGGTAAACTTTATTTCACAGCATAGTTGTACTTTTTTATTATTTTTATTATTATTATTATTATTATTTCTCAATTTAAAGTTGCTAATTGCATGCTTATAATCCAGTCCGAAGGTGCTACCAAGATGGTCAAAAAGTGAACTGACTTGTCTTAAAGGCACATCTCTGCAAGTTTACTAAAAACATAATCTTATATACAGGCAGAAACGTTGCTTCTGAAAAAATATAGCTAAAGGTTTGCATGGAAGCACTAATACATAGCCCTTACATCCATAGATTGTAATTAAAACCAGGCATTTTCTATGGCGTACTGATAAATCAGCTCGGCATTTTCAGTAAACGACAAACCAGATCATTACGCCACTATTATTAGTAACATCTGGAGGCAGGAAAACCAATCAGAATGATTGAAACAGCTAGAAAACACACATGTTTTTGGTGTGTGTGTGTGACTGAAGAAAGCCTGTTGCTGTGCTGCAGCTGTGCGCTGGCTGGCAGACGTCTCCTCGGCGCAGGGCAGACCGGCACTGCCGCAGAGCGCACGAGCTCCAGCGCCAGCCGTTCAGAGTTGCCATGGAAACCAAACTGTGCAGTGTTGGGGTGGGGGGGGGTTGCTCTCTCTACTGCAGCAGCCAATGGAACGGCGCCATCCAATCAGACGCGTTTGCATAACGAGCTTGTTATGGAGAGTCCCCATGGTTGCAGTGCCTGTGTTCTAGGGCCCGTCTAGACAAATCTCAATCACGTACATGGGGGAGGGAGAACGAGAGAGTGAGAGAGGAAGAAGAGAGTGGGAGAGAGAGAGGAGGGGTGATCGTGCAAGAGGCAAAGACTAGAACCACTAAAGAGCTTCACAGCTGGAACTGAAAGGTCTCCCAAAATCCAAACCACAATTATCTGACAACGTGTTGCAAAGGGGAGGGGGGGTCTAATGTAGGTAAAGTACAGCTCTTCCATATAGAAAATGCAGTAGAGAAAATTCATATTTCGTATTCATAATACAGAAAATTCGTATTCATAATACATTTGTATGTTAAATCTAATTGAATGCAAATTAGTTCCGTGACCTACAGAGGATGGAGGGGGGAAAATCCACCAAATTAATACAATTTCAGGCTTACAATTATATTGCATTCACAAGTTATTCACTAATCTGTCTTTTAATCCTATTTTAATCCTATATTTTATATATCTAAAAAAGCAATTGCTCATGCTCAAACAATATTGCATACAATATTCAAATGTGGGCGACGCGGTGGCGCAGTGGGTAGCGCTGTCGCCTCACAGCAAGAAGGTTGCTGGTTCGAGCCTCGGCTGGGTCAGTTGGCATTTCTGTGTGGAGTTTGCATGTTCTCCCCGTGTTCACGTGGGTTTCCTCCGGTTTCCCCCACAACACCAAAGACATGCGCTATAGGTGAATTGGGTTAGCTAAATTGGCCGTAGTGTATGTGTGTGAATGAGAGTGTGTGGATGTTTCCCAGTGATGGGTTGCAGCCGGAAGGGCATCCGCTGCGTAAAACATATGCTGAATAAGTTGGCGGTTCATTCCGCTGTGGCGACCTCAGATTAATAAAGGGACTAAGCCGAAAAGAAAATGAATGAATAAATGAATATTCAAATGTCATTTTTGAAAAAATATCTTGAATTAAGCTTATTTTCCCCATGCACCCTGATGTGGTTGTTTTTTTGGCAACAAGAATTTCTGATTAGTTCATGTTATTTAATGAATTAATTTGCAATTAAAATTGTATTTACATTCACATTTAATCATTTGGCAGATGCTGTTATCCAATATGACTTTCAGATGAGGACAATGGAAGCAATTAACGCATCAAATGCAGTAGAGAGAGTGTGAGGGTCAGATTTACAAAAATAAAGACAATCTTCATATAAACAACACAATACCAATGCTTTAAGTGCAGAACATTTAAGAAATCAATACTTGGTGGCATATTAATTTTTAATAAAAAACCAATGACACAATTTAAATTTTGGTCAATTGTTATTTTCTGCCAAAAAATGTAAAGAAAAAATTAAACTTTTTTTTTTTATTTGGAAGAAATTTCTAGTGGTCTCTTAAGTTTTGTTACTTCGTATTCACTAATGATGTGAAAACCTGATGTCAAAATCTGATGTTATAATTTAAGCTTACCAAGTTGTTATCTTAAACTAAATTTACAAGTATTAATATTGATGTTTTTTAACATCTCTTGACTGACATTATTTATTATTTATCAATATTTAGTCTAGAAAATATTACATTTAAGAAAGTTTTTTCTATGCTAGTTTTATAGAAACTTACAGTCCCATTAACTATTCACTTTAATGAAAAGTATGAAGAGAAAAAAATCAGCATGAACACTATGGGAAAGAGAGCAATCCGGATTTTGAACGACCTGACATTGAGGAAAATGATGAAAGAATCTTCATTTTTACTTGAGCTGTACCTTTAAATACTGCATTTTCAGTGGGAGCGAACTGCATAATAGTGTCAGACAGCTTAGAGATCTTCTTTTTTCCAGTGAGATAATCTTTTCCCCAAAAACATCCTCATCGTCAACACACCCAGACAAGAAAAAGAAAAAAAAAACTCCCATCTGTACTACTGAAATGTCACTTATCATTGTTTACATCTGACAAAGCATCAATTCTCACTCTCCTACTACAATCCCCAGACTCTCCACGGTCTATCAGGCTCTGGCGCAGGTGGCCGGCTTTGGCGAGCTGAGCTGTTAGACTTACGGACAGCAGAAGGGCAGGGGCTGGTTTTGACCCGCATTGATTTGAGCCCGTGTCTGACACGGCACTGCAGGGAGAGCATGACTGACGCCAAGCAGGGCTCTTAGCTGCTGAGGGGAGACCTCTCTGCCCTCTCCACGGCACATTTACCACTGCTGAGAGGGAGAGAGGATGAGAGAAAGAGTGATTTTGAGACAGGGAGAGAGCGAGGGAGGGTTAGGGAGGAGATAGAGAGGAATCCCTCTCATTATCTCAATGGTAACTACAGTCAGCTGGGGAGACTGAGACTGACTGACCTGTCAAACGTTTTATCTCTCGCCAAGGCGCAGAGGGAGGACTGACGGGGAAAAAAGGCTCATTGGAAAACAATCTGATAAAATACCCCGAGGTCAGGTAGGATGTTTCATACTGATCATGCAGCTCGAGGGAGCAGAGTTTATGTCACGGCCTGTGAGACAATTGCACATCTGGCCCTTCTCGTTGCCCTTTATGTTGAGACGTGTTTTGACTGATCAGATCCGACTGATCAGTAGACTATGGAGATAACTTAGAGTTTTTGTCTTGGTCTTGTTTCTAGTCCAAATATCTAAGAAGCATTTTCAGTGAGCACAGTTTCGTTCTGCCCAATCAGAATTGCGCAACCGAACTATGCGGAGCACCCACAATAAAACAGACAAACAGGAAAGCGCGGACAAGTGGGATGATGGCGTCTACCGCTTCAGAAGCATTAATAGACGAATTCATATAAAAGAAAAACAGCATGTTGGTAATATGGGAATATTTTGGTTTTAAAGTCACAGACACCGAACAAAAACAGGTCATTTGTAAGAGCTGTTGCAGAATTGTTGCCAAAGCACGAGGAAATACAGCACCACAGGCGGCCATATGAGGAGTGTCTTGCTAAAAAGTGAACTAAAAGTATTGCCAGTGACACTCAATCTAGTAGCTAGAAACAGCAAAGTACAGTTTTAGAGTTGTTTGCGGGTGTTACAACGTATGACAAAACATCACGAAGGCACCAGGAGATACTAATGGCATAACACACTACTGTTTGCTGTTTGAGAAAAATGAGTGTTTAATTACTGAATATTTAAAAATACATTTGAATAAAAGTTGGAGTTAGTTAATATCTTTTCAGTTCCTTTTTAACTAACACTCACTGCATTTTAGCAGTAAGAAGCTACGATACAGAATATGCTGAAGCTTGAAAATTAAAATTACAAAATTAAATCGCAAATCGCAATATCTGTTTAAAAACAAAAATCGCAATTATATATTTTCCCCAAATCGCACAGCCCTAATGCCAACTGACCCAGCCGAGACTCGAACTAGAAACCTTCTTGCTGTGAGGCGACAGTGCTAACCACTGAGCCACCGTGTCGCCCTCTAATTTAACATAACACATTTAAAATAATACTAAGCAATCTGCTTCACTTTTTGTAATGCTGCAGTCCTGCAGATTTAAAGTTTGTGTTCTTTTAATCCAGCGAAATAGTCACACCATAACATATTATGCACCTACAAAATTGACTGTTTTTTCCAGTCTCACCCATTCACAAGGATATGACTGGAAGTCAACGAAAGCTGTAATATTTCACAAAACTATGACAATAAAACCCATTATGATTATTTCAAAAGTGCCTTTATTTCATCCACACTTCAAAATTGTATAAGATTCCTTACCTCCTTTTTCTTCTTTTTCTTAACTTTAGGCTCCTTTCCCTCCATTATCTTGCTGGTTTTCTTCTTCTTATGTTGTTTAACATTATCCTCCTCAGAGAAGAATCTCTCTAGTGGCGACAGGGGGACACTTCTTTGATGCTCACCTTCCTCATCATCTGAGAAAAAAAAACAAGCCGTTTACAGCCATCCATCCATTCAATGAGTATGCACCAATATGGACATTTTCGAACAGATACTGATAAATATGGAAGCCGATAACCAATATAGGCTGATCAATATAAATCTTGGTATGAATAAAAAACAAAAGGCAAACAAATATAGTGAATAACTGACTTTATTTTAAACATGCATGGGAGACCTTAAACATGCAACATTTTAACTGCATATAACAAAGAAATACCAATAACTTGCTTTGTAATTCTGATGTCCTTGTTTTTCATGGTGAAAACTGTAACTATACAAACAACGAAACGTATCCTTCCATTTTCAGATGGTTAATCTATTGTTCGGTTCATCTGTCTTTCTATCGATATCTTTTCAACTATACTTACATGGAAATGTATCTATTTTATGAACTGGTAATTTTATATATAACTGTCCATTTTGTTCATAAACTATATTTATCTAAAGTATATTTCCCACTCACCCCTTCAGATGTTCAATCGACAGGTATCTATCAGTTTATCCATCTATCTGTCTGTCTATCTTTCTAACTTGATCTCTTAACAAAATTCAATTATTGTTTTACATCTATCTATCTATCTATCTATCTATCTATCTATCTATCTATCTATCTATCTATCTATCTATCTATCTATCTATCTATCTATCTATCTATCTATCTATCTATCTATCTATCTATCTATCTATCTATCCTGCCTAGAGGCTTGGCTGTGAAGTGGAGACTCCTTCTCTCCATTAGAGGATTTTTGTTGACACGCTGAAAGGGGGAGCGAAAGGATGGAGGTGAGGTCTCTGCCACCTGCTGAACTGTGAATCTCTCACCGTAAACAACAAACTACTGTCAGGCAGGCAGCACATATTCACAGTAACACTTCAATAATGCCATGCTGTCAAAAAGGCAAAGCTTTAAAAAAAAAAAAGACATCAGGGAGGCATCCTCTGCAACCGGAGATGTACCGTACGACTCCTGCCGTCTGTCTATCGTCAGCGCAGACGGCGGTCCATGAAATATGCAGTGCGTGTGGTAGAGTCAATCAGTTAAAGCCCTGTCCCGCAGCCCACCACGCCCCGTGGGAGCCGCCGGAGATGGGGCTTTCCCAGCCTCTTGGACGCTATCCTCGAAATCCACTTAACCTTCATTTAGCTGCCACTGTTTGAGGACTTGAGCTCCGGTGAGAGCAGTTCCTGCACGGTTCAAGCCCGGCGTGCAGCCCTATAGGGCATTTAGGGTATTTACTTGCATAAAATACAGAGCTCGCCGTCTTTCTGTCAGCCCGGGAGGTTTTTCCTTATTTCAATCTGCTGCTGCACATAAACAGAGCGGTTGCCTGTGAGATGACGGATATTTAGGGCAGTGCGTCTGCAGTACATCTCACAGGGTGGCTCTTTCATGTCGGCAGAATATGTCTGCTGCCTGCCAGGCGCATCAAGCTCACATCTCGTCCTCATTCATGTCTCACTTACAGTCACGGTGATGCAACACAGCGCTCTTGAAGTCAGGATATCTGGCAAAAGGTTTTGCATTGTCATCTGGCTTTTAAGCGATTTGGATTGTGTTGTTTTCAGGTGAAAATAGCACTGTGAAAATCAATATATCAATAATAATAAGTAATATGACATGGACAGTATATACTGTATATTTGGTAATACTAAGGTTTCATTAGTCACTAACGTTAACAAGCTTTGTTTGTGTTAGTTAATAACACTGCAACTGTTAATTGTTAGTTCATGTTTGTGGGACTAAACTATGGCTATTTATAAATCAAACCAGTGTGAATATCAATACACGATGCCGATTAGCTAAAGTGCAAATAGACCATTTTGTAAACAAAAACATTGGTCCCAACATATTTCCTGTTTTACATTTTTAATTTCTGTAGCTTCTGAGAATCCAAAAAGAGCCACATATTGATAAATAATGTTATGATAGCTGTTTTAACATTAAGTTATGATTGAATTGCCTCTTGTTACAGTTATGAAATAGTTTGATAACAAGCAGGAAAAGTTCATGAGCCAATGACATCACCACATTGAAATGGTCTATATTGGTAACACTTTATAATAAATTATCATTTTTAGCATTAGTTAATGGATTAATTAACAACATGCAATACATTTGCCACAGAACTTATTCTTTGTTGTTTAACAATGCATTAACTAACATTATGCATTAACATAATGTTATGCATTAACTAACATTAACGATAAAAATATATTTCTTATACTTCATAAATGCATATTAGTTTCTGTACTTATTGATCATAGATAATGTTAGTCAATAAAAATACAACTGTTAGTAATTTATGTTTGTTTGGCCAACTAAAATTTTATGTTTATAAATCAAACCAATGCAAATATCAATATATAAATAAAAATGAGCTTAAGCATATTTTGGCAGAAATTTAAAACAAGGTATTTTTCTTTTACGTTAGTTTCTGCATTATCTAAGATTAACAAGAACTACCTTTGATATAACACTTATTAATCTTAGTTAATGAACAATTCTTATTGCATTGGTAAATGTTCAAATTAACATTATTGATAAACACTTTATGATTCTAAAGCTCTTGAATACAATTAACAAAAAACCTTATTATAAAGTGCTACCATTTTTCAATGTTAAGGCAATTTATTCAACTCCAATTTAGTATGCAAAAAAAACTATGAATAATAAATAATCCGTAGCCTGATTTTCCCCAAAATGTGGCTCTATTTTTGCATCACAGAATACGCAGTCACGTTCTGTGCCATGTTCCTGGGTAAACAGAGCATCGGCCAGGAACCGCCAGGTGTTTAAAAGCTGTGCCGTTGCCAGTCGCTATACTGGTAGCAGAGCCTGAAAATGTCACAACTGCAGCCACACATTTCTGTGTCAGCTAAGCATGGACATTGGGGTAACTCTGACCTTGCAACAAGGGCTGGGTCAGCGGCGCACTCCATTAGAAATGGGATTCACGGCCGGGCTCGCTGTTAAGAAGAGGAGCATTTACAGGAAAACACATTAGCTGTCTGACAAACAGCGTATGTTAATAGTGGCCCCACCGTTAATGTGATGAGACAGCATGGTTGGAACATTGAGAGTTTTATAGGCCGTATCTTTACTTTCTGAAGACTACATCCTTTCTGATAGTCCAAGGATGACTCGAAAAGCTACACTGAAAAAAATATTCATTGTTATTCAAAAAAAGCATTATAAAACATTTTTTAAGGTTAGTGGTTGCAAACAATTTATATGGGCTGAATTTAAACAAACAAATTAAATTTAGTAATGTTCAACTTAATGTTTGTTTAGATTCAGCTCATATAAATTGTTTGCAACCAGTTACCTTAAAAAAAATTAGTAAATCCAATGAATAATTTTTTTCAGTGTATGCAGAGAGATTGTGGTTGCAAAAATTACAAGTACACAAGCAAACCGGGCTAAAATTAATGTCCTAATAACCTATAAAGCAAGAACAAAGGACTGTTATTGAGTTTAGATGCTATAGTTATTCCATTCCTACATGCATACTGTACGCTCTAGTAATTTGCTGGTAAAAATTCAGGAGGTGTTTTAATTGAACACACTATGTGGAGTACTGATGCGGTGACACGCAGACATATGTGTGTGATGCAAAAATGATTTACATGCACACACACAAACTCTAGCAAAGAGGAAGGGGTGTCAGCTTTCACAGTGCAGCTTCCAAAAATAACCCCTCCACCAATCAGAGCGATGAGCTGAGGGAAGCTCATGATAATCTTTCAATTTCAACGATAAGGCTATGTAAAAGAAAACCAGACTGGGAGTGGAAGAAATAAAGAAGAGGGCAGAAAACGCTGGAAATGACTGTGGATCAGTTTCAGCCTAATTCATCCCACTGAAATGGCACTGAAAAGAACAAGTCAGGAAATATAGAATGTTTCTTATCGTGAATATAATAGGTTTTTTTTCTTTTGAAAGACATTTCAACCAAAAAACTAATATTTTTGCCATCATTTAATCATCTTAATGTCATTCCTGATCTGTATGACTCTTCTGCAGAACACAAAAGCTTTGTAATACAATGTTTTTGTCCATTAAATGAAAGTCAATGGGGTCTAAAACAAAGGTTGACCACACTGATGTTCATTGAATTGACCACAAAAAAAAAATAATAATAATAAATAAATACATAAATAAATAAATAAATAAATAAATTTTTTAAAATATCTTCTTTTGGTGATCTTACATGTATGGAACATAAGGCTTAATTAAATGACAGAATTTAATCTGTGGGTGAACTATTGTTTGAATATTAAGATTGCAAATCTTTGGAAATCTGGGGGAAATGACTCTTTTTGTTTGGAGCTGCACATTCCTTTGTTCCTAATGTGGCACACAATGTATGTGTACTCGAGTTGCAACAATTTAAAACTGACTGATTAAAATGTGCATATATTAAAAGAGCCAATGCACATCCATTAAGCGGTGAAATAACGATTAAAAATTCTGAATTTGCCTTTCAATTCTTGGTGTTTCATTTTTTTTTAAATCATATTTGTGTCTTTATATCTGCGGATGAGGATACTACCGCTCACCACTTCATTGCTCCTGGCTGGAGGCAGCAGTCGTGTTCTGCAGTGTTTGGATCATGCAGTGAACAGTCTCACTTCAATGGAGTAATATACAAACCACATTATCAACATAAAACATCCTTTTACAATACTTAAGCATCTTAGATATGCTGTCATTTTCAGTTCTCTGAGAAGAAGTTATGATGACTATAAATTAAAATATGGAGGTTTGCAATAAAGTAATGCAAAACAAAACAAAATAAGTAAAAAAATTTTAAAGGTTTAATATTTTTAAGGCTTATTTCTATAGGTTAGTTCAGTCCAAAATGAAAATGTCATCATTTATTAATCTTCAACGCGTTTCAAAGACTTTCATTCACCTTCAGAACACAAATGAAAATATGTTTAATCAAATCTAAGGCCTGCGGTTTCACAAACAGGACTCAGGAATAGGCCTTAGATAAATTAACGTATTTACAGTAAGTTTTCATAAAAATGACTTAACAAAACACATTACGCTTCTCATTTGCATTTAATTTGATGCGCTTGAGCTTAACCCCTCTCACTGGCAGAGCTGTGATAAAACAGCACGCCATTGGCCATCTTTTTTAAAGGGGAGGAGCTACTCTATTTCCCACCCTCGCTTTGTGTTTCAGTTGAGATTACGTCAAACATCGAATAAAAAATGCACATTTCAAAACACTTCACGGGACTTTTAAAGCCATGTCTGTGAATTCAGGGGTAAGTGTTTTCTGTCTCTTCTGTTCACCCAAAACTCAGATACTCCAAATAGTTTATGATTTCAACATTAATAAAAATAACTAAATGAATTCAAATTAATTAAGTGGTTTAATTGCATAGGGAGCGACGCGGTGGCGCAGTGGGTAGCACGTTCGCCTCACAGCAAGAAGGTCGCTGGTTCGAGCCTCGGCTGGGTCAGTTGGCATTTCTGTGTGGAGTTTGCATGTTCTCCCCGTGTTCGCGTGGGTTTCCTCCGGGTGCTCCGGTTTTCCCCACAAGTCCAAAGACATGCGGTATAGGTGAATTGGGTACGCTAAAATTGTCCATAGTGTATGTGTGTGAATGAGTGTGTATGAATGTTTCCCAGTGATGGGTTGCAGCTGGAAGGGCATCCGCTGCGTAAAACATATGCTGGATAAGTTGGCGGTTCATCCCGCTGTGGCGACCCCAGATTAATAAAGGGACTAAGCCGAAAAGAAAATGAATGAATGAATGAATGAATGAATAATTGCATAGGCTAAGTCTTCTAAAGAGACAACTTTACACATCATTCACATTTCTACATTAATCGCAAATGTAAACAGAAGCTAACGATACCTGCATTATGCCCAGGAACAAAACCCTAGCAGAAGCTCAAATGTGATGTGACACTAGGCATAGGCGGGTATAAGATTCTGACGGTATGATAACCTTGGATAAAAATATCACGGTTTCAGGGTTTGACGGTATTGTGATTACTGCTCTAAAATATGTTCTTTTTTAAATGTCTGGGTAAAAAACTAAACATTTATTCCCCTTTGAACACATTTTTTATTTTGAGAAACATTTTAAATATTTTGGAGCAGTAAACATGTCAGGCTAAATAAAGAAAATGAACCATTGACTTTTGCTGTCTTCGTTTGTTTTAAAAACACAGATTTCTTTACAATTTAAAACGGTCTCTTTGGATATCTTTTCTGCTGAAAATACTGTTGTCCTAAAAAAAAACCAAAAAATGTAAATAAAAAAATCGTACACATACATTAGGAACAGTATAGTAAAAGATTTTGGCGGTTTTAAAACCTTGACTTTTCCAAACCGCAGTATACCTTGAAAACGATTATCGATGCCTATGTGACACAAGTATATTTTTGCTGTTTTCAGTGTTTATATGTGAATAAAAACTCAATTAAATCAATTAACCACAACATGGATTAAACCACTCAATTCCTTTAGACGTATATGACTTTGACATATATGATTTTTTTTATCAGTTTTGGGTGATAAGACAGATTTGGGCGAACAAACTATAAATGAAGGGGCATAAGTCTCTCAGATTTGATTAAAATTATATTCATTTGTGTTTTGAAGATGAACAAATTCCTTATAGCTTTGGATTGAAGCAACATGAGGTTAAACAAAACGAATTTTCCATTTTTGGGGTGACTTTATTAATCTCAACAGAGAATTCATCAACCGCCTCATTATAATTTCCATACAGAAATGACTGAATGTCTTCAGGCCTGCCCACAGACCCAGCGAAAGCAATCATATTGAATGGGACTAAACAGCATTACTCAAAATCCGGGGTAGTCTGCACCGCATAGATTTCTCATTTTTAGCACATGCGGGGGCTTACTGTCTACACCGAAAGAGCACGCTGGCTCATAAATTATTTCTCAATTATTAATTCCTCTGCATATCGCACATTATTTCGATCCGTATGCAGCCCTCAGCAGCGTTCATCTCAGGCATGTTGGCACCTCGTAAAAAAAAAAAGGGAAGGTAAATACGCGATTGGGGTGCAAATGAGATACTCGTGTTCAGAACGCTCACGTGATTAATTCGCGACTAATTCAGAGGCAGCCTACTGTACACGAGGCTGTGAAAAACTATAAATGTATTGATTTTATTGAACTCAGAGCCATGAATGTATAAAAGGCAGGGAGGCAGAGTGGAGTCTTAAATACACAGCTTCTCCATTACACCACTGAACAACAGGCTCTCAAAACCTATGGCTTATGAGAGCTATCTATCGAAACAAAAAAACAAGACTGATGATGATGCACACCATCCACTAACACAACATGCAATCAGAGTGAAATCGCAAGATAGGGTTAAACAAAGATGGTAACCAGCAATGATTAACCCAATGGAGTTAAACAAACATGCAGTGAGAAACATAATAACTGGGTTAGAAAAACAGTAAATAAAGTATTACTTTCAACAATATCCTTTAGCTTAGTGCCTGATTTATCAGGAGTTGCCACAGCAGAATGAACCACCAATTACTCTGGAAAATGTTATATGCAGCGGCAACCCAGCACTGGGAAAAACCCATAAACTCTCTAATTCAAACACACACTACGGCCAATTTTGTTTACCCAATTCACCTATACCACATGTCTTTGGACTGTGGGGAATCCAGAGCACCCAGAGGAAACCCATAAGAACATGCAAACAGAAATGCCACCTTGACCAGCCGGGACTCGAACCAGCAACCTTCTTGCTGTGAGGCGACAGTGCTAATCAATGAGCCACCATGCCACATACTTTCAATAATAGTTTTCTGTAAAGCAGCTTTGCACAAAATATTCATATTTCAATGAACTGTGGACAATAGATCAGGGTTTTTAATGTATTAAATGTCACAGATCCCAAAACGTGATCACCCATGTGTGGGGAAACCCCATCCTAAAATGTAAAAGGCATCTATATGCTTTATTATACAATAAATTGATAGTCTCTGAAACATTATTATTTTAAATGAGTCTTAGAAAATATTTATACAATATAAACTTTTTTCAACTCTCTATTGTATTAATTACTGCATATATAATGTATTTACACATCTATTTTAAACCAATTGTATTATTAACTATAATGCACTTTGTATGTATTTGTTTTGAATTATTCATTTAAATCTTATTTTATCTTTGTTGTATTATTTTATAACAATAATAACAGTTTGTTTCTTTATATTGTGCGGATATTTCTATTCACCCAAAATCATTTTAATACTATTTTTTATTTTATTAACTAAATTACTTATTTTAAATCAATTTTTACATTTTAATTTTGACTCTTTTCCCAAATATACCCAACAACACTCGTCGAAGATATTACATTTTAGTAGTAGTAAAATGAAGTAAAAAATTATAATTTACATTAACATCTTGGCTCACAGTCAATGTTACTAATCTGATGTTTAAAGTAAAAGGTTTAACTAAGCACAAGCTACAGAGGTCAAATTTTGATGACCTGTAGTATTATTATTATCAGAATATGTTAGAAAGACAGATCAATAAAAGATCACGTTCGTAATTACCAATATGCATATAATTTAATGACATATACCGTTAGAAAGTGTCCACACGCCTATGTAGACGGCTGGATAGACAGATACCTGTAACATCGCCACTCAATTTATTTAAACAGATAATGTAAAGATAATTAGCCATTATCAGTGCAAACACGTTTGTACAGTACAGAAAACCTAAGCTCTTCTAACACTGGCTAAAGTCTGTGCCCCTCAAACAGACCACAGAGGATCATTGTAGCTGATGTTTTCCTGTCACACGTGGCTCTATCAAGCACATGCACTTACTTTTACAAGACACTGTGACCACAGAGAAGCACTGTCACCGTCAACTCTTCGATAGCCCTCAGAGGAAAGCCATAACACCTTTTTGGGAAACCGAAGCTGCTGCTCGTTTTGTTTAGATCAGCTCTAAACAATGCATAAATCACAAGAGCTCGGTTTTGCATACTATTTTTTTACAATTCGACTGCAGCATTGTCATGCACCAGACTTTATATTGAAACAGTCCATCAGCGTTAGAAATCATCGTGCACAGTGGGTGCAATATCAAAGCAGGCTGACTGGAAAGGAAAAGACAGTGGGTGCACGCAGATCTCATTTATATGCAAAGAAAAATGCGTCTGTAAAAGCAAACAGCCGGCTGATGGAAGCGAGATCGAGGAGAAACGAATTTATCTGAAAGAGAATCGCAGACAGATGGTGTGTGCTGGCGGACAGTCGCGCTTTAGTGACTCGATTGCAGCCGGACAGTGCGCCGTTATTTTTGGATGAACAGTGTCCGGTGCGAGAAGAGAAGCTACTGAGAGACTATAATAAATCGCACGCGCGTCAAGCCCCTTTTCCTCCGCATTCAACTAGGCGTAGCAGCGCAGTTGTGAAGGGCAGAACTCTCCCTCCCCTGTGACTCTTTACCCCCTCACCTGGCACGTCGTCCTCAAAATCCATATCGTCTTGCCCCTCATCTTCATTGCTGAGCGATCCGGGCATCTTTACCGCATAACAAGAAAATCACATCCGAGATACAGGAATAAAAGTCCTGAAACTTAACCCTCTGAATGCCCAGATTTGCACGGGAGACGTCCAAATGAAGGTGAGGCTTAATTTTCTTTTAATCTGCTCTCAATCAAATAAAAGATGGCTGCCCCGTTTTTTTGACAAAAAACATTTTTCCTTTCTCCCTCTTCTCTATCCAAATCCTCCAGTCTGAAAATAAGAAAGAGACAAAAATGGAATACACATGCCCAGATTGTGACGTCTGGTCGGTTGCCATGGCAATCCATCCCATAGTTTCCCCGACACAACTAGTTAGTGCTGTTCGCCTGGTCACCGGCTTAACTAGTAGCGAGAGCGGCGTGCTCCCCGTCTGGCGGTGGCGTTGCCCTTTTCCCGCTCAAGTTCGAGGAATCCGAGGTTAAACCGGGAGAAAGTTCCCTCACGATGCCTTTTCAGCCAGACGAGGGAAACTAAGGAAAATTATTTCGTTCTGCTGCTTTTTTTTTATTTGACAAATTTAGGTCGGACAAATTATATTCAAGGTCACGCCTGAACGTGCATCTCTCACGACTTTTATAGTTTATAGCTGTTTTAAAGGGATTTAAAGGGACAGTTCACTCAACAATAAAAAGGGAAATCAGTTCCTTTACTCACCCTCACGTAGCTCCTAAACTGAACGACGTGTGTCCCTGAAGACTAATTAAGTAAATGTTAGGGACTCAATCACGATTCACTTTCGGTGCATGAAAAAAAATGTGCATGAAGCGTTGAAACCAAGTAAACCCATGTTTCGGTTTATGATGGTAATGTTATTCATTCATTCATTTTCTTTTCAGCTTAGTCCCTTTATTAATCTGGGGTCGCCACAGCGGAATGAACCGCCAACTTATCCAGCATATGTTTTACACAGCGGATGCCCTTCCAGCTGCAACCCATCACAGGGAAACATCCATACACACTCATTCACACACATACACTACGGACAATTTAGCTTACCCGATTCACCTGTACCGCATGTCTTTGGACTTGTGGGGGAAACCGGAGCACCCGGAGGAAACCCACGCCAACACGGGGAGAACATGCAAGATGGTAATGTTTTTTTCTATTGAAATTAGTTTGTGTGTGTTATTGTACGGTATTTTAAATTTTTTTTTAAATATAATCTCTCTGCACAAAAGCATCTAGCCTAATTCATTCTCGTGAACCTCCTTCAGGACAACCCGCGAATCACGAGCCGTTGCCAAGGATACGGCAGCGAGACGCTGTACGTGATCAAACGAAACAAAGACATTAAAATAATCTGGAGAACAGGCTGCCTTATAAAACCTTCATGGGAGAAAAAAAAAATCATAAACCAACCTAAATATTTCCCTCTAGCCATTGTGCTTCAGACATCACGTTTCAACAGATGAGCTTGGGAAGTTGGGAGACCAGCTTAAAACCAATCAAGCATTTTAGACTGGTTTCGGGACATCATGCAAGTTTTCTCTGATAAATGAACTCTGTTAACACAAACTTTATTGTTGCTATAGAAATTATCGGTCCAGTCTGACTTCGAGTCCTATATACATTAATGCAGTAAATGAGCAGACTCTAAATATAGAAAGAAAATGCACAATTATAAATCAAATGGATTTATCTAGCACTCTCACTAGTTGAGAGCAAAATGCACAACGTTTTGAAACATGCTGAAATAAACAGCGGAAGCAAGGAAACTGATTTCTTTTGAAATTTTATTACATTTACAAAAGAGTGGCATGGATTTAATCTTCATCTTCCTCCTCCTCATCCTGGTTGATCTGGAAGTAGCGCAGTTCGTAGCTCTCCTTGGTGTTCGCTACTACACGCAGCCAGTCACGCAGGTTGTTCTTCTTGAGGTACTTCTTGGTCAGATACTTCAGGTACCTGAAAATAACACACGTTTGAATCATTACAGTAAACATTCTAGATGACCACAAATGTCCAAACATATCTGAATAAATATGCACACTGTTTCACTGTCAAGAAACTGACCTTGTAGTCTTTTTTGGTTTGATGATAAAAAAAAACAAATCCTTTCAAATTTTGCCTGATATCATCATAGTAGTCTCAATAATAGTATTTTTTTTTTAATAATGTCAGTTTCTTGCACAGTCTGACAGTTTTGCTTCAAAATAAACCAAATATTTTTATTAAATACTTTTTTGGACTCTTAAAGTGCCAGTAACCAATGACTTGCGTTAACTTTGATTAACAAGGGCCACAGTTGTCGCAAGAATTTTGCTATATTTTACTGAAGAAATAATCTACTTTAAACGGCCTGAGGTTTATTATAACAACATACCCATTTAATTCAAAGTAACAAAGCCTCAGATTACAAAACCAAGGTGTAAAACTAGTCTCGTTATCAGATGCACACATTTGATTAGGACAAGATGACATGCCACAAACTTTTGTTTTTTTATTCAGTATAACAAAGGTAGAACAACTTCAGAAAATAACGCTTTCTACAAGTTTTGCCTTAAACATGGCATCACAAGCAAAATAACATTACTACAAAGACAGTAATGTATCCCAAATCAATCGTAAGTCAAATCTAACCTACTGTAAAATAAAGGAGGATTCTTTTAATTGTTAATCCACAATAAAATTTATTACTAAATTTATTAATTTAGTACTTAATGAGGCTTCTTACATTAATGCATATTTTTATTGTATATAAAGACCCCTAATATATAATCAAATCTTTTCAGAAAGCTTTTTGTTTTTCCAAAATAACGGTTTATGTGGGTTATACTTTAAAAAGATCTCAATGACCCTTCTCTCTTGGTCACCCCGTGAGTGCTGAATTTGTTCTCTTTATCGGAGTACTTGAACCATCAATCTTCAGTATATTGCTGTTATTGTAAACAGTCAATTATGCCTCAGGTGAAAGCAAGTATTTGCAGGGAAAATCTGTTGTGTAACAAAATAGATGCATGGTCTTTAAGATTATGCAGGGATTATTTTTGATTATACATTTTTCCAAAAAATAAAAGCTCTGTATTGTGCATAATACAATTTAAAAGATTGAAGCAAAAAATTGAGGCATTGAGAAAAGTTTCCCTCCAATCATAATTGAGTAACAAAACAAGTGAACGTTCAAACCTGTACCAGACAGTGCAGCAACTTTAAAAATCATTTGTGAGGTCAAATATTTTAATAATAAAGCTGAATAAATTATATATTTTATAATTATATATATATTAAAGCATCTAATAATAGAACAGCTTTTCTGTAAAGCCTTTTGCAATGAGCAGGCAGTAGTTCCACCTTCCATCTAAAGAAAAAAAAAAAAAAAAAAAAAAAAAAAAAAAAAAAAAAAAAAAAAAAGCATAATTTTTGACAAAAATTGACAGCACCTTAAAAACATGCGTCATCATTTTATCTATTAAAGAAATCAAGCATGAGTCAAAACCAAGTCAAACCAGTGACTGAATAAGCAGTAAACATTGCTGCACAGCACTTTCAATTTGCAAAATATGTGGGCTGTTAGTCACAATGACGAAAAAGTATTGTTGCAAAACAAGTGCGTGCTTATGATTCATCAACAAACATCATAAAAAAAATACATTAAAAAAAAGGAAAAAATTAAATTAGTAGAAACAGAAAAATCTTAAATTAATCCATGCAGACTGGATTTAATGCAGACTAGATTGAAATGACAAAAATCATCACGCATGGAAGAAATGGCCAAGCATAGTTACGGTGTACATTTTTGTACACATCTTACAACATCTTTTTACATTAAAGTATAAACAGGTTGTGTTTAGTTCAATTATGATTTTTAACAACAATCTAACATACATAGACTTCATTCACAAATAGGTTACATCTAGAATGTGAATCTCTACGATCAAACGTACCTCTTGGAGAAGGGCACCTCTGATGTCACTGTGATTTTGCTCTTGCTCCTTTCTATAGAGACCACGCCACCACCCAAGTTACCAGCTTTACCATTAACTTTGATGCGCTCCTGAAGGAACTGTTCCTGAAGAGAGACAGATCCACACACATTCATCAGATCATACTGAAATACAACTGCCAGCTTAAAACCATCCTGTCAAGTTTCATTCATCAACTAGTATGATTTTATAGGGAAAATAATAGAGGTGTGAACCTACACTGGTCTCACGGTTCGATTATGATTATCATGCCATTGATTCAGTTCAATTCGATATCTCGGTGCATTGACTATGCTTTTCATAGACAATTTTATTTTACTTCACAGCACAAGAATTCTTGTATTAAAATTTATAAATATATTTATATAATATTTGTAATACAATTTGTCCTTTAATACAAACAGTCAGATACATGAACTGTACCTTTAAAAACTTAAGTACATGCACAGAACAACATGAGCATCTATAGCAAATAAATATAAATATCCCGCTCGCTTTGAGCCTTGTCGAGCTCTTACACCCCTATGATTGGTCACGCGCTCAACAGAAAGGGCTGCGATTGGCTGTAACGCTCTGGCGCTGTTTACCGATGAGTGACACTGATAAACGGCAGCAGCGATCACAGCTGATTCATGACAGACGCGGAGGAGAAAACTCGCTCTGCAGACACGCGTTCGTGTCTGGATCCAGAAATATCGCTGTAACAGCCGAGAGGAGACGTTACCTCACACCAACAGGTCAAAGGTCCACAGTGAGAGAGAGAGGGAGAGAAATTGAGTTTACTTTCAGTTTCTCTATATAGTAAAATAGGGGCTTCAATTGTAACTTCAGTGTCAGTGAAAGACTGTTCAGAAAACACACACGCAGTGAATTGTGCAGAGTTTCTGCATTTTTAAGTAGTTGGAGTGTTTAATTACTCATGCTCGCCTCCCTCGCCATATTAAGCTACCACAATATAGCGCATGCGAGAAATGACATCAGTACGTAATAACTGGTTATGATCTATTACTGAACCGATACCGAATTGTCCGCATCTGCATAGCAGTGCATCGAAGAAACAATTAATTTTGACACCCCTAGAAAATAAGTAAATGCATCAGTATCAGTTTAAACAGTAACAAAAAAAAATTCATAGGCAATCAATGACAATTGTGTTGGTGTAAGTCATTTTGGGGTTAGTCTTTGTGAAATCAATTATCACAGGTAATGTTAAGACTCCCCATGTTTATGATTGTGTGAGCGGTTTCTATTCTAATATAAGACACGTCCACATGAGGTCCTAAATCCAACACAATTCAGATATGCTGCAATGAACCTCAAGTTGAACAATCATACCGGAACCCATGTAACATTAAAATCACTCTAGATAAGCAGCTGTCATATCTCTGCACTGACAGTAGTTGCTCCATAAAATTTTCTCGTTAACCTGTGAATATGATGGACAGTTGCAAAGATCAGCAGAGATTGAGGCAAATTTGGTTTTATACTTGCACATTCTCCTTAATAGAATTTCAGAAAAGTATTCTCTGCAAATCCTAAACAGGGAAATCATATTAACATCCAATGACTTTTAAAGTACCACATAGTTCAGTCAATTAAATAGTGCTAACGTTGTTTTAAGTCACACTTGCATGCAATTTCAGACCGAATATTCAAAGTAGTGTAATAAACCATATAGGGAGCATGTCACTGTTAAAAATGAATGAGCAAATATAAGACCAACTTTTAAATCAATTCGATGGAGGGATGGTGATGAATAAGCTAATGGCAATCATCCCCTAAACATACAATTAAACCCTTTGCTCTTTGTCCTCAATGTACCTCATCTTCTAAGCAAACATATAAAAGGCTAAAATTAGTTCTATTCATTTCCGTTTTACAGCGTTATATGCAGTCTTAATGTTTTGATTGTTTTTTACATAAGAGAGTGTTATACTGGAATCTACTTATTAGCCACATTTAAAAGAAATAGTGAATAACCCCCTTCTAATCAAGGTTGTAGTTTGTTAAATGTCTGAAACGTTTAATATTACTAATAATATTAGACGCCAATTCCACACTTACAAAGTTAGCAGCATCCATGATGCCATCCTCCACAGGGTGTGTGCAGTCCAGGGTGAACTTTAAGACCTGCTTTTTCTTCTTCCCACTCTTGGTCACCTGCTTCTTCTGCAATGCACAGACAATACTCAGACAAGCAGAATTAACTCAATCACCAGTATGCACAAAGAAATAGGAATAACTGCATTGCCTTCAGTAAATCTGCACGAATACACTAACAGTATGATTCTGCTATCGTTCACTAAAACAAGAAAAACTCCAATCTGACAACATACAGAACGACGGCCTGGTTAAACATGTAAAAGAAACAATGCATGTTTGAAAACAGAAAACAATGTAAAATTACACATTCGATATCGTTCCTTTCGTTTTGGGCTAAGTTAAGCTAGCTGCATAGCTTCAATGCTCAGTTAAGAAAATCGCTATAAAAACTCTTAACAAAAATCTAAATTCTCGATATTATCAACGCATCTCAGTATTATCGAAAACAAGCAGTGTTTTTATAGTAATCCTGTTCGTCTAATCTGTGAAATGCTAATGCGCCAACTGGACGTTGCTACAACGTGGTTGTTCGCGAGTGGGCCTCACTCCGGAGCGTCAGTGAACTTTTAAAAACAACTGTTTTAAATATATTCTGTCGTTAATCAAATCCCTCAAGCATCCAATGGCTCGGCTTTAACCTCCACTGGTTTCTGCGAACATACAGGGACGTAGCACCGTTTATTTTGCCGTTTTTCTAAAGCTTGCTCGTACTCACAATCGGGGCCATGGCCGACAGTTTTGGCAGAAAGGAAGAGGAGAGAAAGCGCATGCGCTTTGAAAACTTCCCGTTACAATCGATCCCAGACTAATGGATTGGATGCTTTATGCGGGGATTCCTAAAGACTGTATCATGATGATAGTTGATGATGATTGTTTATTTAATTTGTACCTAATGTCTTGTCAATTTAATGTTTTAGTTAAAATATATATTAGAACTTAGCCTGTCTACAAAATGATTTTTCCCTAGTTTTGTCTATTTGAATAAATTTTATATTTGCCACATTTAAAAGATTAGTTTTGTTCCAGCAGTAGTAGTAATAATAATCACAATAGGCCTATAAATAATATATCATCAAATACACAGAAAATATTTTGCTCTTGAAAATATGAATCAATCTCTTTTGGTAGGCTATAGCAAAACGATAAATTAAGAGATAGAGTAGACCTATCCCATTCATCCCACAAAGCAAAGTACTAGTAAAATCTCTGGTTTCTCATTTGGTCAGAATGCAGTTAAGCTTTACATCTGGCAACCCCTCAGTCTCCCACTGTATTGACTTCCCTTCAGCAGCTTGGCATCAGGCTCCTGTGGAAGAGTCCAAACATTACTGTCATTCCGGCTCTAGATAGTGGTCAAGACCATAGTGTTAACCTGCTGGCCCTCCTGACACAAGCCAAATTTACTGCGTAGGCGACTGCGTTTGCTTGTGGAGAGGCAGTGTGGACTGCCTTCTCGTGCACTAGCCACTCAGGGAGATATAAGACACATTATGGATTCATTAAATGCAATAATAGCATTGCTATGTTTTTGGAATAATTAATATGCAAAGTAAGGACAGTGCAGTGATTTTTGGGGATTGCAGTATTGAATTGTCTCTAAAAGCTAGCAAAGAGAATTTTGTAGTAATGTATAAATATACATTCATAAATATATGTTTACAAATATATATTGATATGGCACTCATTTTGGGGAGTCACGGTGGAGCAGTGGGTAGCACGATCGCCTCACAGCAAGAAGGTCGCTGGTTCGAGCCTCGGCTGGGTCAGTTGACATTTCTGTGTGGAGTTTGCATGTTCTCCCCGTGTTGGCGTGTTTCCTCCGGGTGCTCCGGTTTCCCCCACAAGTCCAAAGACATGCGGTATAGGTGAATTGGGTAAGCTAAATTTTCCGTAGCGTATGAGTGTGAATGTGTGTGTGGATGTTTCCCATTGATGGGTTGAGGCTGGAACGGCATCCGCTGCGTAAAACATATGCTGGATAAATTGGCGGTCCATTCCACTGTGGCAACCCCAGATTAATAAAGGGACTAAGCCGAAAAGAAAACGAATGAATGAATGAAATTGTCTGTAGTGTATGTGTGTGAATGAGTGTGCATGGATGTTTCCCATTGAAGAAGAGAAAATGAATGAATGAATAGCACTCACTTTATTTGAATGTGAATAGATAAATATGCACAGGTGAGAATATAACCATAAAGTTTGATCTGCAGAGACCTTTCACTATGTACGTGATAGTGTTTTCATTTTATTTATTCATTTTTTTTTGTGTTGTATATCAGGCAAAACATTAGTAATAGTTTTTGAAATTTCCAATTTTCCATACGAAACTAATTTGTAGATATAATAAACAGAATTTGTATACTGGAGGACAAAAGTTTGGAAGTTTAACATTTTATAATAATTTTATTATAAAAAAGGATCATGTGACACTGAACCCTGCAGTAATGATGCTGAAAAGTTTGAATAATTCAGATTTTAAAATATATCTAAAAAGAATACAGTTATTTTAAATTGTATTAAACAATTTTGCTATATTTTCTTGTATTTTGCTTCAAATAAAAGTATTAAAATGTAATTATTTCAAGCTTTTGACTGCCATGTATTAAAATAATATAATAAAAAATAGCCTATAACAAAATTTTATTTTAAAATATGATGAATAATTAAACCGTCTGTTACTTCTTTCCAGATGGCAGGAGGGATTTTCTGCTCTTAAAATGACCTGTGGGAACCAGACTATGCCAGGCTTCATCCCCTCGTCTGTCACCTGTGTCATGAGCAGCACCGCCAGCCATATCTTCTGGACTGCTACCACATCTTCTGTGCCAGTTGCATGGATGGCAGGGCCAATAATAATCGCCTCAATTGCCCCCTCTGTGGGTAAGTACCAAAAATCACATATGAGGAGAAAAATCAAAAGCGTGCAAGTGTCATAGAGAAAAATAATAGTATTAAAAAAGTATGCAAGTATAATGCCTAACCAAATAAATAAGCATATTTGACCACTGAGAAATATGTTGTCATACGTTAATAATAATAACTGGGAAAAAAGTGTTCATGCTTGTAGTTCAGTTCTGTTTGCTCATTTGGTGTGGATCGAAAAGGAAAGAATATACATTTAGTCCAAATTCGCTATGTTTTCAGAGTTGCATTTTAACACTGAATCTAAAAATGCACAAAATCTAAAGGAACAAGTGTAAATTCACAACCTTATTGATCAGGTGTATTTTATAGGACTTAAAACATCTAACACTATGGATTTTTATCTTGCATACTCAAAAGATTCTCAACAGATCAAATGCTCTGTCTTTGCAATCTCATTTTGTTTTGCACATACACTAATTTCATGTGATTTAGCATTGCATCTTGTGAAATCACATTCTGTTTTTGGTTCATTTAGATGCCTTTTGTCTATGTTGCATTTATAATTCAGTAAAACTGTACCCTGGGCGACACGGTGGCTCAGTGGTTAGCACTGTCACCTCACAGCAAGAAGGTCGCTGGTTCGAGTCCCTACTGGACCAGTTGGCATTCCTGTGTGGAGTTTGCATGTTCTCCCCGTGTTTGTGGGGGTTTCCTCCGGGTTCTCAGGTTTCCCCCACAAGTCCAAAGACATGCACTATAGGTGAATTGAATAAACTAAATTGGCCATAGTGTATGTGTGTAAATGAGAAAACGTATGCTGGATAAGTTGGCGGTTCATTCCGCTGTGGCGACCCCTGATGAATAAAGAGATTAAGCCGAAGGAAAATAAATGAATAAATAAAACTGTGCCCAGGTTTGTTTGGAAGTGAACGGAGATCACTATTTTTTTGCATTCTCTGTCAGATGGAAGCATTCAAATGAACCGCACCAACTGAGCAACTGTACTAGAATTGTTTTACGCGAACCAATCCCGCCAAATGTGAACACACCCCTACAGATCTGAAAAAAAAACCCTCTAGTTGGTTCATTGAGATCTCAGTGCAGAACAGGAACCTTTACCTCATGAATTTTTGGGGTGGAGGGTGAGGAAATAGAAACCATGACACAAGTGTTCAATCAGAACCAGCCACAACGTACTGAAGCCAAGTTACATATGAGGCTCCACTGATTCTAGTTTTCTTCAAGCTGGATTCTGGGACGATTCCAAAATGTATCTTTGCCAAATCTAATCTTTCTTGTACAACCCAGCCATTACACTTCTGTATATGTGACTGTCAAGTCCTGGTTTGAAGAGCAGTCCAAGGTTTTTGATGACTAACATATGCTCTTCTCGCTGTCTGATGATGCATTTCATCCTTTTTTCTTATTTCACGTTTCTCCTTGTAGATCAATAACAACTTTGTTGTACATAAAGTCTCATCGAGTGCTGTTGCAAACATTTCTTGGTCTTGAATTCGATTTCAAGCTCATTCATCCAACGAAAATGTAAAATTATTATGACATCTTTTTAAAGAGATATTTAAACAAAAAATGAGTCATCATTTATTCACCCCAGGGTTGTACTAATGCTGTCTGCCCTTCTTTTTTGTATCACCAAAGGAAGGATGTATAAAAAAAAAGCCCAGCTTGTGCTCATCTAATAGCAGTGAATAACGACAAGCATGAGACATTTTTAAAAAGACACAAAAGTAAATGTGATGTGTCATATATAAGTGTTTTGAGTAAAAAAGGAAGTTTTTTATTGTATTGTTTCATTTTGTTTAATGTTTTATCATGTTTATGTTTAATCTTGTACTGTATTAGCAAAATGGTGCACTTGTGTGCCGTTTGGGCTAATAAAGTGAACTGCACTGTGAAAATAATTTAATGAAAGCAACATGTGTACAGTGACAAACAGTTAAAGTCAGGATATGTATTAAATAATACACTGAATTCAACATTGTTTTTCCCCCAAGCCCTATAATATATATCCAGTACACTAACGCATGTCAGGCCCGTAGCCAGCCTATTGAAAGGAGTGGTTCTTTTTTCTCAAAAAGTGGAGCTTTTTGCATTTATTCTCCTCAATTTCTGTTCAAATACTGCATTTTAGCGACATTTTACGCACTAATCTTTGCTGCATTAGCTTGTCGGATGTGATCATAACCACACTTTTTGATGCAACAAAAATATTTCCTACAATTTTGTCAAAGTGTTTACCATATTATTTTACCACAAAGTGTTTATTTAGAAATGTGTGTTTAAACTGTAATTTATTACAGTTTTAGAAATAATGTTATGAGATTAGAATTTTAAATTATACATTATGAATAAAAAAGTATGAAAAAATACTTATTTTATGATCACTTTAGGAACAATTAAGAATCTGTTAAAGCTTATTAAAAACCAACCAAAAAAAATATTAAAAACTGTAGCCTGTAGGTAAATATCAAACTGGCCAGCTCATTTTCTCAGTCAGAATTTGTACATTTGAATGAGTAAAAATAAAATTTGTCTTAAAGCCTCCTTCTATCGGTTACTTTCACAATTTATGATGGCATACTGTCAAAAATGGGACAAATGTGCTCATAGTGGCCAAAATCTGGACTTTGTCAGTGGGAGGGTGGGTCTTTCGAACCACCTGGAGCACCTGGAGGAAACCCACACCAACACGGGGAGAACATGCAAACTCCACACAGAAATGCCAACTGACCCAGCCGGGGCTCGAACCAGCGACCTTCTTGCTGTGAGGCGACAGTGCTAACCATTGAGCCACCGTGACTTATTTCATATATTATTTATTATACATTATATTATTTCAAACTACTAAAATGTCACTAAAAGTCACTTTGTTAAAATGTAGAGTTGAATTTTCAACATCAAAAGATGACAGAGCAGAGATCCAGGTCCCATAATGCATTTCACAGCTGTAAATAAACGGAAAACACTTGTGAATCACAAAACACAGAAACTGTTAATTAACAAATATATTTTACAGTGTACGATCATTCTGTGATATCTATTGCTATCACTGAACAAGCACAAACAAATCCCTCCTTTTGTGGTCTGAAAAAAGAAAGATGCATATGGCACTGAACCAACACCAGGGTAAGAAATGCCTGATTTTTGAGTGAACTGTCTCTTTAAGAGTGGCACGGGACAGTTGCTGTTGGGACAGCTTGCAATTGGGCCAACGTGCGCTCTGATTTTAGCAGTCCACATGGTGGGCACTGAGATCACATCACTGTATACTGCCATTTGATAAAAGATCCTCACAAAAGCATGTTGGCAAAGGAGCATGACGCATTGATCCCAAAGCTTAAAGCAATTACGCACAATCTGGTGCTGCCCTATTTTATCTTATTTAGAGGTGACTTGGAGATCTGCTATTTTTATGCATTTCTTTATACAGAGAATAAGTCAAATTAATTAGTAATTGACAATATATTGATTAATCAGACAATATTTGGATCATTTTGAATGATCAGCTCCGAGAGTAGATTCCATAATCTGCCAAATGTGGGTTGGATAATGCGCATTATATGATTTTTTAAAAAGTTTTGTATGCATTCCGAGTAAATATTGAGTAAACTGAGTATATTTATATTGCACCTATTACTTGAATCTATTACTTCCTATTAAGTATTTAAAGAAAACCGTTATGCAGCTAAGTTAAGGCTGCTCTGTGCCTGCTTAGAATTCGGTGCAAAGATGAAATGCAGCATAAAAGCCAGACAAAATTAAATACTTAATATTAAAAAAGGCAACACAGTGGTGCAGTGGGTAGCACAATCGCCTCACAGCAAGAAGGTTGCTGGTTCAAGCCCCGGCTGGGTCAGTTGACATGTCTGTGTGGAGTTTGCATGTTCTCTCCGTGTTGGTGTGGGTTTCCTCCGGGTGCTCCAGTTTCCCCCACAAGTCCAAAAACATGTAGTATAGGTGAATTAGGCTAAAGTGTCCGTAGTGTGTGTGTGAATGAGTGTGTATGGATGTTTCCCAGAGATGGTTTGCAGCTGGAAGTGCATCCGCTGCGTAAAACAAATGCTGGATAAGTTGGTGGTTCATTCCGCTGTGGCAACCCCAGATTAATAAAGGGACTAAGCAGAAAAGAAAATGAATGAATTTTTTTCAAAACCAGTTTGAGGTTTTTTTTCTGTTAAGATATTTTGAAGAATGTTGGAAAGCTTATACCACTGACTTCCATAGTATTTATTTTTCCTATGGATATCAGTGGTTAAAGGTTTCTAATATTTTTCAAATGATCTACTTTTGTATATCTCTTTGATCAGTAAGGTTCAGCTGAACAATATCTATTTGAATAGAAATCTTTTGTAGCATTATAAACATGTTAGTACTGTCAGTTTAATGTGGTTGTGCTGAATAAAAGTATAATAAGCCTAGAAACATTACTGGCACAAAACCTGTGGTAGTATATATTGAGTTTATATCAGTATTTGGCATTCTGTTTTGAGGAGATCAGCATTAGCTTATAATAACTTTTGACCTCTAATTTCAATTAACGTGAATTGTTTCCCACTTTAGCAGGTCTCAGTGAAATATCTGGTGCATTAGGGGAAAAAAGTAGTTCTCGTCATGTTCTGAGCATCAAGTCTCTAATGATACAGCACCAAAGTTCTTCCCTGCTATATTTATCCATAGTAGCTCAACTGCAAACTTGCATTTCCTTGTAGCCTGACTTTACAAGACCAGTGTACTGGTGCCAGCAGTCTGTGGTTTAGTGGGTAAAAGCAGTTCTCCATTCAGCAATGCAGTCCATTACCACATCCCAACATAATAGAAATGCTGCGCTGTGCTTTTCCAAAATGTACAACTTTCTTTCTTGGCCAGATTTGAATTGATGTGTGTATGTGACAGTGTAATCTTTCTCAGTTTAGTATGAGTGTGAGATCTTGCTTTGCCACTTAAGAGTTGCAGATAATGAAGCTCTTTGTACTCTGTAGTGCCACACAATCCCTCATACAGTGTAATCTAGGAATTCACCATTTTGATGCTGAACTGGTAGAGAAAAGATGTTTAAAATGAAGAAAATATAAACCGGGAGATTGATGAAGGGGCAATTGTGTCATTGTGTAAGGGCACTAGTTCAGTTCATGACTGTATAAAATACTGTTGTACAGATAAAACTGAAAAAGTTCATTGGGTTTTTCACAAACTTAAAGGGATAGTTGACCAAAAAACATTTACTGTTAATTTAAAATGTTGAAATGTTGTTAATGTTAAAAATTTAGGTGACTCTTTCCTGTAGTAGAACATTAAAGAAGATTTTTAGCTGAATTTGTGGTCTGTTGTGATTCATAAAAGGGGAATGGAGTAAAAAAACATATACAGCCAAAACAAAATGAACTCTCGTGGTTCTTGGTGATTTATTGAGGTGTAAGAAACTGAACATTATTTACACAATTATTACTTTTAATCAGTAGGTCCAGCAAAAGGCATGGTGTAATAGTAATAATAATGTGATAATGTTCATTTTCTTGCATAGACCTCATTGTATCTTCAGAGGTTTTGGGTAATATTTTTGTTTCCTGCATCTTATATGGCCTGAGGGCGAGTAAAATAAAGTTTTTAAATAAAGTAAACGTTTTTTTATTTGCATTTTTGGGTGAACTATCCCTTTAAGAACACAATGCAGATCAAATACTTTAAAAATATTGTTGTTGTTGTTGTTTTTTTAAAATAAATTTTTCAGTTCATTATGATTATATTTTACATAATATTATGCCTTTTTTTATTTATTGATACATAACATAAATATTTATTTTATTTTATCCAGGATAGTTAGATAATAATATTACATCAGACATGAATGCATAAAAATATTTAGTTCTGCTTACAAATTAATAGATCACTAGATTAATAGACTAATTAATAGACCAATACATCACTAAATACATCGTCTCAGACATTTGGACAGTACAGTAACTAAACAGTTTTTAATTAAATGAAAATGTACAAAAAAAAACATTTTTATTTATGCCTTATATTGTACAATTGGCTATTAAATAATGGATGGCATTTAGATATTCAAATATGTAAACACGCACAAAAATGATTCATTGGATTTACTAATATCTTTTAAGGTAACAAAAAATGGTTGCAAAAAATGAAATTTAAACAAACAAATTAAATTTAGTAATGTTCAAATTCATTTGTTTGTTTAAATTCAGCCAATATAAATTGTTTGCAACCACTTACATTTTTAGTAAAGTTAAAAGTTAAAATTTAATAAATACAATGAATCGGTTTTTTTCAGTCGTGGCCAAAAGTTTTGAGAATGACACAAATATTAGTTTTCACAAAATTTGCTGCTAAACTGCTTTAAGATCTTTGTTTCAGTTGTTTCTGTGATGTACTGAAATATAATTACAAGCACTTCATACGTTTCAAAGGCTTTTATCGACAATTACATGACATTTATGCAAAGAGTCAGTATTTGCAGTGTTGGCCCTTCTTTTTCAGGACCTCTGCAATTCGACTGGGCATGCTCTCAATCAACTTCTGGGCCAAATCCTGACTGATAGCAACCCATTCTTTCATAATCACTTCTTGGAGTTTGTCAGAATTAGTGGGTTTTTGTTTGTCCACCCGCCTCTTGAGGATTGACGACAAGTTCTCAATGGGATTAAGATCTGGGAAGTTTCCAGGCCATGGATCCAAAATTTCAACGTTTTGGTCCCCAAGCAACTTAGATATCACTTTTCCCTTATGGCACGGTGCTCTATCATGCTGGAAAATGCATTGTTCTTCACCAAACTGTTGTTGGATTGTTGGAAGAAGTTGCTGTTGGAGGGTGTTTTGGTACCATTCTTTATCCATGGCTGTGTTTTTGGGCAAAATTGTGAGTGAGCCCACTCCCTTGGATGAGAAGCAACCCCACACATGAATGGTCTCAGGATGCTTTACTGTTGGCATGACACAGGACTGATGGTAGGGCTCACCTTTTCTTCTCCGGACAAGCCTTTTTCCAGATGCCCCAAACAATCGGAAAGGGGCTTCATCGGAGAATATGACTTTGCCCCAGTCCTCAGCAGTCCATTTGACATACTTTTTGCAGAAGATCAATCTGTCCCTGATGTTTTTTTGGAGAGAAGTGGCTTCTTTGCTGCCCTTCTTGACACCAGCTGAGCAAGCTCTGCACTGGTGGCACTCCGATCCTGCAGCTGAATCCTCTTTAGGAGACGATCCTGGCGCTTGCTGGACTTTCTTGGACGCCCTGAAGCCTTCTTAACAAGAATTGAACCTCTTTCCTTGAAGTTCTTGATGATCCTATAAATTGTTGATTTAGCTGCAATCTTAAGCCTAGTTCACACTACAGGATTTTAAGCCCGATTTGAGCCCGATTTGGAAGTTAACGAGCTCGCCGACAGATCGGGCTGTGATCGGGGAAAAATCTGCGGGTGCTCGTCGCTCTGCAGTCTTTATGTGTGAACTACTGAACAATGCATCAAAGACGCTCGCTGACGCGTCACCGACACCTCGCAGACAGAAATCCAATATCTAGCATGCTGAATATTCCAGAGCAGTCGGCCGACTCGACCCCACGTGTGGTCAGATGTAGTGACGAGCTGCAGCCAATGAGAGCATATCAGCATGAGCTGAATGGCCGTTGTGCTCAGGAGCTCAACAGAAACGTCTGTGATTAGTCAGAATGGGCATAGATGCACTCGCTTCATTCTGCGTTAACACGGACATGAGAGTAGGCTATATTAACAGTGGAACTAGAATTCTATAACTATTAGCAAAGTCCCTTTAAGTGTATTCTATAGTCTTTGCTATTAGTATTACCATAGCATTCATTCTGACCGTTCTCATATAAGACATCATATTGTCACGGCATATTTACATTCAAAGCTAAAAATATTAAAATTAAGCTTTGAATGTCTGTCATCATATTTTATGACACCATTACCCGACAAATATTATCTTTTTGGTAATGCAACCTATAATAAATATGTAGTTAGGACAGTAGAACATCCACAAAGGTCTGGGCCTCGCTTTCATTTTCACTTTCAGAGCTATTTCGCGGCACAGAATATGCTGTTTTGAAAGACATATCTGAAGTAAATTTATGTTTTTGCTATCAGAAAGTTATGTTTATGTTAGCAGGAAGTTGCTAGGCAAAAAAGGCACGCGTATTTAAAGTAGCAGACATGCATGCAGTTATTTTGACCTATATGGTAATTAAAGGTAGAAATACTCAGTTCTTTTCTGTTTTGTAATTTTAAAAAATGACAATGTTAGAAAGAAACACACAGATATTTAGGAAACGTCAGGGTATTATAGATATGTCAGTTTTATTTCAAAGAGTTATTAAATTACAAAAATTAAAAACTCTCTGACTGCCTCGGTAGTTTTAGTGTTAAAGCCACATCTTGAACCTTGCAGATGAGAGATTGATCCGCTGATGCATCAGCTGATGTTTTTAAACGCTCCCTTGAAAGCTTAGAACGCTGTCAGTGATGTCATCAGCACACAAGCAGCCAATAGTGTTCAGCTTTTTCTGCCGGCTCCTCCCTCAACATTTCATTGGCTGTGGTTTGGTAGCTTGGCTGAGCTGTTGGGGAACGAGTTGTTGTCAGATCATGTAGTGTGTGACCCCCCTCTTGTGGATCATTTACGTAGTGTCGCGTAGTGTGAACACCACAACGATTTAAAGACACAAAATCAAGTCATGTAGTGTGAACGGCACAGCGATCTGCCGATGTTTAAAGTCATGTAGTGTGAACTAGGCTTTAGTAGCCACAATATCCTTGCCTGTGAAGCCATTTTTATGCAACGCAATGATGGCTGCACACGTTTCTTTGCAGGTCACCATGGTTAACAATGGAGGAACAATGATTTCAAGCATCACCCTCCTTTTAACATGTCAGGTCTGCCATTCTAACCCAATCAGCCTGACATAATGATCTCCAGCCTTGTGCTGGTCAACATTCTCACCTGAGTTAACAAGACGATTACTCAAATGATCTCAGTGGAATCGCTGCAGTGGAAAGTTTTTTTCAGGATTAAGTAAATTTTCATGGCAAAGAAGGACTATGCAATTCATCTGATCACTCTTCATAACATTCTGGAGTATATGCAAATTGCTATTATAAAAACTTAAGCAGCAACTTTTCCAATTTCCAATATTTATGTAATTCTCAAAACTTTTGGCCACGACTGTACATTGAATAAACATGTTTATTTTTAATGTTTTTGTTATGTTTTTTTTGTTTGTTTTTTTGCAGAAACCACTCTAAGGTGGTAAGGTGGGGCAGTCGTGGCCTGGTGGTTAGAGTGTTGGACTCGTGATCC
>CAIGQV010016415.1:0-13723 GCA_903798115.1 Danio jaintianensis
CTTAAACAACATCTCTGAGTGTAAGATGCTCAAAGTTTAATGCAAAGGGAGACATTGGCTTTTACAGAGTTAGCTTAGCAAAGCCTACAACAAACGAATTTGTGGACTACAAAAAAATACATCCAAGCTAATGAGATCACAAATGTTCCAGGTTTTGCGCATTCACTGCGCATACACCTCGCGCAGCAAAGGGGCGTGGCCACAGACGCGTTAGTAGAGAAAGGAAAATGCCATCCAAACGCTGCTATTTCCATGGATCTGTTTCACTATATTTGGCCTTCCAGGGGACGTGACACAAAGAGAGAAGTGGTTAAAATTCATTTTTAATTATGTTCCAGAATATTATAAAAAAAGATATAGCTCTCTGTGCAAAGCATTTTACAAAGGACAGCTTCCACAATTGGTCGCAGTTAAGTGCTGGATTCAGCCAAAAACTTCTCCTCAAAGAAGAAGCGGTACCTATGATAAAAGAAGAAGCTGTGGATTGTGAGCCACAACCTAAGTACTTGTGTATGGGGTGTATGGGATGCGGGTGTATGTGATGTTAATAACTGTACCATGTTTACGGCCGGCGGCGATCAGATGCTATACCAAAATTGATGACCTAATGGAGTATATTATGTACAGACATCCCAAGTCTCCCTGAGGCGCCGCCACCGCCCCCTCCCCTACTTGTTTTACTAGATGTAAAACAAGAAAAAAGAATGTACAACACTGCGGTCAAGCCAGCAGTACTTCAGAGAAACAGTCAGGACGGCAGCAATGCATTGTTGAGCACGCGTACTATTACGGTAATTTCGTGAACCGTTTTACTCAGAATAAAGAAAATACCACATCATATCATTTATTCCTTTTTCTGCAACGTATGTTTCATTATTTATTTATTTACAAAAGTGCGTTGTTTTCAGAATAGGTTTGTCCGTGCTTTCATTATATTTAAATTTATTTATTCAGCATTAAACATACTTTTTATAAATACCTGAAGTGCGTTTTAATTTGTCCTAGCCTTACTACTGTACAATGTCATTACGATTGCATTTTTATGACGTGGTTAAACCTCAGAAAGTGAACGAATAACCAAAGTAGACCGTTTTACCTGCTGTCTATTAGAAACGAAGACGTTACAGCCATCTTATAATGTATCATCGAAGACGTTACAGCCATCTTATAATGTATCATTTCCTATATACACTACTGTGAGATGCTGAAATGAAATGCTGATGGCTTGACCACATTCCTCCTCTTACCAACGAACAAAAAAAAAAAACCATACCATTTAGAAACATCTTGCAAGAGTCGCGTTTGCATGGGTTCAGCTGTGTCCTCTTTATTATCTGTCTGACTTAGGTTTAAACTGATACGGCTTCACTGACAGTATTTACAGTCTGACAGACAGCATGCAGGAGAGGCATGACGTTTCCTAGTGACGTGAAGCCGATCCGTCAATCACTACACATTAGGTTAGCTGACTAATCAGAGCCCTTTGAGGGCGGGCCTTATAGGAGGAACCAGGAAATATGATGGTCATTTCCAAGTTAGCTCAGTAGCTGTATAAAATGAAGGTAAGATATGTGAACAAATGATGTGATTTTTTACAAATGAATCACGAACACACATTGTTTTGCACCCCATAAACACAATCAAACCTTAAAAAAAAAACACTGTGGACCACCCCTTTAAGTAGTCGCCCCCCCCAAAAAAACGTCAAGAATTATGTTGTTTCTGCTCAGTTTATTTATGTTAAATCCACTTAAATTTGTAAAGTGTAATAAGTTAACTTAATTCCTTTATGTTGTACCAACAGAAATCAATTGTGTGGAACCCAGCATTTTTTACAGTGAAGAGCTTCTGAACACTGAAACCTGTTAAACAGCATTTCAAGAGTTCGCCCTTAGCTGATGATTGATTATAAAGCGTGTTTGGCATGCTGTCCCGGGAGAGAGCCCTGAGCTCATGAGATCCTCGAGCCCGGGGCTCCCTCCCGTTGCAGGGCGAGAGGGGAGTTTGAGCTCAGGTAGGTCTCGAGAACTCCCCTGCTTGATAAAGGTGAATTCGAATTATGAATAATTATGGAGAGAAATTGCTGAATTAATCGCTTGTCTATAGTGTCGATTTGGTTGGACAATTTACTTATGTTACATGTTTTTAGTCTGTGGGAGGAAACCGGAGAGCCCGGGGAAAACCCACGCAAACACGGGGAGAACATGCAAACTCCACACAGAAATGTCAACTTGGCAAGGTAAAGGCTTGAGCAAGTGACATTCTTGCTGTGAGGCAACAGTGCTAACCACTGGGCCTCCGTGCTGCCCTGTCGAGGAAAGGGGAGGAGTAGGGGTGGAAGGGGGGATTCTTCAAGTCGAAGATGGCTAAGGTAAGATACTCTGGTTATTTATAGTGATTTAGGAATCATCTGATTGGTGGATCATGCATTAGCTAATGCGGGACCAGCTGCTATCAATCATAAGCACGTGCTCCTCTCGAAATTAGTTTATGAATAAACTTCACTTAGGACTGAATTAACTTCACGACTGTCTTCTGTTAGTTTTAGGAGTTTACTGAGGACAGAAAGAACAGAAACAGGAGACGAACTGATGATAATAAATGAACAGGCTTTTATTAGAGAAATTAAACACATTAATCATGTCATGTTTCAGTGTGTTCTCATACTCAATCTGCCCAACACAACTATAACAATCATTATGTAAAAATTGCTCACAACATCCCATACAACCATGGGTGTTTCCCAGTGTTGAGTTGTGGCTGGAAGGGCATTCGCTTCATAAAACATATGCTGGATAAGTTGGCGGTTCATTCCGCTGTGGTGACCCCTGATTAATAAAGGGACTAAGCCGAAAAGAAAATGAATGATCCCATACAACCTTGAATGTGAGATATCAACTCTCAACTCACATCAGTGGAGAAAACATTACATAAAACACCACAATCATGACAAATCAATGCCATTAGAAGATGCACAAGTAATAATAATAATAATAAAAACAAATTAATAAATGATCAAATGTTAACAATATAATGATTAGTAATACATTAATGATGAAAAACGAATAAACTACTTTAATGTAAATGATTCAGTGATTATTAATGAGAGATTAAAATGAAAAAAAAAAAAGTCAATCTATAGTTGCTTTTCTTGAAGAAACAGACAGGTTACTGCAATATTCTTCAGATTCTGCATTTGTTTATATATTTATATTTGTATATGGTATATTTCATGTGCTTTTATTTTGTATTTTTTCAAAACTTAGGTGAGGGTTTGAAAAACATCCAGAATTAATTAGCAGAATCATAAAAGCACAAAGTAATCATCTAGTTGAAATGTATTTATTTACAACATAGAATGTTAAGATTTTGTAAACACCGCATTTAAAATATGTTTTAAATCTTTGTTTTATGCTGAATATGAAAAGAAACAGCACTCTCTTGTCATCTGGTCATTTGTATCATAAAGCAAACATTCAGTTCATTAAATTTTTAGACATTTTTTTTCTACATTGATTAAATTGATGAAAAGGACATTAAGCAAGACATTAATGATTAGTCCTTTGTTATCTCAAAAAAGAATTGAAAACATTACTTAAAACATTGCCTACTGTTTCATAACATAATCAAATGCCTTCCTGAACAGGACTGATGGACTAAACAATTTATTTATTTTTGTATCAGGTGTATATTTCATCAGATCCTCAGGAATCGCTCCTCCTGTAGAAACCTTACTGATGAGCTCTGCCTTCTTCCTGACCTCCATTAAAGACTGAATGCGATCTGTAAATCCAGGCTTGGCTTCTTGTTTCTCAGACTCAATCATCAGATCGATGTAGTCAGGGGTGGACAGAGGATTGGGCTTGAGGGCGATTTCCTGCAAACGCTCCAAAGACTTCTGAGATTTCGCAATTAGTCCAGTGACAATATCCTGAGCAACCTGAAGCTCATATTCAAGCTTTTCAAAGATCTTTTCTTTGGTCATAACTTCTCCGTATGCTTCCTTATATCGCTCTTTTAATTCCTTATAGGTTTCCTTTCTCTTTTCTTTGACATAATTCCATTTGTATTTCTGATTGAAGTGAACATTCCAGACACAATTTCCAGGACAGGCCGTACACTTTCCATTGGTCATGGCAATGCACCTATGTTTATCACTGTCATTTGGAATTCCACATGTTTCATGACATGTGAAGTTACACTTTTGACAGTTGGTCAAGAAGTAGTCAGTGGTGTTTTCAATCTGTTTTGGGACAGTTACTTCTAATTCATATTCAAAATCCTTATTTGCCTCCATCTTAGCCTTGTTTTGTTCCAGAGCAGCTCTTGTCTTCCTAATTTCATCCAGTTTTGTCAGACCAGCATTGATCTGTGGCTGCAGGCCTTCCACATGCACCTCTAGATGCTTTCTCTCTTTCAGGACCTCTCGTGTCAGAGATAAACTCTTGGTTTCCATCTTACTGAGGGATGTGAAGAATTTTTTCATGCTAGAAAATCCCAACTTCCAGAACATTTGGTCAAAGTTTTCAC
The DNA here is from genome assembly GCA_903798115.1 of Danio jaintianensis. Lineage (NCBI taxonomy): Eukaryota > Metazoa > Chordata > Actinopteri > Cypriniformes > Danionidae > Danio > Danio jaintianensis. The sequence continues at coordinate 4,531 of CAIGQV010016415.1, forward strand.
AGTCAGAGTCCTCGTCTTCTGCAGATTTATTGTTGTTGGCAAACACAGCAGAGTTGTTGTACTTAAAGTGAAGTGGCTGTCCAGACTCATCTGTAGAACAAGAAACCTCAGAGACTTTGATGGCCTCAAGAACTGGAGGTTTTTTCCCATCTGCAAAGGTCACCATCACCATGATGTTTTCAGCAATATCTTTCCCAAATATGGAGAGAATGGAGTCAAAGACATATTTCTGTGTGTGCGTCAGACGGGCAAGTGAAGCCTGAACTACAAAACACACGGCATCAATGCAGTCGATTCCTTCACGGGCAGAGAAGAACTCCTGAATCTGAGCTGTGATTTTCTGGTCTTGTTTAATTCCTCTGGTGTCTCCAAAGCCTGGTGTGTCCACAATAGTCAGAGAATATGGAACCCGGAAACCATCCATGTGATTAATGTTATATGCAGTGATCTCTGATGTCTGACTTTCAGCCTGGGATTTCTGCTGTCCTTCATCTATCAGCACAAACCGGACATCATCTTCCCATTTCACTCCCAGAATGTAGTTGATCAGGCTGTTAATGAGAGTGGTTTTTCCTGCACCGGTGGCTCCGATCATCATAATAGTCTTGTTCTCTTTAGTGCTGTTTTTCCCAAATGTGTATCTTCTGCAGAACCCATCACTGTTCTTCCATGTTTCTTTCAGATTGAGTTTAAAGATGGGCAGGTTTTCATTGTTGCCATCCGCTATTTTACTGCTCCACTTGTTCTTAATTTCATGGGAAACACTTAAGGACTTTCCACTGCTGTGGCCTTTTTGCATGGTTTTGCTGCTTGTGTTTTCTCTTGACTTTCTTGGATTTTTGTAATCAACATAATGGCACAGCCTAACAATCCTTTTCTGATCTTTATTCTCTGTTGAATACATTTTATTGAACTGAATCTAATGATATTTATCACTCAAACATCTCTAAAACAGTGTTTAAATAATATAAGGTATTCTATTATATACTAACATTTTGATAACATACTCACCACTTTGAGCTCTTCCTGTGTTTGACGGATTCAAACTTCCTGTCCTGGGTCCAGGGTTGTCATTAGTAAAGGTTTGCCTTTTGTTCCTCGTACTGTCCTGAGTTACAGAATCAGTCAAATCAGCTCTTTGTCCTTTGTCACAGACCTTGTCTTGCAACTGTTGGCGAAAAGACATAAAATTGTTATTAAAATCGATGTCAAAGAACTGGTTTAAATATGTTTTTTTTAAATATGTTACTTTAGCTGGTTTGCTGGCTGATGATTTCGAGTTTCTAGTTAGTCCTCCACTTTGAGCTTGTCCTCTGGTTGAAGGTTGAGGACTTGCTGTCCTGGGTCCCAGGTTGTCATTACTAAAGCTTTGCACTTTTCTCCTCGTGTTGCCCTGAGTTCCACGATCAGCCATAGTAGCACTTTGTCCTTTGTCACACACCTTGACTTGCAACTGCTGTTGAAAACATATCAAATTGATATAATAAAATTGATGTTAAAGAACTGGTTTAAATGAGAAAATCAAACTGTAATCACAGGCTGTTTACAGCTGCTATTAATATCACACCTGGGGTCCATTTCAGAAAGCAGGTTAAGTGAAAACTCTGAGTAGTTTAAGCCCGAGAAATGTGGGAAACTGGGTTTTCAGTTTCAGAAACCCCATAAAGCAGGATAAGTCAAGCTCAATTTTCAAAAAAGGGAGGTAACTTATACTTAAGAATCAGTTACTGTGGTACCTTACTCTAAAAATCTAACCTGGTCAGAAGCAGGTTTTCTTAAGCAAACGCAGAGTTTCTTTCACTCTCCTCTCCCTTTTTAAAGCACAATTGATGTTTCGTTCATGCACGCTGCAAAAAATTTCTCAGTAAGTATTTTTTTGCATTTCAAGTACAAAACAGGATGGAATTTCTTTATCAGGAAATGATATTAGTTATATAATCTTTTTCCTGGTAGAATCTAAATTAAGTGCATTTTGCTTGAAAAATTATCTGCCAATGTGGTAATATAAATATTTTTATTGTAAATTGTAAAGTGTGTTCAGAATGTCATTTACCAAGTGCAAATTTACAGTAGCTGTGTTTTGTACAAACTTACAAGGTTAAATGCAACACACGATTAACTATTGGAGTGGTGTAGCCAGTAACATGTTGAGCATAGAGAACTAGCTTATAACATGACTAGTCTTGGGAAAAGTTACTTTTGAAAGTAAGTCAAAATGGATGGGGGATGGTGGGTCTCACTTGTGGGTTTGTTCGCTGAAACGAAGCTCGACAACGCTCACCGCTTGAGTTGTTGACCCAGACCCAAAGCGTCAGGCCATGCCCGCCTGGAGGCCCACCTTTCCCGGCTTACCTGTCAGGACGTCCCGCACCTGGAGGTACGTGCCTGACCCGTTTATCCCCGACGACGCTTGAAATCGTGGACTTAGGTTCTGGCGGTCTTCCGCCTGCTTCGCCCACTGGCGATTGGAGCTTGTGTGATTCCCCAGGGCCGAAGCAAGCTGTCCCCTGGAAAGAGTGATTCCTGCTAGCTGTGGCGGGCCCTCTTGGCTGTGGGAGAGGAAGGGAGACCCAGGTCTCCAAGGGCCTTCAGTGAGGTGAGCTGCCCCACGAGAAAGCGAGCAATTCCCGCTAATAGTGGCGGGCCTTCTTCGAAGGAAGACCCAGGTCTCCGGGGGCCTTCAGCGATGCGAGCTGCCCCGCAAGGGGATTGAGCGATTCCCGCTAATTGTGGCGGGCCCTCTCAGAAGGGAGACCCAGGTCTCCGAGGGCCTTCAGTGAGGCGAGCTGCCCCGCGAGAGAGCAGGTGATTCCCGCTTATTGTGGCAGGCCCTCTTGGCAGTTGAAGGCACCAGCGGTACGCATGGCTGGCGCGTGCGGTTAGCAAAGTCCGTGTTCCCGGGCTTAAGTGTGGGGTGTCCCAGCACTGCTAGAGAACGGGGTGTTCATCCAGGGACCCCCTACAGAAGCACTCGCCCCCGGAGGAGGTGATAATTTCCTGGCCAGAGTTAGTCTCAGTTCGGGCATGGATGAAATGCTCCGGAGGCAGGGGCCCCCTGGCAGCCAGAGACAAGCCCAGAAAGGGTGAGAGCTCCCCAGGGGGGAGCAAGTGTGAGCCAGTGGAGCGAGTTTGGAGGATGGTGGGTCTTTCTAGCGAGGGTCCGCCAGACTCCCAGTTGGGGGATGGCGGGTCTTTGCTTGTACGTCTCAAACTCTCGTTTGGAAGATGGTGGGTGTGGTGAGGGGGCGGGGCCGAGAGCCGTGGGAGATCCGCGTATCCACTTACGTGCCGGCGCGTAAGTGGATACACCTGTGGCGCACATCGGCCTCGAATCCCACGGAAGGAGCTCTGGACTATAAGAGGAGGAACGATGGCAGAGGAAGCGGAGAGAGGTCCAGGCCTGGACACTTATGTTTTATTTTTACTTTCCCTTTTATTAATAAATTATTTAAAAGTTCTTCGGTTCTCCACCTCCTTCTTCCCGATGGTCAGGCGGCCATCAAACATTATTACAGTGGTGCCGAAATCCGGGAGAAGGAGGGACACGTTGTCCAGACGCCCTCGCCGCTGTGAGGGGTGAGTGTTCGGGAGTGATCCCGAGTGGGGGAGAAACCCGTCCGTCTGCCGAGAGCGCCGTGGCGGCCAGGAGTTGGCAAGGAAAGAGTCTGCCTGCTGCCGTCTCCCAGTATGGGGAGGAGCAGGGGACGCGGGGCTCACCACCGGAAGGGAAAGTGCTGAAGGGAGCCATCCCAGAGAGGCCGGGGGAGTCACCCCGGTCTGCCATGCTGCCAAAGCCTGCTACCGGTCGCTGAAGCGGGAGCGGAGCAGGAGACCGGGAATGCCGCCACCCGGAAGAGCCATCGCTGGATGCCAAAAGATGGGCGGGTGGATAGATTCCTTCACAGGGACCCAGCACATCCCCGATCTCTCAGCTGGTGGAGGACCGGGAGACGACGTGTCAGGAGAACCGAGCCAAGAATTTTTCTTTTTTTTTCTTTTGCCTCTCTCCCCTCTCTCAGTCTACTCTGTCTTTCCTCCTGCTTTTTTCCATCTCCTTTTCTCTCGGCCCGTCTTATAGGTCTCGCAGGTGCTGTGGCGCCAAGACCCCCTCCCCCCTCCAGAGTATGCACAGGCACAGGCTGCCCGCCGGGAGGCCCCTCGCTCCCGGCTTAGGTGTCGGGACATCCCTGGAAGTACGTGCCTGACCCGGTTTGTCTCTGACCTGCCATCAGGATTTTGACGATGCGTGAAATCACGGACTTAGGTTCTGGCGGTCCTCCACTTGGTTCACCCACTGGCCAATTGGAGCCCGTGTGATGCCCCAGGGGAAGGCCCCCACCCCAGCGTGACACCTAGTGGTTGAACTGCATATTGGAGTCCAAATGTAACATTTTGAAGAGGGTTTTTTAACCGGTCCCTCTTCCTCTGACATTACGCACATGCAGGTTGCCAGTTTGAGAACACAATCAGGAGCCTGAGGATTAAGTCCTATACTGTAAGCTGCTCAGTTAATGTTTATGTTTGTAATATCTGCTAATTAAAAACCACCTCATGTGAATTTTTATATCTCTAAATCTGCATTTCATTTCCTTTCTTAAAGATCTGCAAGCACATTATGGTACTTTAAGCTTCAGAAGAACTGCGGCTAGTTTATGATGACATGGATGACACTGTATCACTCATGGAGGCAGAGAAACCAAAGTGAGTAAATAAGTAAATTATCATTTTTGGGTTAACTACCCCTTTAGACTGTCCCTCAGTCTAATTACACACACACACACAGAGTGTGTCTCACTGAGCAGCTTTCTCAAACTGCGATGATGAGAGGATTTAGTCAACAGGGAAGAAGAATAAAAGAAGTCTTCAGAAGACAGACCCTGTTCTCTCCAGACAATCTTTAAATTTAGACTGCTTTCTAATCTCCGCTGAGCTAAGCAAATCTTAAAGAGTTATTTTTACTTTGAGAAAGCATACATGGCAACGTGATTTCTCTTTACCCAAATGTATTTAATAAAACTTTTCAGTAAAAAACATGTTTGTCCAGTAATGAATCTTTCCTAAATATTTTGTATTGCTAAAGAAAAATTGCACAAGAATAGCCTAATCAATGATACCAATAATTTCATAGTATACAAAATAACCATTGAGTCACATTTCAGTATCATTCAAGTTGCCGTTACTAATATCAGAAGCTTCACCATCCTGCATCAGACTAGAACAGAGGAGATTGTATATGTATTTAAGACTTACCGCTATTTGGACGTCCTCTAGAAGCTGCTTTTCATCTGCACTGCCTCTGCAGAATGGCTCCACACTTTATAGTTTGGTGCTCCTCCCCATGAAGTAATAAAGGGTTGAATCTTTAAAAGCCTTGGAAACTTTCACTTTCATTTTTTGTTTCCAGGAAATCAGAGCAGTTATAGAAAGTGGCTTCACATCAACAGATACATTTAGTTGTATTTTATAAATTAATAGTGTAATAATCTATTATATGTTGTATTTATTATAACTGTATTGTATATAAAGTTGACCATACTGATGTCAAAGTTGAGGACCCATTAGTCTGAAGTTACATTTAACTATCATAACCTATTAGATTATAATTAACTTTAATTTTATTATTGCTTTGGAAACTTTTCGAAGAAGAAGAAGAAGAAGTGGCTTGACATCCACAGGCATTAAAGAACATCATTGTGACGTCTCTTAGAAAATGCTAACAAACAAAGATCTAAAAATGACATTTTTCTGTGGTCATTTGTATTGGCTTACATTGTGCACTCTTGAGCGTCTCCAAAAACATGCAAACGCCATTCTCTGTGATGTAAATTTCCATTCCCTATTGATAAGACAGATTATTAAAACTGCAAAGGGACTACTTGTATATATTCATAATTGTAACAAAACAATATGTCTTCATAAAATTAGTAAAACAGACAGCTAGTGCTTTCTCTGTCTGTGACACAGACAAATGCATCAGAAAAACAGCAGAACCTCCTCTAATATTTGCTTCACAGACCTGAAAGACATATCTGCATAAAGCCTGACATGTAGACTTCTAAATGAGCCAACTCTTGTTGAAAACAACTGTTCTGTGGTTCACTGTCACCTCACAGCAAGAAGGTCACAGGGACTAATGGCAAGTTCACCCTGCATGATTTTAGCCATTGTTTTTGCTCGTTGACAAGTTTTGTAAAATCGCTCCGAAGCTGTGAAGTTAAAGGTAAATTTGCTCGTCCACACCAAGCGGCAACCTCCCGCTCTCCCTCGTGAAGCTAATACGGAAGTAACTGAAACTGCAATTCATCGAAATTCCGCTAGTCCTGGCTCCATAATAGAGCAAATTTCTATTGAGCCCCCTGTTAAAACGGCCAACTTTACAGCAGAAGAAAAGGTGTTTACAGCCTGGTACAAAGAACGATTTTGGTGTATATAGCTAATATTACCCTTCATGACAACTGTGAGGGGGTGAATTGTTTTATAACTCATCCGTTACGTTTATATTCAGTTATATTAGGTCTGCATAATTAAGGGCGTGGCCACTTGACTGACAGCTAGGTCTCGCTGGTTGCCGTCACTTCATCTCAGCTGATTCCAGCTGACTAGCAGCTGAACTCTGCATGTATATCGTATTTTTGTGTTTTTTTTTTTTTGTGGCTTTACACAGTCAATTGCCTTTTGGGATTATTTCCTACAATTATCAGAGAATATGGCATGCTGTGTGCACTTAATTGCGCTCACAAACCATTCAAGTTGCCTCCATTTCCCAGGTGAGTGAAATTATATACTTATATACCATATCTGTAAATGTATTTGTTTTATTTAAGATAATTGATAATTTATAATGTTCTTTAGAACTTGAATGCACTTCAGAATCTGACAGATTGATTAGCTGTAGGCTATAAAACAGTCGTCTAAAACGTCGTCATACAGTTTTATATTTCTGGACATCATAAATAGCCTTGCATTTACTAACACAGACTATATTTGAAGTGTTTGGAAGTAATTCGCGCTTTCCTCCTGTAGAAAAACGTCATAAGAACGATGCTTAGTGGCTCAATGTATTACAACAGTGTTTTAAAAAAACTAAACACTTTATTGATGTAGTGTACAACCAAGCACATGTTGTCAGAACACAAACGAGTCGCAGGTAATGAAGTATTAAGTGTTTCTCCCATAGAAAAGCCTGTCTAAGCAAAATGCTAGCAGGCCTCTGTAGCTCCGCTCACGCTCCGCCTCTTTGCCCTTGTTTGGTATCCCCCGGTTGGTGCAATGACGCACGAACAAAATGGCCACGGTTGGCCACGGCTACTTGGAGCTTATTTTGCGTTCTTCAGAAACCTATGGGTGACATCACGGATACTACGTCCATATCTTTTACAGTCTATGGTCCACACGATCGACAATCAAATTGTGTGAATTATCAAAAAAACAATCAGAGAGAATCACAGATGCCTGTGAAATATTTCCCATGCTAAATATCTGGAGATGCCTGCGATTCATAATCCTGCTGTGTGAAATGAGTTCTGACTGAAAAACACACAGGCGGTGACCTACAGCCAATGAGAGAGCAGGATACAGGACAGCAGAGACACAGACATGCTGCTTGCATAATATTGTAGAACAGTTTATGCAAAGTACAGTGTCATCAGACTTCAGCCTTTAATATATTTATAAGAAACTACAAAAGCACAAATGTCATAAGCACACTTCTCCAGTGCGCCAAAAACCAATCATACCCCAGAGGATTCAGGATTCGTTAGCTCAAAATTTCACTTTCGTTTTTGTTTCCAGTAAATCAGAGCGTTTGTAAGTAATGTCTTGACCTCAAAAGGCAGGAACAGCAGTCGTTTCTCTGTCTCGTTCACCCTTCCTTATCCCCCCTCTCTGACACCAGATCCAAGCTTATTATAGTTTCACATTTTTAAATGAGTTTTTATTTTGATACTGCTTTTAAATGTGCTTTACATTTCAGTTTAGTTTTAATTCATTTCATTAATGGTTTGTTAGTTTTAGTTCAGTTTTTATTTTGTGAACACATCAGTTTCAATTTTAGTAATTAGTTGAGCAGAGTTCACAGAACACACTTAGTGTCGAGCAGAACATTGCATTGTCCTAAAATCCTGTAAACACTGTAAGGCTCCATAATATCAAACCCTGAGAACTGTTGTGAAAATTCTACGAGGTGAGACCTTGAGAATTGTCAGGCGTTAAAACAATAAACTTTCTGATCTGAGAAGAAGATCAGGAAACCAGCTGTTCAACTGTTCTATTCAAATCATCCTGAGCCCCCCTTCCTGACTGTAAGATTTGACATACCACAGATACTTTGAATTCTTTGACAATACAAGCATGGGCTGGAATTAGAGACAATTGGCTCTACACCTCACCAGGTGGGAATGCGGGAACGCTCACTCCTCTCCTTATAGCTGCAACGTACTTTATACATTTATAACTCTTGGATTTATCTTTGAGTAATTGATGTAGTATATTTCTGAATTGGCATAAAGTGTTACGTTTTGATTCACTCTGAATTCTCCTGAAATCTTTTATATCCAGTAGATTAAGTGGAGTCTGCGCTTCCATTATGTTTGTGGCATGATTATATCGATTGCTAAGACGCATTTGACTGTACGGAGCAGTTTGGCACGACAGCATGAAGATCTCTTAATCATTTAATCACTGATATTAGCAAGTTGTATGGAAATGACTAAATTACCTCCTCTTTTAGGATGAGTGAGCAGGAGACAACCAGACTATTTGAGTATTAGTTAACCCTACATCCTCTGACTAACTTCAGAGTGTCGAGATAATGTCCGTGAGAAGAAACGCAAACCCAGGGCGTGGAACTCTAAGCGGCGTTTGGTCCCTAATGAACGTATAACTGAAGAGTATGGGATCAGATATAAATCAAACTCTAAATTGAGCCATAAATGATGAATGTGATCCGTTCTTACAATTAGAAATACAGTCTAAATTTGACAGTCACTTAAAATTGGAGTCAGATTAAATTCGGAGCTGAAAAACAAATATGAATAAATTCTAATAAATAACAGAATTCTTTTCAGAAGCACTAGAAAGGGCTTACACGCATTTAACCTTCGACCATGCTGTTAGTTTCGTCATTGGGCTAATAGGTGGAATTCTACAGGATCCAAACACAGCTTTAAAACAGGAGCATACAGGTAATCCAGAG
>CAIGQV010016415.1:23723-59771 GCA_903798115.1 Danio jaintianensis
TACATTGTAAAAGCGCTATAGAAATAAAGATGAATTGAATTGAATAGGCCCACACGGAATCTGCGTGTGCAGAAATCCACAGATTTTTAGCCCATCATTGAGTCTATGTATTTACTTGTGTAAATGTGTGTCAATTTTATATTTATTCAGTTTTTAAATTAATTCACTAATATTATTGTGATATAATAATAGTAATATTAAACTGTTGATATGATTTATTTACAATACAGTTTGTAAAGTCATATGTTCTGTCTTTAAGGTAGATCTATTATATGAGAGACTTGCTTTGTTTACCAAATAAGTGGATCTAGATGGATTTGCATCGTAAACATTAAATCAAAGTTAAAAATGTATTATTTTTTATTAGTAACTAAATAGTTACTCTTAAAATTGTTTTCGCATAAATCCGCAGATTTTTTACAAAATCCTCCGCAGAAATAGCAAAACATGTCCACAGATTCTGTCTGGCCCTACTTATCATTTAGAAGTCAAGTAGGAGTGTTTTACAAAGCAATGCCAAATCAACCATTTTCAAAAATGATTCTCACATAAAGCTGACAGACAGCTTCTGGGCGGGTGAGTGTCACCATCAGGCGGACTGTACTAGCGGAAGTAACTATTGCTGATGTAAAGTGCACAAGGCAGTTACCCTATTGATTTAAACACTGAAATTGCTGGTCAAATTTGAGTAAAAAAGACTCTTTTTTTTGCCAAGTGTGATACATTTATTATTAGAAAATAGTTGCTTATAGTATTTATCCTCCTTCCAACTGTTTAACTATTTGTCATGCAAGTCACTTAGTTCTATCATTTGTTTTCAGTTATTATTCAATTACTTTTATTTATTTTCTATTTTATTTTTGTGTAAAAATTATGTTAAAAATGAGTTGCCTTTACTATTTTCTGCCCTTGGCCAATCACATACTCACATTATTAGTGCTGTGTAAGCATTATCTAATTCAATTTTACAGATATAAATATGAACTACATAGATATTTTTTGATATGCGGTGATAAATTTATTTCATTATTAATTAGTAATAAATAAAACATGCATTTTTAAATTATTGTTTACATCGTATACATAGACTGTTAGGGCGTCACAGTGGGTAGCACAATTGCCTCACAGCAAGAAGGTCTCTGGTTCGAGCCTCGACTAGGTCAGTTGGCGTTTCTGTGTGGAGTTTGCATGTTCTCCGTGTTGGCGTGGGTTTCCTCCGGGTGCTCCGGTTTCCCACACAAGTCCAAAGACATGCGGTATAGGTGAATTGGGTAAGCTAAATTGTCCGTAATGTATGTGTGTGAATGGGTGAGTATGGATGTTTCCTAGTGATGGGTTGCAGCTGGAAGGGCATCCGCTGCGTAAAACATATGCTGGATAAGTTGGCGGTTCATTCGGCTGTGGCGAAAAGAAAATGAATGAATGAACATAGACTGAAACAAATGGAGTCGGGTGACAACGTAGGTGAGGATCCACGTGCAGGTTTTATTAACAAAGTGTAGTCGTGCAGGCGATGGTCAAACACAGGAACAAACAGTAGCATACAGGTAATCCAACAGGTGAGTGGTCGGTACAGGCGGCAAAGAATGAACAATGGAAAACCAGGCAAAGATCAAACAGGGAATGACTAGATAGAATAACTCTTCGTAATGCTACAATGCAGTGAACAAGACTCAGAAGTGTGTGTGTGTGTGTGTGTGTGTGTAATCAACGGAAAAACAGAACAGTGCTGTGTCCCAATTCACATACTATCCGTTCTAAATAGTATTAGAAAATAGAATTAGTATGTCCCAAATCGTAGTCTTTTGAAAAGAGTATGCCAAAGGTTCCCGGATGGTTTACTATTTCCGGTAAAAAGATTTAAGTGTAGAACCGTCCATATAACCACTGATATTGCCCACAGTACATTGCGCGTTGGATGTGAATTCGATTAGAACTACAAACGCGGGTGAAAAGTGTAAATAAACTACAAACATGATGAACTACAAACATTACTACAAACATTAACCGTCATACAAACATTTTTACCAAAGCCTCTCTACTTGACGGTCAAGTAGAGAGGCTTTGGTAAAGATGTTTGTATGACTGTTAATTAATATCTAGCCCACTGGAAAATATTTAAATGGCGTTTTCTGTGTTATATTTCATCTGCAACAACAATGTGAACTTATATAAAGACGTGTTTGGACATTAACGTCTGAACGCAGAATTATCCAAAGACCTGAGGAAATTTCTCTGCATGAAAGACTCAGAATGGGAGATTATCCTGCTGCTGCTTCTCCAATAAGGTAGGAAATTAAATACGACAGAAATGTGGATGACGTGTGGATGATTGACAGGGCTCATAATTAAGCAACACAACGATCTGTTAATGAGGAAGTACTATGTCCGAAAGCTTACATACTCTTCTGTTACACACTCAAAAGAATATACTTTTAGGGCCTAGTATAAGTATGTGAATTGGGACGCAGCACAGGGGTGTGAGGTGCATGACAGGATTTGTAGTACACATGGTGACAGGATTGTAGTCCGAGTGAAAGTGAATGATTCCCAGCGATCTACAAGCCTGGATCGTTGCTGATTGTGACATAAAGATTACATGAAACATTAGGTCATGAATATTTACCTGAAAGTTTTGGAAAAGTCATGGAATTTATAGTAGTGAATATGTGTATGAACCCTGTTGTCTGACATCTGTCTTTGATACAAACAAAACCAATGTTCTGAGGCTCAAGGTTTAATTTATTGTATGATATCTGAAATCAACTAAGGATCAACATTACCCGTAATGGTGTAAATTAACAATAATTTAAGTAAGTACAATAATTTACAAAAAGATCTAAAAAATTGGACACATTTGCATCTTATTATTAAAAAGAGAACGGTAATGGAGGCCTGTGATGGGTTTCATATATTTTTATTGTTATCTTTAAATCCTGATGTAACGTGCGCTGTTAATTGTAGTTAGTTCAAGTAGTTGACCCTCTGCTGTGGATTTATCCAATCCAAATGAAAACACACACACACACACACACACAAAAGGAGTGTGTTATTACATTACAATCAATCTGAAAAATTCATGACTAGGGTGGACAGTACAGCTGCCAATCGTATACATAGTTTATTCATTCATTCTCCTTCGGCTTAGTCTCTTTATTCATCAGGGGCTGGCACAGCGGAGTGAACCGCCAACTTATCCAGCATATGTTTTACACAGCGGATGCCCTTCCATCTGCAACCCAGTACTGGGAATCATCCATACACACACACACATACACTACGGCCAATTAAGTTTATTCAATTCGCCTATAGCACATATCTTTGGACTGTGGGGGAAACCGGAGCACCCGGAAAAACCCACGCCAACACGGGGAGAACATGCAAACACCACACAGAAATGCCAGCTGACCCAGCCGGGACTCGAACCAGCAATCTTCTTGCTGTGAGGCGACAGTGCTAACCACCGAGCCACCGTGCCACCCCCTATACATAGTTTATCTAGAGTTATATGATATAATTTAGTTTTTTAAAAAGGTGATATCCGTTTTTATTTTTAATTATATTGAGTCATTGTAACAGAGTGTTTGTAATAAAGTATCTGGTGCCTATGGAGTGGAAAAATTGTGTTTCCAATAGGTGGTTTGTCAAGTTCACTCACAAATAAACACCCAGAGCAGTGGGCAGTAATTGCTGCAGTGCCCAGGGAGCAGTTGAGGGTTCAGTGGTTAGTAAAGGTGAAAGAGAGCGCTGTACATTCACTCCTCCCATCTGAAATCTACTCTCTCATAAGGGGGACAGTATATATAGTCTTCCCAGTTTTGTCATTTCAAGAGTTTCCATATGTATATTTTTCAGTATGACATTTTAAGACTTGGTGTGTACACTACCTGACCAAAGAGTCTTGTCGCCTATCCAAGTTTTAGGAACAACAAACAATAACTAGACTTCTAGTTGATCATTTGGCATCAGAAGTGGCTTATATGAAAGGCAAAGGCCTCTAGATTACGCTTATTTTACCAAAATAAAATATGATCATGCCTTGATTTTTAATGATTTAATTAGGACAGTAAGGTCTGACTTTGCTTAGACAAAAGTCTTGTCACTTAACAGAAATAATGTACAGTATAGAATATAAAGTCATGGTGCAGTGGAAACAGAGTGATTATTGTGTATGTCTCCCATGAGTTTGGAGGACTGCATCCATACATCTCTGCAATGACTCAAATCACTTATTAATAAAGTCATCTGGAATGGCAAAGAAAGCGTTCTTGCAGAACTCCCAGAGTTCATTGAGATTCTTTGGATTAATCTTCAATGCCTCCTCCTTCATCTTACCCCAGATATGCTCAATAATGTTCATGTCTGGTGACTGGGCTGGCCAATCCTGGAGCACCTTGACCTTCTTTGCTTTCAGGAACTTTGATGTGGAGGCTGAAGTATGAGAAGGAGCGCTATTCTGCTGAAGAATTTGCCCTCTCCTGTGGTTTGTAATGTAATGGGCAGCACAAATGTCTTGATCCCTCAGACTGTTGATGTTGCCATCCACTCTGCAGATCTCTCGCACTCCCCAATACTGAATGTAACCCCAAACCATGATTTTTCCTTCACCAAACGTGACTGATTTCTGTGAGAATCTTGGCTCCATGTGGGTTCCAATAGGTCTTCTGCAGTATTTGGGATGATTGGAATGCAGTTCAACAGATGATTCATCGGAAAAATCTACCTTCTGCCACTTTTCCAAATGATCAACTGGAAGTTAAGTTATTATTTGTTGCTCTTACAACAGGGATTGACGGCAAGACTTTTGTCAGGTAGTGTGTATTTTTCAGTATATAAAACACTTGAAGACTTTCAATATGCATATTTTCAGTATACAAGACATTTCAAGACTTTCGCTCTGTATTTTGTTCAGTATATAAGACACTTTAGGACTTTCAGTATGTATATTTTTCATTATATAAGACATGTTAAGACTCTATATGTATATTTTCAGTATATAAGCCATTTTAAGACTTTCAACATACATATTTTCAGTATATACTACGTTTTAAGACTTTCAGTACATGTATTTTTAAGTAAATAGGATATCAAGACTTGAATTGTGTATATTTTTCAGTATATAAGACATTGTAACGCATTAAATGTGTATTTATACCCAAAATAATTTGAACTAATGTACCAAACCATTGGTTTTTGTTTCAATAAATTATGTACGTCAGTCACTTTTGCACTAAGAAAAAAAAGGTCAGAGAAATTTTTAATAGCCAAAAATTTGACAAAATTCATGAGCATATAATCTCATCTCAATTATATGAAACATATTTAGATTCTAACTATTAAATGCTTAATTTATTTGTTAACTTTCTCTATTAGACACAAACTCATCTTGATCATTCTGTGTTTTTCCTCATGTACTTCAACATCTTCATTCATCCTCATTTCTCTTTATTGTCATGTGTTTTCCAGCTCATCTGCCTGTTCCTGTCATCTTCAGTCAGTGTCCTCCATCTTCATCACAGTATAGTTCAGTGTTGTGTTCAGCGGTGAACGTGAGCGCTGTGACTCTCTCCTGGTTTAAAGGAAACAGTTTGTTATCCAGCATCAGTGTGTCTGACTTCAGCATCAGTCTCTCTCTGCCTCTGGCGGTGGATTATCAGGATAGAAACACCTACAGCTGTGTGCTCAACAACTCCTTCACTGTCCAGACTCAACATCTGGACTCTAGTCAGCTCTGTTCAGGTGAATCTGCACTCATATTAGTGATTTTTCATGATGATATTAGCATTTATCCCCAGAGCTGATCTCAGCTTCATGTGTTTATTCCTCAGTGCGAGGTTGTCAGACTGTGGAAGCTGTGATCCGATTGGCCGTTACTGCGCTGGTGGGCGTGGCCGCGGCAGCTGCAGTTGTCATTCTGCTTTATGACATCAGATCCAGACGAGCTGAACGAGACCGAACACGTGTTTCCGCAGTAGTGACGGGACGTTCTGTTCATTATACCAACACTGAACTTTGACTCTCATTCAGCGAGATCATTTCATTCAATTTGCCAAAATATCATTCAAATGTTACAAGTTGCTTCCCAAACACAACTAGCGGAAATGTTGATCACAGTACAAACAAGTCAGAGCTATAATTCTAAAAAAAAAGAGAGGAAAAATAAGTATTCATTGTTTACCTGGTCATTTGTCTATGATTAGCTCAGCTCACCTCTTCTGACAAGTCTTCAAGTTTGAGTGGTTCGTTCATGTGACACAGACAGTCCCATATAAGCTTAACCCTTTTAAGCGTAAAATCACACCGGTTTGATCGGCCTTACCTGGTCCCTGAAGTGTATGATCACACCGGTGTGATTAGAACGTTCAGAGTCATCAACTGAATGTTAAAATCTGACGGTGATGCTGAGACACAGCAAGAGGTGCGCAGCGCTCGTCATAAATCACAATTTATGCGTGCTTTTAAACAATTAACATTTATTTTAGGATTCAGACATTCAAATACACATAACTACAAGCAAAACATACCATTTAAGACTTGTAAAATACATGCGGATGTCTGCAAAAACAGCAACAATAATTATTTTTCAATATAACTGGATGATGTACTTTATTCACGTAAGATGTACACTGTTTATGTTACTAGAATATTTTCTCGATTCCTCTCTCAGAAGAAAATTATGAATAAACATGACATAAATCCAGCAGCTTGGATCTCACCTGCGATTGTTGGTAGAAGGGATACAGCTGCGATCGGACGTTAACAAGAAGTATTAATATTATTTATTAAATTACACATTAATTGTATTTTGTTTGCATCCACCCCTACTTCAACCTTAAACACAACCCTCACGGTAATGTAAAAATATTACTTGTTGTACAGTGTCCAAAAAATTATATTTTATTGACGTGAGTATCCTCAGCTGTATCCAATCTAGACTTCACCGCGCTGCAGGAGAGGGTGATGTCTAGATGAGATACAGCTGAGGATACTTACCTCTATATAGCATAATTATTGTCTATAATATTAATAATAACAAGACACCAGTTGCTAAAGATTTGGAATTGACGGATTTACTGAGATTTACTGTTTGTGGTCAAACAACCTGCATGAGGGGGAAGCGCACTAGGACACCGGTGGCTAAAGAGTAGGTAATTAAGAACATTTTTAAGGACGGCCAAGAAGAAGGGAGAGATTGAGAACCGAGCTTAAGAGCTACACCCAATTATTTTGGTTGTAAAATATTCAAATAAAGAATCTTTTTTTTTCTTACCTGAGTCGCCGACCCTGTCTTCTTCCTCACCCACAAAACTCAAACTTTGTTACACACTAGTTTTGTAAAACATCACCATTGTGGAGAACAGTTTTGGAACTATACTTGGGCTCTTTGACTTGATTTTTATGCTAATATTTCTCTGGTTGCAGTAACCATGAGTTATTGATCAAGGAAACGTTGATCAAAGATGTCATCGTGTTATGTTTTGTATCACTGGTTCATCTTGCCAGTGATTTTTATTCTCAGATCATGTTGGTAATATGCTGTTGGTTTTGCTTTACTGACAATTATAATCAGAGTAACTATACAGAATGAAAGACAGCAGGGCATTGGCCAGCTTTTAAAAACACACTGAACACCGGAAGCTCTCAAAACACACAGACATCAAGAGACAGTGTACGCATATCTCATCATCAGTGGTGACGTGCTTCACGCTGCAGTGCATGCTGGGAGCCATAGATGAGTTTTGTTTGATTCTCCCAGCATGAACTGCAGCATGAACCATGTCACTGTCTGTAATGAGTTGAGCCTGGAAACAGAAGTGAGGATCCAAACACAGCTTTAAAACAGGAGCATACAGGTAATCCAGAGAGTGGTTGATATGAACAGGCGAATGGTCAGAACAGGCAGCAAAACAACATGAATGATAAACAAAACAAAGGTCAAAAATGCAGTAAGGCATGATGGGAAATGTAGTCCAGTTCAGTGGCAGATGTGTAGTTGCGTGAATGATGGGTAGCGTTTAGGTTTAGTCTAGATCGCTGGTCATCGTGATACCGTCATTGAGATGCATAACCTGATTCTTGATGTCTGTGTTTCTCACATGTGCAAAACATTGAGTGTATAATGTGTTTTTAGTCTAAATGAAGCAAAGCATCAACTTTCTGGAACTGAAATCGCATCGCAATCAAAACCAGAATTGTAATTTTCAGAAAAGTGTATTAAATAATAATGATTTAATTATATCACATTATATCTCTTGCCATAACACAAAAATTCAGGAGCCAACGAGAAACTAACATGAGAAATGAAGTCAAAGAGCCCAAGTAAAGCAACCACTGTTCTCCACAATGGTGATGTTTAACAAAACCAGTGTTTCCAGTAAATCTCACTTTATAAAACACATTCAAAGGATTTCAAGTTTGCTTGATTTGCTTAGATGCATATTGGGGGCCACAATCATGTTCATTCAACAAATCACAATTCAGGCTCATTATGGATACATACCCCTGTATACATTTCTGGAGAGCGCCAAATACGTCCCAGGAGCTACGTTTTTTTAGCAGTTTTTGTTTTCGCGAATCCACCAGAGGCCGCTGTGTACACTTTTTGAGATCTCAAATTTCTCTCGCAAGTGGCATTCGCGCCTGCTGTTCTCACGTAAACCCACCAGAGGCCGCTGTCGACTAACTGACTGACCCACCCTCCTCCTGCCGTATACCCAACCGATAGTGTTTTCAGAAGCACCAATTGACCTGACCACCCCCTTCCCTAAACCCAACCGACAGTGTTTTTGAAAGCAATACAGAAAAAGAAAAGCCCTCGCAGCAGCCTGATTTTTTACATTTTCAGATTTTACCACATTCTCATTCTGTTATTTACTTGTTTATTTTATTTTTTGTTTTTGTCTTACCTGCTTTCTGGAACCGTTCTTCACCAGACTCAAACCCCATCGTTGCGGTCAACTCCACTCCATGTCACAAGTCCGCCGATGTTCGTGGTGAGCTACTGGGCAAACTGGTAACAGCGGGAAAGTCGTCCATACAGAGGTAAGCGGTCATCTGGTAAGCGCAAAAAGGAACGGCGTCATACCACCCCGTAGCTTTCGTTTAAAAGACGAAATGCAGCCTTACTTACCTCTGGCTACACAGTTCGCATAGTTCTCCAGAAATGTATATAGGAGCACGTTTTCAGAATGTTGACCAATTATTTTTTGAGTGTATGATTGGCTTATATTTTTCACATAATGAACGACCGATAGAAGACTTGAAACAGGAACTAATCTTCTCCTCCATCTGTGCAATGTGTGAATGAACGAATCGCTCCCTGAGAGGACTCACCATTCCTGAATCACGTTAAAGATTCGTTCAGTATAAACAAAACATTCAAGAACGACCCCTCACTATTCCACACCAGCAAATGAAATGATGATTTCTGAAATACACATTTTATTGTCTTCAGATGTATTTTATTTTGAATGGTGTTATATATTTATCTGCCGATTTATCAGTAGCTCAAATGTTGGCAGGTATGATGCCAGCATCTTTCAGTGTGTATGTGTTTGTTTTAACCCATTGTTGGATAAAATATAGACAAACCCAATGTTGTTGTTGATTTGTATTAAATTTAAATTACACTTTTGAAACCGACAGTTGGCTTTTTCCATATTTTAACTAATGTTTTGTTTAAGCATAGAAATATAATATCAATATAATATAGTTTTTAAAAATCTACCCTGCATGAGTTGCCTTTAGAAACCCAGATCTTTCATTCAAACATGGATGTGTCTCCAACTGCTGAAAATGCATGACGTCGCTCAGATTTTTTTAATGACAATTACAAAAGAATACAATACTATTTTATCTTTTGACCTGCCAGTCTGGAGGTTATGAATATCAGAAGAATATACTTTATTGGAATATTTTCTAAAAAAGCAGAGACGTCCATAAGCAGACCCATCTCTAGTCTCACCCCAGGACAAATCCAATGTCCCTCCAATTTGCTATACCCTTTATCCTTGCTTCCTCCCACCTTTGTGTTTTCACAGCTGGTTCCTGGTTCAACAGGCCTCTCCCAGCTCCTACTACTTTACGACCCCAATTTAAAGCCCCCTCTTCTTGTTGGCCCTTATGATGTAAAGATCTAATGTACTCATACCTGTTTTTCCACATAGTTCAAATTTGGCAATCATGACTAGTGTTTGTTTTCAAACATCTACACTGGACACTTCTCTCCCATACAGTATGTGTCTTTTCAAACATACATGACAGTTTCAACATATGTTGTATACATTTCATGCTTTTCTGACACAGATGGTTCTCATTGTATGCCCAAGTCCTCTCTCGTGCTCTTTTATGACCCCTTTGGCTTAACCTATCACCTGTTTTCAAAGACATATAATGACAGATTCATAAGGCCCTCCACTCACCCAATTAAATATGTCTTCACATAGGTTTAGAAAATAAAAATCTTCTTCACCAGCACGTTGGCTCAGTGGTTAGCACTGTCGCTTCACAGCAAGAAGTTCGCTGGTTCAAGTCCCGGTTGGGCCAGTTGGCATTTCTTTGTGAAGTTTGCATGTTCTTCCCGTGTTGGCGTGGGTTTCCTCCGGGTGCTCCGGTTTCCCACAGTCCAAACACATTCGCATAGATGAATTCCCATAGGTGAATTGAATAAACTAAACTGGCCATAGTGTATGAATGTGAGAGTGTATGGGTGTTTCCCAGTGATGGGTTGCAGCTGGAAAGGCATCCGCTGCGTAAAACTTATGCTGGAATAGTTGGTGGTTCATTCTGCTGTGGCAACCCCAGATAAATCAGAAACTAAGCCAAAGGAAAATGGATCGTTTGACTTCTTTTTTTGAGCCATGATTTTGTCATTACTAACACTGTCTGAGTGCGCATCTCCAGTACATTCAGGCTCTTATTCACCATCTTAACCATATTTTTAAAATTGCGAGACCCTTTGCTTTTGCTTGGACCAGTCAGAACACTCAAAAAATTATGTTTGCTGTTTATTCAAATGACTTAAAAGAAGGGGTGGTCCACTACGATATCATATTTTAAACTTTAGTTGATGTGTAATGTTGCTGTGTGGACTTAAACAACATCTCTGAGTGTAAGATGCTCAAAGTTTAATGCAAAGGGAGACATTGGCTTTTACAGAGTTAGCTTAGCAAAGCCTACAACAAACGAATTTGTGGACTACAAAAAAATACATCCAAGCTAATGAGATCACAAATGTTCCAGGTTTTGCGCATTCACTGCGCATACACCTCGCGCAGCAAAGGGGCGTGGCCACAGACGCGTTAGTAGAGAAAGGAAAATGCCATCCAAACGCTGCTATTTCCATGGATCTGTTTTACTATATTTGGCCTTCCAGGGGACGTGACACAAAGAGAGAAGTGGTTAAAATTCATTTTTAATTATGTTCCAGAATATTATAAAAAAAGATATAGCTCTCTGTGCAAAGCATTTTACAAAGGACAGCTTCCACAATTGGTCGCAGTTAAGTGCTGGATTCAGCCAAAAACTTCTCCTCAAAGAAGAAGCAGTACCTATGATAAAAGGTGAAGCTGTGGATTGTGAGCCACAACCTAAGTAGTTCTTTTTGTTAAAATTGATATCTTACATGCATAGTTTCTAGCGTTCATTGTAGGCTATGTTGTAGTAAGGACGTAAACAAGGATATAAATAATGAGAAACGCGGTTTGTCACTAGCAATTATTATTAGCAATTTAGCTCATGCCTGCCAACATTTGTGCCCGAATTTCCCGAGAACGGGGTGTGTGGAGAGTTTGGTTTGGTGTGGTGGTCTCTGAGTAACAAAGTTGAGATGGAAGGGGGGTGTATGGGATGCGGGTGTATGTGATGTTAATAACTGTACCATGTTTACGGCCGGCGGCGATCAGATGCTATACCAAAATTGATGACCTAATGGAGTATATTATGTACAGACATCCCAAGTCTCCCTGAGGCGCCGCCACCGCCCCCTCCCCTACTTGTTTTACTAGATGTAAAACAAGAAAAAAGAATGTACAACACTGCGGTCAAGCCAGCAGTACTTCAGAGAAACAGTCAGGACGGCAGCAATGCATTGTTGAGCACGCGTACTATTACGGTAATTTCGTGAACCGTTTTACTCAGAATAAAGAAAATACCACATCATATAATTTATTCCTTTTTCTGCAACGTATGTTTCATTATTTATTTATTTAGAAAAGTGCGTTGTTTTCAGAATAGGTTTGTCCGTGCTTTCATTATATTTAAATTTATTTATTCAGCATTAAACATACTCTTTATAAATACCTGAAGTGCGTTTTAATTTGTCCTAGCCTTACTACTGTACAATGTCATTACGATTGCATTTTTATGACGTGGTTAAACCTCAGAAAGTGAACGAATAACCAAAGTAGACCGTTTTACCTGCTGTCTATTAGAAACGAAGACGTTACAGCCATCTTATAATGTATCATTTCCTATATACACTACTATGAGATGCTGAAATGAAATGCTGATGGCTTGACCACATTCCTCCTCTTACCAACGAACAAAAAAAAAAAAACATACCATTTAGAAACATCTTGCAAGAGTCGCGTTTGCATGGGTTCAGCTGTGTCCTCTTTATTATCTGTCTGACTTAGGTTTAAACTGATACGGCTTCACTGACAGTATTTACAGTCTGACAGACAGCATGCAGGAGAGGCATGACGTTTCCTAGTGACGTGAAGCCGATCCGTCAATCACTACACATTAGGTTAGCTGACTAATCAGAGCCCTTTGAGGGCGGGCCTTATAGGAGGAACCAGGAAATATGATGGTCATTTCCAAGTTAGCTCAGTAGCTGTATAAAATGAAGGTAAGATATGTGAACAAATGATGTGATTTTTTACAAATGAATCACGAACACACATTGTTTTGCACCCCATAAACACAATCAAACCTTAAAAAAAAAACACTGTGGACCACCCCTTTAAGTAGTCGCCCCCCCCAAAAAAACGTCAAGAATTATGTTGTTTCTGCTCAGTTTATTTATGTTAAATCCACTTAAATTTGTAAAGTGTAATAAGTTAACTTAATTCCTTTATGTTGTACCAACAGAAATCAATTGTGTGGAACCCAGCATTTTTTACAGTGAAGAGCTTCTGAACACTGAAACCTGTTAAACAGCATTTCAAGAGTTCGCCCTTAGCTGATGATTGATTATAAAGCGTGTTTGGCATGCTGTCCCGGGAGAGAGCCCTGAGCTCATGAGATCCTCGAGCCCGGGGCTCCCTCCCGTTGCAGGGCGAGAGGGGAGTTTGAGCTCAGGTAGGTCTCGAGAACTCCCCTGCTTGATAAAGGTGAATTCGAATTATGAATAATTATGGAGAGAAATTGCTGAATTAATCGCTTGTCTATGGTGTCGATTTGGTTGGACAATTTACTTATGTTACATGTTTTTAGTCTGTGGGAGGAAACCGGAGAGCCCGGGGAAAACCCACGCAAACACGGGGAGAACATGCAAACTCCACACAGAAATGTCAACTTGGCAAGGTAAAGGCTTGAGCAAGTGACATTCTTGCTGTGAGGCAACAGTGCTAACCACTGGGCCTCCGTGCTGCCCTGTCGAGGAAAGGGGAGGAGTAGGGGTGGAAGGGGGGATTCTTCAAGACGAAGATGGCTAAGGTAAGATACTCTGGTTATTTATAGTGATTTAGGAATCATCTGATTGGTGGATCATGCATTAGCTAATGCGGGACCAGCTGCTATCAATCATAAGCACGTGCTCCTCTCGAAATTAGTTTATGAATAAACTTCACTTAGGACTGAATTAACTTCACGACTGTCTTCTGTTAGTTTTAGGAGTTTACTGAGGACAGAAAGAACAGAAACAGTAGACGAACTGATGATAATAAATGAACAGGCTTTTATTAGAGAAATTAAACACATTAATCATGTCATGTTTCAGTGTGTTCTCATACTCAATCTGCCCAACACAACTATAACAATCATTATGTAAAAATTGCTCACAACATCCCATACAACCATGGGTGTTTCCCAGTGTTGGGTTGTGGCTGGAAGGGCATTCGCTTCATAAAACATATGCTGGATAAGTTGGCGGTTCATTCCGCTGTGGTGACCCCTGATTAATAAAGGGACTAAGCCGAAAAGAAAATGAATGATCCCATACAACCTTGAATGTGAGATATCAACTCTCAACTCACATCAGTGGAGAAAACATTACATAAAACACCACAATCATGACAAATCAATGCCATTAGAAGATGCACAAGTAATAATAATAATAATAATAACAAATTAATAAATGATCAAATGTTAACAATATAATGATTAGTAATACATTAATGATGAAAAACGAATAAACTACTTTAATGTAAATGATTCAGTGATTATTAATGAGAGATTAAAATGAAAAAAAAAAAAAGTCAATCTATAGTTGCTTTTCTTGAAGAAACAGACAGGTTACTGCAATATTCTTCAGATTCTGCATTTGTTTATATATTTATATTTGTATATGGTATATTTCATGTGCTTTTATTTTGTATTTTTTCAAAACTTAGGTGAGGGTTTGAAAAACATCCAGAATTAATTAGCAGAATCATAAAAGCACAAAGTAATCATCTAGTTGAAATGTATTTATTTACAACATAGAATGTTAAGATTTTGTAAACACCGCATTTAAAATATGTTTTAAATCTTTGTTTTATGCTGAATATGAAAAGAAACAGCACTCTCTTGTCATCTGGTCATTTGTATCATAAAGCAAACATTCAGTTCATTAAATTTTAGACATTTTTTTTCTACATTGATTAAATTGATGAAAAGGACATTAAGCAAGACATTAATGATTAGTCCTTTGTTATCTCAAAAAAGAATTGAAAACATTACTTAAAACATTGCCTACTGTTTCATAACATAATCAAATGCCTTCCTGAACAGGACTGATGGACTAAACAATTTATTTATTTTTGTATCAGGTGTATATTTCATCAGATCCTCAGGAATCGCTCCTCCTGTAGAAACCTTACTGATGAGCTCTGCCTTCTTCCTGACCTCCATTAAAGACTGAATGCGATCTGTAAATCCAGGCTTGGCTTCTTGTTTCTCAGACTCAATCATCAGATCGATGTAGTCAGGGGTGGACAGAGGATTGGGCTTGAGGGCGATTTCCTGCAAACGCTCCAAAGACTTCTGAGATTTCGCAATTAGTCCAGTGACAATATCCTGAGCAACCTGAAGCTCATATTCAAGCTTTTCAAAGATCTTTTCTTTGGTCATAACTTCTCCGTATGCTTCCTTATATCGCTCTTTTAATTCCTTATAGGTTTCCTTTCTCTTTTCTTTGACATAATTCCATTTGTATTTCTGATTGAAGTGAACATTCCAGACACAATTTCCAGGACAGGCCGTACACTTTCCATTGGTCATGGCAATGCACCTATGTTTATCACTGTCATTTGGAATTCCACATGTTTCATGACATGTGAAGTTACACTTTTGACAGTTGGTCAAGAAGTAGTCAGTGGTGTTTTCAATCTGTTTTGGGACAGTTACTTCTAATTCATATTCAAAATCCTTATTTGCCTCCATCTTAGCCTTGTTTTGTTCCAGAGCAGCTCTTGTCTTCCTAATTTCATCCAGTTTTGTCAGACCAGCATTGATCTGTGGCTGCAGGCCTTCCACATGCACCTCTAGATGCTTTCTCTCTTTCAGGACCTCTCGTGTCAGAGATAAACTCTTGGTTTCCATCTTACTGAGGGATGTGAAGAATTTTTTCATGCTAGAAAATCCCAACTTCCAGAACATTTGGTCAAAGTTTTCACAGTCAGAGTCCTCGTCTTCTGCAGATTTATTGTTGTTGGCAAACACAGCAGAGTTGTTGTACTTAAAGTGAAGTGGCTCTCCAGACTCATCTGTTGAACAGGGAACCTCAGATCTTTTGATGGCCTCGAGAACTGGAGGTTTTTTCCCATCTGCAAAGGTCACCATCACTATGATGTTTTCAGCAATATCTTTCCCAAATATGGAGAGAATGGAGTCAAAGACATATTTCTGTGTGTGCGTCAGACGGGCAAGTGAAGCCTGAACTACAAAACACACGGCATCAATGCAGTCGATTCCTTCACGGGCAGAGAAGAACTCCTGAATCTGAGCTGTGATTTTCTGGTCTTGTTTAATTCCTCTGGTGTCTCCAAAGCCTGGTGTGTCCACAATGGTCAGAGAATATGGAACCCGGAAACCATCCATGTGATTAATGTTATATGCAGTGATCTCTGATGTCTGACTTTCAGCCTGGGATTTCTGCTGTCCTTCATCTATCAGCACAAACCGGACATCATCTTCCCATTTCACTCCCAGAATGTAGTTGATCAGGCTGTTAATGAGAGTGGTTTTTCCTGCACCGGTGGCTCCGATCATCATAATAATTTTGCTCTCTTTAGTGCTGTTTTCCCCAAATATGTATCTTCTGCAGAATCCATCACTGTTCTGCCAAGTTTCTTTCAGGTGGAGTTTAATGATGGGCAGGTTTTCATTGTTACCATCTGCTATTTTACTGCTCCAGTTGTTCTTTATTACATCAACAGCTCTTAGGGGCTTTCCATTGCCATTGTCTTCCTGGTTTGTTTTTCCAGATTTGCTTTGCTCATTGCTTGCCATTTCTACAGATTCAGCTGTGTTTCTCTGACGTTTTTCAAATTGCACTGCTTGAAAGAGAAAGAAATAATACTTTGAACATCCAGTTCTCAATATAATACATTTAATTAGTTTTCATATTGTGTACAACAGGAGTGCCCAATCCTGTTCCTGGAGATGTACATTCCTGCAACCTTGATCAAATGCACCTGTCTTGAATTACCAACTGCTCCTTCAGATTCTTCTTAGTATGTTTAGTTGTGCTCAATCAGTGACACTAGATCTGTAGGAAAAGGATTGGGCACCCCTGGTGTACAGCCATTGATGCACTGCAAAACATGCTTTTCCTACTTACAATTTTTGTCCTGTATCTCATCAAATTTTTTTAAACAAGAAGCATTTTCTAGACAGGTCAAAATATGGTTTTGTTTTTAGAAAGAACTCAAAAATAAGTGAGTTTTTCCTTAAAACAAGCTAAATATTATGACTAAGGGGTAAGTAAAAAAACATTATTATTTGATAATAATTATTTTTACTTCACTGGCAGATTAATTTGCTTGTTTTAAGAAAAATGTATAAAATTTTATTTTGAGTTAATATTTCTAAAAACAATACAATATTTTGACTAGTCTAGAAAAGAGCACCTGCTGTTAATATGATCTTTAAAAAACTTATTTGCCAGATAAAGATTTTCAGAAATGTCCCAGGTTAAAACTGTGTATGCAATATATGGAAAGCAAAATAACTTTGAAAACTAACTTTGAAGAAGAAGAGGGAAAAACTTTTTACCAAGTGCTAGTGTAAAAGATATTACAATGAAATTATGTTAATGAAGTTAATGTTATTTTTATGTATGGTAATAATTAGTGAGCATCCTGGATTAGTGGACTACCAGTAATTAGTAATTAAATGCTGCATTTAAAAAATAATAGATGGCACATATACTTTTGTTGAAAAGTTACTTTTGTAACTTTTTTGTCTTAACTTTATTATCCACCATATACAGGGCCCCATGGCTCAGGCTACAGAAGTAGCAGACCCTGACACTGAATGAATGGGTGTGATGTCTAAACTACCTGAGGGCAGGGGGTCACCACCACAATTGGGCACCTACCCAGGAAGGATGGTGTTTAATGTAAAAGATGGTGATGGTGATAGGGGTGATGCTCTATCGGCCTAAAGCATTGTAAGAGGGGAACTGTTTGATGTTACAGTAGTCTGCTCGTCCAGACCTGATCACAAGAAAACTTTTATTGATGACATGTTTGTCATAGTGACAAGTGTCAACGGATTATGCCAGGGGATTATACCCTGGGGAAAAGGAGATCATTTGTCAAAAGTTAATGGCAAGGGGCTTTCAAGAACCATCTGAAACAGAAAAGTTTCTTAAAATTCATTCATTCATTTTCTTTTCGGCTTATTCCCTTTATTATTCTGGGGTCGCCACAGCGGAATGAACCGTCAACTTATCCAGCATATGTTTTACGCAGCGGATGCCCTTCCAGCTGCAACCCATCACTGGGAAACATCCATACACACTCATTCACACACATACACTACGGACAATTTAGCTTACCCAATTCATCTATACCACATGTCTTTGGACTTGTGGGGGAAACCGGAGCACCCGGAGGAAACCCACGCGGACATGGGGAGAACATGCAAACTCCACACAGAAACGCCAACTGACCCAGCCGAGGCTCGAACCAGCGACCTTCTTGCTGTGAGGCGAACGTGCTACCCACTGCGCCACCATGCAGCCCTGTTTCTTAAAATTATAATAATAAAAACAGAATATATATAAGGATTTTATTGATGCAGGTACTTATGATATAACGTGGTGGCTAGAGCTTTTGAGATGGTTGGGATAACAAAGGTTAATGGTATTAATGAGTAAGGTGAAAATTTAAAGAAATTATTGAAGTGTAATTTTATTTCTGAATAGTCTAAACTGAAATTTAAAGTATGGAGAGACTGTCTGAGTGGAGCCACGAGTGATGTTTTGCTTCTGTTATCAAAGTTAAGTCAAAACAAAGCAATGACATTCAGTAAAAAGAAACCTTGGATAAGAGATGTTACATTATTCATGTGTGTAGTATGTGGTTACAAAATGATTTCTTTTGTTGACTGGAATTACTATGTGAATAAATATTATTAAATATTAAATAAATAAGTGTTTAGGGAACTAGTAATTGTGAAATAGAATTTTGCCATCAATATTGGATTCCCTTCAGTGGGAACTCCGACGTGTGTCAGATGACACGATGGGAGTTCACTAGTTGACCAATCACTCTGAAGAGTAAGAAAACAGGCCAATGAATGCCAATAAGTTGGCAGAGTTCAGCTCCGCAGGTACTGGTAATCAATCATTAGTAGAGTATATAATCAGTGCACGCGGAGAGAGCAGTTAGACCTTTCGCTTCAGAGCCTCTCACATGAGACTGAAGAGATCTTCTGCTGAGCTGTTTCCCAATAAAGCAGCGACAACATGTGCAGCGGCAGTCGAACTGGCAGTCCTTTCTCGTCCCCTGGGCATTTCTCTGGTGGTTGAAAGAGCAGTTTCCACTAAAAGAGCAGAATCCCATAAGAGAGCAACACAGTCGAGCAATGCGTCTTTTTAAAGATGTCATTCCGACCGTGCGTTTCTGGATGTGGTGGACCTATGGCTACAAGACCTAGTCCGCCCCCACAGCCCGCTTTACCAGCCAGGCGGCAACGCCGAGCCCCCCACAGGATGGAAATGCTCTCGCTGTTAAGTTCGGCCACCCAGAGAAGAGGGGACCTGCTCTTTTCCCGGATCACAGTCAATAACATCAACTGTAACTTCACCTCCGGGCCAGTGGTAACCAAATTGTCAATAAAAGAGCAGTTTCTTCTCTCTTCGGGTGCGCAAATCTGAGCCTTGCCAGTCTGGGACTCGCAGGACTTGCAGTGCTGGGCCATATCGCCACGGGCTCCGATGGTGCAAGAGGAGAGTTTCCTTCCTCTCACTCCGCCAGCATCATCACAGGATCCAGGGAGGAAGACAAGAGACAATATCTTATTTTTAGCTCTTCCCTGGGACACCGCCATTACCAATCTTCGAGAGAAGAGCAAGCTCTCTCCTGTGCAGAGCATCTCCTATCTTGGGATGGAGCTGGACTCGATCTCTATGACGACGTGCCTCACAGACAAGCATGCCAGGCTGGTGCTGTCCAGCTTGAGTATCCTCAACAGAAACGCAGGGGTCCCACTGAAAACTTTTCAGAGGCTCCTGGAACATATGGCATCCGCAGCCGCTATCACGCCACTCGGATTGCTTCATATGAGACCACTTCAGCGCTGGCTTCATGATTGGGTCCCCAGACGGGCATGGCACGCCCCGGGTGACCATCACTCCGCTGTGTTGCTGCATTCTCAGTCCTTGGACAGATCTTGCCTTTCTATGGGCCAGTGTTCCCTTAGAACAAGTATCCAGGCATATTGTGATATTGACGGATGCCTCCAACATGGGCTGGGGGCCCCGGCCCTGTGCAACGGCCATGCAGCTGTGGATTTGTGGATCAAACATGCATTGGCATATCAATTGCCTGGAGCTGTTGCAGTGTTTCTTGCTCTTTGCAACCGTGCAACTGATGTACTCTCATGGCAGCTACTCACGGAGACTCCACCCCAGTACGGTCCAGCTGATATGGGAGCGCTTCAGGCAAGCCCAGGTCGACCTGTTTGCTTCTCCCGAAAATGCCCATTGCCAGTTGTTTTATTCTCTGACCGAGGCCCCCCTCGACACGGATGCGCTGGCTCACAGCTGACCCCTGGGATTGTGCAAATATGCGTTTCTCCCAGTGAGCCTACTCTCACAGACCAGGAAGGTAGGTCAGGGAGGACCAGAAGCAGGTCTTGCTAGTTGCGCCTCTCTGGCCCAACCGGACCTGGGTTTCCGAACTCACACTCCTCACAACAACCCCTCCCTGGCGTATTCTCCTGACGGAGGACCTCCTCTCTCAGAGATTGGACACCCTCTGGCACCCCCCCCCAGATATCTGGAACCTCTATGTGTGGTCCATAGACTGAGCGCAGAAGACTTAGGTGACCTACCGGAGTCTGCGGATAACACCATCACTCAGGCTAGAGCACCCTCTACGAGGCATGCCTATGCTCTGAAAAATTCTGTCCATAAAGACAGCGCTGCTGGCCGTGTTGGCATCGATCAAGAGGGTCAGAGATCTGGAGGGATTTTCAGTCAGCGAATCATGCCTGGAATGTGCCCAAGGTTCCTACCACCCCATTTAGAGACCAGGTACTGAACCTGCGAGCGCTGCCTACAAAGGAGGCAGATCCAGCCCTTTCACTGCTTTGTCCCACTCGCGCTCTGCACCTTTATGTGGACTGTACACAGAATATAAGGTCTTCTGAGCAGCTCTTTATCTGTTACGGTGGTTGGCAGAAGGGAAGTGCCGTATAAAAACAGAGGTTGGCCTACTGGATAGTTGATGCCATCTCCCTCGCTTTTCAGTGCCAGGGTGAGCCGCATCCCCCCGGAGTGAAAGCGCACTCGACTAAGAGTATCGCCTCCTCTAGGGCGTAAGCACGTGGCGCCTCTCTAACAGACATTACAGATCTATTACAGATACATTACAGATCTAATACATTCGTAAGATTCTATAATCTTTGAGTGGAGCCAATTTTCCTCACGTGTGCTGGATAACACCAGTGAATGAGGAAATTTGGTACGGTGTTGAAACACGCTTGCTGCGCCTTTCTCTTTAACATAGAGATGCGTGCGCTTTTCTTACTCTGCTCAGTTGAGTTCCCCATTCGGCGAACCCTACAGAGTTCCTCTGAGGCCCCCAGCACCTGACTCAGCGGAGGAGTTGGGTGCCTGGCCCATTACGTTGTTGGCATGCCCGCTCGGTCAGCCCGCGTTCTGGGTATAGGTGCCTGCTATGCGCGATCCCCACTGGTGATCCCATACGCTTCACTCAGCCACGGTATAGTTCCCCCCTCTCCATGCGGGCCCATGTCTTCCCTCCTCGCTAACCATCCTTCATATGTGTACTCCCCCTTCTCAGGGTTAGTTCATATGTTTTCATGCCACCAGGTCTCCCCATTTGGGCAGCAGGTGGCCTTCGCAGCGTCCTCCCCATTCGGGACTGGCACGCTTTTCCAACGTACTGTCGTATTTTAAAATTCGTAGAACTTAACTAGGTGTATTTTTTACGACTCTCAAAAAAATATAAATAAGCCTTTAAGCGCTTCACAGGTTAAGTAAGGTAAGTTAGGGCCAGGGGACACGTTGGAGGGCTGCGTCTCTGGTGATGATGGTGCGCTCACGCTGGAGCCTGGCAAACCTCTCACCAGCGACGTGGTAAGGTTCAATCGCTGTGGCGTTTTCCATACATTTCCCCATAGTGGAAGTTTTTCCACATAGCATTGAAGTTCCCTTCCCGCTGGTGAATGAAACGGTTACTACGTAACCCCCCCCCCAAGGGGGGAACGGAAATGCTATGTTCTTTAGCCACAGCGGTTGCACCTTAGCTGACAGCTGTAGTTCGGCTCTTCAGCTAGAAAAGATACTTAGCGTTGCGTGGCTGGCATCTTTATTTACAGCTGATTGTGATTGCTGCCAGCTGCGTACGCTGATGCCGCCAATTCATTGGCATTTCATTGGCCCATTTTATTACTCTTTCAGATTATTGGCTTTCTGACGAAATCCCCATAGTGGAAGTTTGTCTACATAGCATTTCCGTTCCCCCCCTCGGGGAACGAGGGTTACGTAGTAACCGTTTCGTTTCTGTTTGTTCCCACAGGGAGCGCATTCTCTCATTGAGAATGCGTGATTTAATGTGACTGTTTATTTTAATTCAGCAATTTATTTCAGAAAAGCTAATTAATTAAACTTAAAAAGTATCTTGCATTACATTTTTTAAAAAGTAACAAATATTATTACTTATTTTTTTCATACTTTACTCGTTATTTAAAAAAATAATATTATTAGGTTGGGTTCGAGTCCAGCTTTTGTCGAGCTTCCTCTTCTCGCTTTTCCTGCGTCATATTACATTAGAATTTATTTTCAGTAAAAATAAAGTAAATGTTATAAAAGTGGAGTTGCATATACTGTTTGGTAAAGATAAAAATATAGTTTTAATAAATATAATAATTTACACTTAAAGGGGACCCATTATGCCCTTTTTACAATATGTAAAATAAGTCTCTGATGTCCCTAGAATGTGTATGTGAAGTCTCACCTCAAAATACCTCATAATTAAAAAAATAATAATAATGTTTTATAACTCTTTTAGGCTTTGATACAAAGTGTGCCATTTTGGTGACTGTTGCTTTAAATTTGAATAGGTTTTTGCTCTAGTCAAAAGAGGGCAGAGCTACAAATTCGTATGCATCAGCATAGCAGCAGATTCAAAAACAAGACTAACGTTAAATGTGTGAAAATGTGAAAAGAAGAGGATCAGAAGATGGCAGTCTATGGAGACTGCAGTGTTCATTTGAGCATCATAAAACTCCACATTTATAATCCTCTTTATGTCACTCGCTGACATTATCTTTGGCAGGTGAAAATTCTAATGGCGAACTCACTCAGGGCTGTTTATGCTAATGAGTGAGCGATCAAAGGACACGTACAAAGGGAGAATGTCAATCAAAGTGTTTCTGCAACCTGTTTTTATCAAGTGATTAGTTACTCAAAAAAATTTACTCTTGAGTACATTTCTAATGAGTTGATTTTTACTTTTACTTGAATAGATTTATAGACGTGTAACTTTACTTTTACTTGAGTACATTTTTATTGAAGTAACAGTACTTTTACTTGAGTAGAATATTTTATTACTCTTTCCACCTCTGGCAGGGGCTATTTACAGAAAGTACAAGCAGCATACCTTCTTATCTATAGATCCTTTTTACAGTGAGTGCAAATAGCTCTGGAAGATACAATAGATCTAGCTCAAGATATTTTCTATACCATGTAAAGGTAGCAGCTATTTTGCAATAAGAGTAAATAATAATTAAATTATATTTATACAATATTCTGGCAGATAGATACTTTTTGCACCTTAGTATTGTATGTTAACATAGATATACTAGATGTCGCCTGGCCTATTGTTGTCTATTGGAAGGAATGCGTCAATAGAGCCGCCATTTTAGTACAGGGTAGCGCTCCTTTGAAATGAATGAGGGACCAAGGTGCAGTGGAGGACTGTGGCCATCCAGAGCCAGAGATATATACACATATATACATATATCTATGATCGGGAATTTTCCCCCGTGGTCAGTACGCAAAAAAATGTAAAAAAAAAAAATGTAATTACGCAAATTATAATTTTACATCACTTTTCTACGTCGATGGATAAGTGACCGCACGTGCATTGCCGATAAAGAGTGTGTGTTTGTGTGCATGAAAATGTATTACCCTCCCTCCTTGTTAAATTTGATCTAACCCGTGTCCTGAAACACCCCCCCTCTCCTGCTTTCACTTCTCATTCTATCGGAGGGAGCGATTCGTTTGTGAATGAATCCCCGTTATGAACGACTCGTTCACTTAGCCGACAATAATACAAGTTTCTAGCACCGCAGCGTCTTGTTGTCATATTTCTTTTTCATTGTTTGCTGATTTTATTCAACAGAACTAGCATAAGCCTAGAATTCAGTGCAAGTTGATGCTACTTTCCCTTATGATCAGTGCAGTAAGAGACTGTATATCATCAATAACGTGACTTGTTGAGCACAAAAGTTTGTAACATGTAAAAAATGAAATCTTACTTCTGCCTTTGTGCTTTGTTTTCTTTGTTTGCTCGTTACTACACCCGTAAGCAGCGCTAAAGTCCAGCATCTTCCCATTGGCACACTGTCTTGACTAGTGCGGTTGAATGATGTTTGTCCTGGGAGCCCTGTACAAATGTGGCAGCGCTATTGACGCATGCTGAGGGTCCGTATGCGATATCTAGTGTATATATCTATGGCATGTTAACAGGATGCAATAATAAATTAAATAGGACCTATTATGCAAAAATCACATTTATAAGGGCTTTAA
The DNA here is from genome assembly GCA_903798115.1 of Danio jaintianensis. Taxonomy (NCBI): domain Eukaryota; kingdom Metazoa; phylum Chordata; class Actinopteri; order Cypriniformes; family Danionidae; genus Danio; species Danio jaintianensis. The sequence goes on from CAIGQV010016415.1 coordinate 48,376, forward strand.
AACAGTTATGTGGCAGCAGTCTGAATATATACAGCTTCTAATGGTAAAAAATTACTTAATTCTATTTTTTTCTATTTCTTTAAACAGCCGGGGTGGGGTAGATTCATGGGGGACTCTAGCGGAACATTAGTTTAAAAAGGACAAGGGGATATAAATCTCCAATTAGTTGTTTTATATGAATTAACAACTATTTTATTAACAAAAATGTATTTAAAAAAAAAAAATAATAATAATAATAATGTAATTATTTAAAACATTTGACAGATTATCCTATTTAACAACTTAAACATCAATGTTATTGAATATGGCAGGTATTCAAACTCGATTCAGGATTCAAAACTTTACATTAAAATGGGTCAGGGATCTATTATTTTAGATGGACCTGTGCCATTGACAAGTAATAAACCTGACAAATGACTAAACATGAATTAAATTGAATTGTACTGCCCATCTGTGGATCTTAACAGTTTACTGGGTTGCCAGAAAAAAAACAATGTTTATTGTTTATTTCTGTAGCAAAACATGCATATGTGCGCTATAAACTGTTATTCCCAAATTCGAATGCAACATCTGCTATGTTAGCTAAATTGTGCATTTACAATTTTGCTCCTATGTAGTCTCCGTTAATAACTAATCCTGGTGCTAACTAACATTAGCAATGTCACAAACACAGTTGGGCAAGTTATGTCTAAAATGTAATACGTTATATATTACTAGTTACTGTCGTTTTCTTGTAATTGGTTACATTACAATACTAATGTCTCGGAAATGTATTGCACTACTTTTATATTACTTTTAAGTTACTTTGACCAAAATAACCACAGAAGAATGACTAGATTTTCTATGGAACAAAATCAATGGCTAAAGAATTGAAATAAAAAGCTTGCCGAATAGCACTAACTGAAAAAAAATAATACATTGAATTAACAACTGCTTGCATTTTAATGACTTGAATTGGCAGGGTTTGCAATTTTAGGCCCTGAAATTTAACACAGCTGTTTATTTAAGCTGTGAACATTTTAATTCGAAACACATTTTCATACTTAAATTCAATACTTCATATTCAACCTCCAGATTTCACTTCCAAAACGTTCAGTTCTGTTTAAAAGCACGATGTGTAATATTCAAAAGGCAATTTTCAGTTCATTTTATTTCAGTTCAGAAATTCACGTCCATAAATTCAGTGGCTCAAAGTTGACTGTTAAAATTCGACATCACATCCGGGAACTGCAGGAAAAGCACTAAATTGCAGATAGCAGATTCAATAGCAGATCGCAGATTGCTTTTTCACCAGCAGGTGGAGATGGAGCAATTTAAGGCTTTTAAACCAGTAAATATGTAAGGAAAAAAGCTAATAACGGCACAAAAGTAGCATTTAATATTAATATCCATGTCTTCCCTGCTGAAAAAAACAGCTTAAACCAGCCTAAGCTGGTTGGCTGGTTTTAGCTGGTTGACCAGCCTGGTTTTAGAGGGGTTTTGGCCATTTCCAGGCTGGTTTCCAGCCATTTCCAGCCTGGTCTTAGCTGGTCAGGCTGGAAAATGAAAAACCAGCTAAAACCAACTTGACCAGCCTGGTTTAAGCTGGACATAACTGGTTTTAGCTGGGCTCCCAGTCTGGCTAGGCTGGTCAAACTGGTTTTAGCTGGTCATCTCCCAGCCTGACCAGCTAAGACCAGACTGGAAATGATTGGAAACCAGCCTGGAAATGGCCAAAACCCCTCTAAAACCAGGCTGGTCGACCAGCTAGAACCAGCCAACCATTCTAGGCTGGTTTAAGCTGGATTTTTCAGCAGGGTTGGAACATTATAAATAGTCTAATAAACGGATTATGAGTAGGCCTAAAATGAGTAAATGATGTTTTGGACATTTATATTTGCCCTAATGTAACGGAAGCCAGCTGGTGATCACATAAACCTCATTCCTCAGATCCAGCGATCTTCCTCATAGAGCGTCTCCCATTCCGGTATCGCCCCTGCTCGGACCGGTGGGGTTACATGCACGTAAACTGTCTTTTGACAAATATGATGCTACACACTGTCTCTGTCTCTTTTAACCATATATTAAGGTATGTTTTTACAGTATGGATGAGACGTGTAATTTAAAATAATTGAAGGAGCGTCTTCAGTTATACAGCACCGTCTAATATGGCATAACCATTGAGGGGTTATTAATATTAGGCTATGAAGTGTTTGCATTCGTATCGCCTTTTAATGCTGTTTAAACGCACCTAGGCATGTCAAGATAGGCCATTTTCATTATTTCAATTGTATTATTATTATTATTATTGGACATTTATTCGGCTATTGTAGCCTACATAAGTCATCCCGTTAGTGATTGTAAATCGATATTTCTTTTTATCTTCATTAGCTAACGCTCTGCCTGCCTTTTTCATCATTTCCCAAATTAGCAAAATGTTTACTAGTTTGTCCAGATTAATTGTGTTTATGTAGGCCACTTGCTGCGCGCCCTTTTTACACAGCATCTTATGATGAAAAGAAACATTGTTGCTGTATTTAATTTAATAATCTAAAATAATTTAAGATGATCAGTGTTTTAGTTTTTTTGTTTTGTTTTACCTGTGCGGCTTAAATGTTTATTTTATGTGACCCGAGACCGAAAGCAGCCTTCCCCATACTTAAAGCTAAACACCCTTTCTGCATACAGCACTTACACAAGGACACTCAGAGATTTGAGGCTGGTTTAATAAATGTGTTTATAGCTTTCAACTTCAAGCCAGCGATCATGAAGCACCAACGTCCACGCATTTGTTCCCCTGCTATTAAAATACATATGAGTTTAATTTTACATTAGGCTATATGTAGATTAAAAAAACACCTATTTTTACCTATTTCCAGACCCCCTCAAAGCCTCCATCCCCGTTATTCGCACCCTGTAATTCGTCCATAACCATGAATCAAGCAGAGATGAGTGATTCTTAGGGTGCTTTCACACCTAGACTTTTGTTCCGGAACCTGGAGCGTTTCCCCCCTTAGCGCGGTTCGTTTGGCATATGTGAATCCAGCAATAGCGCTCGGATCCGCGCCAAAACAATCTGTCCAAGATCGCCTGAATGAGGTGGTCCCGGCTCGATTGAAACGAACTCTGGAGCGGATCGATTGTAGTGAGAAAGCAATACGATCGGAACCAGACTATATCACAGAGTATTATGGATATGTAATAGGCATATGGCTATATGAAGAGAGAATTATGAGTAGGGCGGGATGTCATTCCTACCTGTAAATGTTCATGTCAAATACGAAAGTGAAAGCATGTTAACTATTTGTCATGTTCACCAGCGATCAAGGACTTCAGAGATCGCTGGTGAACTACATATCATAACGAACTACATTTCCCAGCATTCCGTCACACACACCCGGTCTTCACTTACACTGATCACTTCCGCAGCTGCAACCCGTTCACCACAGTATTGTATGGACTATAAATATACCCTGCACCCGTCTTGTCTTTGCTCGTTCGTTATATGTCTTCTTGATTTCCTAGTCCTGGTAGTCCGGTTTCTGTTGGTATTGTATAGTTTGTTTTTGCTCATGTTATGTCTTAGTTTATTGTTTTATTATTTGTTATTTTGTTACTTTGTTCCACGATGTCCTGTTTTTGTAAGATGACTCACCATTAAATGCACATGGATCCTACTTTTTGTCCCGTCTCCAATACCAGTAACGTGACACTATTAACGAGAGCTGTTTATCCGTTTGAAGATAAAAGGAAAATTGAAGTCTTGGTTTATCTATTATTTCTCTATAATGTAAAGCCTGTAATGCATAATTCTAGCCAACGGCTATGTGTGAGAGTTTCACCTCTGATTTATATTTGGTGACGATGTCTGTGGGTGTCACCATTCAAAATGAAAGTGCAGCTTTTTGCTTATAATGAATATTGCTCATCATTCATTTTCTTTTCGGCTTAGTCCCTTTATTAATCTGGGGTCGCCACAGCGGAATGAACCGCCAACTTATCCAGCATATGTTTTACGCAGCGGATGCCCTTCCAGCCGCAACCATCACTGGGAAACATCCATACACACTCATTCACATACATACACTACGGACAATTTAGCTTACCCAATTCACCTATAGCGCATGTCTTTGGACTTGTGGGGGAAACCGGAGCACCCGGAGGAAACCCACGCAAACACGGGGAGAACATGCAAACTCCACACAGAAACGCCAACTGACCCAGCCGAGGCTCGAACCAGCGACCTTCTTGCTGTGAGGCGAACGTGCTACCCACTGCGCCACCGTGCAGCCCTATTGCTCATCATCAAAAATTTGAATAAGGACACATGACAGCTGAGCGGGACTCTGAAAAATAAAGCGTGGAACTCTGACCAATGTGAGGAGAGTTTACTCGCACGTGACTTGTTTTAGCTCTTTTGGTCCGTTTAGAAATTTTGCAGTGTGAAAGCGAACCGCACCAAGAACAAAAATAAACATTGTAACAATTTGAATCCCTGTTTCGGAACAAAACAATCGATCTACAGGTGTGAAAGCACCCTTAGTTTGACTTTTTGGTGATCGTCTACTCTTCCCTGTTGATCACCCCTGACCTACTTTCTGCTGAATCTGAATTTCTGGGTTTGAATATTAGAATATTGAATTTGATGTCCTGAATTTCTTCATCTTGAAAACTTGAAACTGTATTTTTACAAACTGGTTATCTGCAGTCTGAAGTTTTTTCATTTGCTCACAAAAAACGAAAAAACAGATTTTGGCCCGATTTTTTGGCCCAGTTTTTTTGGTTCAAGGTAGGAAAAGGATAAATGTCTTTAAAATTCATTATCCATATGTAGGCGGTGCTGAAACGCCCATTTTACTTTGATTGGTCAACCAAATCTGAGCTCTTGATGTCGCCCTCAAAATAAATGTTCAAAAAAACATACCAATAATAGTCAACTTTTAGTGATTATTATTAAATTTTTTATATATATATAAACTAAATTAGCAGTATTATTAGACATTTATCATTAAAATAATGTCATAGTTCGCCGCGAAAACTTGTTGCTATGCACCTGATGCTGAACAGCACCTGGTTTGCATGATTGTTTCCGAGCAAGGCCTATATAATAATAATAACAATAATAACTAGGGGCTGCACGGTGGCGCAGTGGGTAGCACATTCGCCTCACAGCAAGAAGGTCGCTGGTTCGAGCCTCGGCTGGGTCAGTTGGCGTTTCTGTGTGGAGTTTGCATGTTCTCCCCGTGTTGGCGTGGGTTTCCTCCGGGTGCTCCGGTTTCCCCCACAAGTCCAAAGACATGCGGTATAGGTGAATTGGGTAAGCTAAATTGTCCTTAGTGTATGTGTGTGAATGAGTGTGTATGGATGTTTCCCAGTGTTGGTTTGCGACTGGAAGGGCATCCACTGCGTAAAACATATGCTGGATAAGTTGGCGGTTTATTCCACTGTGGCGACCCCAGATTAATAAAGGGACTAAGCCGAATAGAAAATGAATGAATGAATGAATAACTAGAAGAGTAAAGTTCGTAGATAGTTTATGGTGGCTTGAGAAAGCCTCGTCTGAAGGTTTGAAGTAGTTTAAAGTTTAAATAAATGAAGTACTTTTTAAGAAGTTTGAAACTGCTGGCATAGAGAGATAACTACATTTATGTTAGCATGTTTATTATTAGTATGGATTGGCATGTTTCTCGCTAGGCGGTTGATAGGGGGTTCTGAGTGATGCTAAGTGGTTATTAGGGTGTTCTGAATGGTTGCTAAGGCGTTGCTAGGGTGTTCTGAGCGGTTACTAAGGTGTTGCTAGGCGGTTGCTAAGGTGTTGTTAGACGGTTTCTAAGGTGTTCTGAGTGGTTGCTAGGGTCTTCTAGGTGGTTGCTAATGCATAGCTAGGCGTTTGCTAGGGTGTTCAGAGTGGTTGCTAAGGTGTTGCTAGGCAGTTCCTAAGGTGTTCTAGATTGTTGCTAGGTGGTTGCTAGTATGTTCTGAGTGGTTGCTAAGGCGTTGCTAGGCGTTTGCTAGAGTGTTCTGAGTGGTTGCTAAGCTGTTGCTAGGCGGTTGCCAGGGTGTTCTAGGTGGTTGCTACTAGAAATTAATGTGTTTTAGGAGGAGTGGAGAGCATGAGACTGATTCCTGTAAGACCCAGTGACAGACGAGTCTTTGCATTGATCCTGAAGGGCCAGCCTGAACACCAGCCGGTGACCTCTCCCACCTGAAGCTCCTCAACGATGGACGTCCAGCTTGGTGGAGCAGCGTTTGGACTCTCAGCAGTGAAAATTAACCCACACTGAACTGAACTAAACTGAACTTCAACTCTGAAAACTGGACTGACACTGTTTCAATTTACTAGAACTTCTATGTGAAGCTGCTTTGACACAATCTACATTGTAAAAGCGCTAGAGAAATGAAGATGAATTGAAAGATTGAATTGAATGTTTTACAGTCACTCCTTGCTCTTGGCCATTTACATATGTTTTCCAAGTATTAGAATTAAAAGATAAGTAGAGCACACCTCTCTCTTGAGTGAGAGAGTACACAAATGAGTACACAGATCTCTCTTTTAAATGTGTATTTTCTGTAGGATACAATAATACATGTACACTATATTAGTCAGTATCAAGACAAAACTGGATCTAATCTAAAACAACGACAACAAAAACTTAAGATCAGTCCAAAAATTAGTACACCAAAGTTAATATGGCAGGGAAACATATGAAATAAAATCTTAATAAACAGGAAAAATCAAAGGAAACAAAAAAAATATAAAAGCTAGCTGACATTTTCTCATTTGAATTTAAATGTATTATCTTTCTATTCCTAGAGATATTCGGTGACTATACTCTTATATTAATATATACAACTGTTTAATGAAACTCTTTTGTTTAAACACACCAAAATAGATAGTCTATATTCACTGAGAAATGGATAAAAATATTAATTTTCAAAAGGGGTGTACTCGTTTATGCTGAGCACTGTATAAACATACATACATGTATACACATATTGCTAGGAAGAAAAAATAAATAAAAGCAATATATAAAGGATCATATAGATGGAGTTAAATAAGCTAGATAAAATAAAGAGATAAAATAGCTGTGCATTATTGGGTGTTTGGTTTATTGACAAAAAAAAAAAGCACAAGATTGTTAAAGTTTTTGGTTTTTTTGGGCGATATTAGATTGAGAGATCAGAGAAGTACAGTACACACCGTGGTCGAAAGTGGACACAAGACTTTAAACTCCAGGAATGTGTCTCTTGTTTACCTGTGATCCGATCGACCAAAATTATAATTACCCGGTATGAACATGACATCAGTCATGTTTACATCGCTGACTCCCTCTGTCTCATCCACGTTTGCCATTCTTGCCGATTCCCGTTCCTATGGTAAGCTAAACAAGGCCATAGATATTTACATTAGATGTCGCCTACCCTGTTGTTGTCTATTGGAAGGAATGCGTCAATAGAGCCGCCATTTTAGTACAGGGTAGCGCTCCTTTGAAATGAATGCAGGACCAAGGTACAGTGACTGTGGCCATCCGGAGCCAGAGATATACACATATCGATGATCGGGAGTTTCCCCGGTGGTCAGTACGCAAATATTTTTTTAAATTACGAAAATTATAATTTTCCATCACGTTTCTACATCGATGGATAAGTGACCGCACGAGCATTGCCGATAAAGAGTGTGTGTTTGTGTGCATGGAAATGTATTATCCTCCCTCCCTGTTAAATTTGGTCTAATCCGTGTCCTGAAACACATCCCCTCTCCCGCTTTCACTTCTCATTCTAACGAAGGGAGCGATTCGTTTGTGAATGAATCCCCGTTATGAACGACTCGTTCACTTCGCCGACAATAATACAAGTTTCTGGCACCGCAGCGTCTTGTTGTCATATTTCTTTTTAAACTAGCATAAGCCTAGAATTCAGTGCAAGTTGATGCTACTTTGCCTTATGATCAGTGCAGTAAGAGACTGTATTATCATCAATAACGTGACTTGTTGAGCACAAAAGTTTGTAACATACAAAAAACGTAAAAAACCGAAATCTTACCTATGAAATGTTCTGCCTTTGTGCTTTGTTTTCTTTGTTTGCTCGTTACTACACCCGTAAGCTGCGCTAAAGTCCAGCATCTTCCCATTGGCACACTGTCTTGACTAGTGCGGTTGAATGACATTGGTCCTGGGAGCACTGTACAAATGTGGCAGCGCTATTGACGCATGCTCAGGGTCCGTATGCGATATCTAGTGCATATATCTATGAAACAAGGCTATGTACGGAGCGTGATCAGAGGTTGAAAAGGCGGCGCACTGCAGCACGCAGGCGCACAATGAAAATAGATTGAATCAAATTGGCGTTCAAATTGCGCACTGAAAAGAAATAATATAAATCGCGCCACAAAACACATTAAAACGACAGTAACAATCCCGATTTAAAAGAATGTAAGGAGTAGAAAGTACAGTATTTGTACTTCGTTACTTCCCATCTATGTCCAACATTACGCACATGCAGGTTGTCAGATTGACAACACAAATAGGAGCCTGAGGATTGAGCCCTACACTGTAAGCTGCTAAGCTAATGTTTAGGTTTGTAATATTTGCTAATTAAAACCAAACTCATGTGGATTTTTATATCTCTGAATCCGCATTTAATTTCCTTTCTTAAACATCTACCTGCACATTATGGTACTTTATGCTTCAGAAGAACTGCGGCTGGATTATGACGACGTGGAATGACTGTATCACTCTTAAAGGCAAAGAGCCTGTTTCCTCCAGACAATCTTCGAAATTCAACTAGTCTCTTATCTCTGCTGAGCTAAGCAAACCTTAAAGAGTTATATCCACTCTGGGAAAGCATAGGCTACATGGCAACATGATTTCTCTTTACCCAAATTTACTCAATATAGCTATTTATTTGTATTGGATAGGCATTCTGACCAGGCTGAACTCAGGAATTTACTAAACAAATACCATGCAATACAAAACAATAAACTTTAAACATTTTTAATCTGAGAAGAAGAGCTGCAAGATAGTCCTTTGAAAAAAGCACTTTTGTAAAGTCACCACTTTGTCTCTTTACTCTCAGTATCTTATTTTATTAACGTGGTCAGGGCAGTTTGACCATAACATTGATTAACATTGATCATATATATACATATAATTTAAATATGCAATATATATATATACATATTCTGTTTGAATAAAGTTTTTATTTTGCTACTTTCTTTAAATCCCGTTTCATCAAGGATTACGCTGACCAAATGTCCCGTATTTTAGATCTATTTTTAGTGTCCAGACTTGAAAAAAAAAAAGGTTTTGTCCAGTAATTAACCTTTCCTAAATATTTGTAATTGCTAAATAAAAGTTGCGCAAGTTAGCCGTATCAATAATTTCATAGTATAGCCTATTTTGAAGAACAAAATAACCATCGGGTCACATTTCAGTATCATTCAAGTTGCCGTTAGTAAAGTCAAGAGCTTCACCATCCTGCATCAGATTCGAATAGAGGAGATTGTATATGTATTTAAGACTTACCGCTATTTGGATGTCCTCTAGAAGCTGCTCTTCATCTGCACTGCCACTGCAGAATGGCTCCACACTTTATAGTTGAATGCTCCTCCCCATGAAGTAATAAAAGACTGAATCATGATAAGCCTTGGAAACTTTCACTTTTATTTTTTGTTTCCAGGAAATCAGCAGTGGAATTGACAGAAGTGGATTGACATCAACAGATATGTTTAGCTGTAATTGCTATAGTAATTATGCCGTAAACTATTATGTTATATGTTGTGTTTATTATATTGTATTGAACTGTATTGTATATAAAGTTGACAAAGTTAAGGGCCCATTAGTCTGAAATTACACTGAACTATAATAACCTTAGTTCGCAATTCAGTTTAGCTTTACTTTTGCTTTGAAAACTTTTCGACTTGACATCCACAGATATTAAAGGGGTGGTTCACTACGATATCATATTTTAAACTTTAGTTAATGTGTAATGTAAATGTGTGAACATCAGAGATGGGAAGTAACGAAGTACAAATACTTTGTTACTGTACTCAAGTAGATTTTTCTGGTATCAGTTCTTTACGCCACTATTTATTTTTCTGACCACGTTTTACTTTTACTCTTTACATTTTTACACAAATATCTGTACTTTCTACTCCTTACATTTTTAAACCGCGGTCGTTACTTTCGTTTTCATGTGTTTGGTGGGTCGATCTATATTATTTCTTTTCGTTGCGCAATTTGAGCGCCTTTCTGATGCGATTAATCTGTTTTTGGTCATTGGCTTTTTCAACCAAAGCTATCACGCACCTTATGCAGGCTAGTTTATGAAGATTACTTTAAGAAAGGCTAGGATGACTACGCAGCTGAGACAGAGGGAGTCGGCGAATTTAACATGACTGATGCTGTCCTGTTTACACGGTAATAAGACACCTTTTGCTTGATCGGATCACAGGTAAATAAGAGACACATTCCAGTTCAAAAATATGCCGTTTAAATGCTTAAGCCTTTCGTCCACTTCCCATCACACTGCACGGGTTTTCTCTGGTCTTTCAATCTAATACAATATAAAAAAAAATAGTGCTTTTAAAAAAAAAAAAAAAGATTTGTACATTTAGTACTGAAACAATCAAATACTTTATAAAAACTTCATGCATTGCGATTTATTTCCTTTATTTCTGAGCAATTCATGTGTCCTAATACAGAATTTATGCTGTTTTTCAGTTTTTTAAATAGATTTTTTTTTTATTGACTGTATGATTTTACATATATGCCTGTAGGAATGAAAATTATCATATGCATTTGTTTATATGGCAAAACAAGTCTTTTTCACCAAGAAGGTCCTTACAGATTCCAAAGGCAGATATTGATAAGATCAGGGCCTGGTGTGTGGACTTTGGGGGTTTTACGATGTGGTCACATGTTGATTGGTCAGTTTGTGTGTCTCAGCATTTGGGCTTTGGTCACATGGTCAAGAAAGATACAAAATGGGGGGAAAACTTTGCTCTGGGTCTTTTCTTGCTCTGCTCTTTTTCCTGCTCTGCTCCTCTCTTGCTCTGGAGGCTATCTTCTCTGACTCTACTGCTATCAGGCTCTCTTTGAGGCCTACTTATTGCTCTTTGTCTCTCTCTCTCCCTCCCCGTCTCTCTCTGTCTCTCAGGTAACTTTATTTTACATTTAAGCTGGGTACAATTATTATCATATGTTTTTATCATTTCATGTTTAATCTTTTATACAGTTATTTTGTAATTAATTCGGTTGTAACCATAGAGAATTATTGTCATTAAATCAATTCATTTTCAAGTATTTGTGAATTACTTTTGATTTAACATCAACACTTAATTGTTCCATATTGCAATACAATACAATCACGTAACAGCAACGCTCTCCCACATTTGTAGCTATTAATACTGCCCTTAT
>CAIGQV010016416.1:0-29567 GCA_903798115.1 Danio jaintianensis
ATATATATATATATATTTCTAGGTACATATAGCTGCCTCCATTCTAAGCGATTCGCTAGCATTGGCATATGTTTCGTATATTTGTATATATATATATGCTAATTTCAAAGTCTATCTTAGAATGGTGTTAGTATATACTTCAACCAACATCATACCAGACTATCCAACATGAACTCATTGGGAAAATGTGCCCATGGCTACATTTTTGAGAACAAAGAAATACGTGATTCCGGGTACATATGGCTGCATTGCTTACCTCCGTATGGACAGCTTTCTGGCATGATTGGTGTGCTTGGTAGCTCACCACAAACAGCGCCAGACTTGAGAAGTGAAGCATATTGGACAGGGGTTTGAGTTCGTAGAAGGACGGTTCTAGAAACCAGGTAAAATTAAACTCCAAAAAAACAGTGTGACATCATGGTAGAAGCATGCTGCTGCGATGACTTTTCTCTTCTAGTTTGTTTTTGAAAACACTATCGGTTGGGTTTACGGAAGCCGACCGACTTCTCTCATGGATGTGTGCAAGAAGAACGTTGAGATTGACAGAAATGAACACAGCAGGCTCTGGTGGATTTACATGAAATGGCAAGTATGAGAAAACCTTCCCAAGTAAATGTAATTGAGATTGTCAAAAATTTACATGGCGGCCTGTAGTGGATTTGTAAAAGCAGAGACAGCACCGAGACATAGTCTACATATTTGTGGGTTCTCAAAAATGTAGCCCTGAGCACATATTTCCAATAAGCCTGGGTTAAAACTTCCACTTCCTGTATTTACCTCTTAAATGCATTAACACAACAGTTAATAACACAAAATGTATTATAACAATATGTATTGGAACACAAAGAACATCAAAGGCCTTCAATTCATCAAAACAAAAGCTTACTCATAAAAGTTGAACATCATGATAGAAATATAACACAGAAATTCAGTAAAACTACATTTGTATTGGATTTTAGCTGACTTGTTTGGACTGTGGTTGCTAGGGAACTGCTTAGCAATTTAACATATTCATTCACAGTTGCTAGGGTATTCTGAGTGGTTGCCAGGGTGACACCATTGATTTATTAAGTTGTTCTAGGGGGGTTATTGAGCAGTGATATGCATATGCTAAGATTTCTAGAGTTCATCTCCGTGGTTGTTAGGGTGTTGGGATTTAGTTGCTTAATTTCACTGGATTGTTTCTACTACAGTTTTATGTTGCTAGATTTTTTAGAGTCAAGTTTAGTTAACCGATGTGTGGTTGTTAGAGTGTTCCTATTGATATTTTTCTATTGGTTGATAGATGATATTGATTTTGGGTGGTTGCTAGGTTGTTGTTTTTTTGATTGCCATGGTTTTCTGTGTTATTCCTGGTACAGTTTTATGCTGCTTTGATTTTATAAATGAATGTTAGCATGCTGCTGTGTATTGTTCTGTTTGGTACCTTTGGCTTGGGGTCTAAATTATAATTATAATTATTATTATTTTATAATAATTAGAATATTTTCTAATACCTTATTTCTCCTTAAGGTCTGTGTAATATCAAAATTTACAATGTTTATCTTGCTAGTGGACATTTTTCTTTAATGCTTTAGCAACCACCATTAATTAGATTAAGCTTATTTTTGTAGCTTCATAATAATTGCTCCAGCCTTGAAACAGAGTAAGAAAACTTTTTGCCCAAGGTCAGGCTAAGGTAACTTTGTAAAGCAGATCAGGCAGCTCTCCACTGATTATTTGGCACTACATTTCTATATCTTCTCTCCTACAGTCACAGCAAACCCTGAAACTGCAACAACAACAGCCGTCCTCATTGTTGGCTTGGCTTATCTCTGCCTGTCCTTGCCACTTGCACAAAAACCCCGTGTTTACAGTGCAGTGGATTGGGCTGTCAGTTTCTGTAATTTAGTCATTTACCCAGCGTGCTCGCTGACTTGTCTATACTGAGGTGGAGATTCGGTTTATACAAAGACACAGGTGGCTTTATGTACCATGCGGTGTTGCAGCATTCATGAGAATAAAATAGAATCGAAATCTAGATCCAGAGACTGAGTGTGCGAGGTCTGCCATTCACAACAGACACAAACATGAGGCTTTGGGATTTGAAAATATCCTTCTGGGGATTGCACACATTCTTTCACACTTTTATTCAGCAGCAAACAATGGAGATTCAGGCAAACATTTTGTTTACATACAGTATTTATTTATTATTATTTTTTTCCTTCAGAACCACTTTTTCCAAACTTGTTGAAAACCTTTCTGTGTTCTTTTATTCACTAGAAAATAAAGAAGATTTTTTTAACTTTTATTTCAGACTTTACAGACCTTGGACTCTTCAGGATACAAAGGGAACAATTGAACGCTGAATGAGATATTGCAAACATTCGCAATTGCAAGCGTTCGAGGAGAGACTTTAGCCAAGAATTTGACTCTAGTAATTGAACTACAGGATGGAGATGACAAAGGTATGATTTCATAATACAGCAAATGTCAAGCTCTATAAAATGTGCAGTGAATTTAAAAGGCAACATATGGTCATCTTGAGAAACATGCCATGTGTGAATTAAAACCATGTTACTTGTAAATTTGGTATGATTTCACTTGTTCGTGCTGTGTAGGGAAATCAGCTCTGAACAACTCTTTCCATACATTTTTTTAAAAATCACAGATAGATAAAATGTTTCAGTGTTTTGTGTCAAAGGTCAGGCATTTTTAAGCTGTGTTGTTATTGATAACGAAAACACTATTAAAAACTATTTTCATTAACTGAAAAAAGTAGAAATAAATAAAAATATTAGAGAAAAAATAGTAAATAAAACACAGTTGGACATCTAGGCGTCAGGTTTACTTTAGTATCAGAAGAGAAGTGGTCCAAGAACTGAGCCCTGTGGCACCCTAGTAGCCAGATGTTGTGATTTGGACACCTTGCCCCTCCAAGATACCCTGAAGGATCTGCCTGAGAAGAAAGACTCAAACCACTGTAGTGCAATACCTGAGATGCCCTTTGTCTGGAGGGTTGACAGGCGTATCTGGGGGTTAAACATGCCAAAAGCAGCAGACAGATCCAGCAAGATAAATACTGTAGATTTGAAAGCCTTTCTTTTCTGTCTCAACAGGGTTTCAACAGCTGAGAACTGGGCAGTCGCGGTTGAATGTTGACTTCTGCGGCCAGACTTGTTGCTGTCCAGGAGGTTGTTCTGTGTGCGAAAGACAGAGACTTGGCTGAACACTGCTATCTCAATTGTTTTAGCAATGAATGGAGAAAGGGAGAGCGGTCTGTAACTTTTTTAAAATGCTGGGTTTAAAGTGTGTTTCTAAAACAGTAGGGTTATCTAAGCCTGCTTAAACGTATACACAGTAATACTAAATATTTTGTATGTGTGTGTGTGCAGTTGAAGGCAAAATGATTAGTGATTTTTTTTTTTTGTTTGTTTGTTTTTTATATTTTAAATATGCAAGTGCTGTTTAACAGTGCAAATAAATGTTCACAGCATTTCCTATAATATTTTTTTTCTTCTGGAGAAAGTCTTATTTATTGATGATGGAAAAAAAATCATTATTAATCAGTTTTATTATTTCATTACTTTCCAGCTAAGATTTACTCTACCCATTAGATGGCATAAAAGCACCATATGCTGGTTTTCTTATCCTATTTCCTGGGTGTGACATGTGGATTTCATACATCTAAGCTGCATCCAAAATCGTATAATTCTATACTATATAGTACGCTAAAAACAGCATGAGAGCCGAGTAGTATGTCCAAATTCATAGAATTTGAAAAAACAGTATGCAAGCAGTACCCTGATGAACTACTAATTCTGGAAAGATTCGGATTTATGACAATGGTGGATATGTCTGAGTTCTATTCAAACTACTCACATTCATACTATATAGAACATACTTTTCTAACGGTGATGTAATAAATTCAACCCAGGCTGATTCTGAAAACGTACCACTATATACAATTCTGGAGAGCGCCAAATCTGTCCCAGGAGCTATGTTTTTTTGCAGTTTTTGTTTTCGCGAATCCACCAGAGGCTGCAGTATATGCTTTTTCAGATCTCAAATTTATCTCGCTAGTGCTATTCTCGCCTGCTGTTCTCACGTAAATCCACCAGAGGCAGCTGTCGACTGACTGAATGACTGACTGACTGACTGACCGATCGACTGACCCACTCTCCTCCTTCTCTAAACCCAACCAATAGTGTTTTCAAAAGCACCAAGCACGTACTTCTGGCTACATAATTTGCGATCTCCAGAAATGTATATAGGGCTACGTTTTCAGAATGAGCCTATGTTGAATAAATTCAAATTCAAATGTAGTACCTACTCGAGTAGTAGGCATGCACATGAATCATGAGCTTTGGCTTTACATTACATATTATCGTCTCATACATTGTGAGTTGATACTTCACTAAAATCTCATGAAAATCGTGCCTTAGCAATCACTGCTAACAGTACCAGTACCCAGTAACAGTACCTGCCAGGTCTGCTGTGATATTTGGTCTAATGATACTCCTGAGAATGAGGCCGCAACAGTAGCTCAATCAGAAAGAACTGCGTAATTACTGAACTGTTAGACTGGGGGCTATCGATTAGACCCATACTATCAGAAAAGATCAGCAGTTGCCTGTCAGGAAGGTAGAAACCAGCCGTACATGAGCCTGCATGGCTCATCTCAATTGATCTCACCGGTCTCATGCTGTTACTACAATAAGATCTTAGAGATTGTAAGGGCTGAGGGTGAAAATGATCAGAATGTAATGATCCATTGACCAGAACACTTGGTAAATATATTTAGGAAACTAAATTGTACACTGTGCATGTGCTTGATATGGTAGTGATATTTCTTATTCTAGAGAGGGGTTGTTCTAATCCTTTAACTGAAATTATTTACCCCCTGCAGTTAATACAGCCTAAACCACTAAACACAGAGCATCTCTATTTTTGGAGACTTTTTTTCTTTTTAAACCAGAGGTGTCCAAACTGTTCCTGGGGATTTGATATCCTGCAGAGTTCAGGTTCTACCCCAAATACCACACCTGAACCAGTTAATCAAACAAGGTCTTTAGACTTACTAAAGATTCCATGAAAATGTGTTGGATCTGGTTGGAGCAAAACTCTGCAGGACATTGGCCCATTAAGAGCAGGACACCTCTATGGCTTTACCATACACTGTGCAGTGAATATTAATGATCATTTGTTAACAAGCAACAATCGGTTTTCGTAATCAACTTGTTGGGTGTAAAAACAAAGACATTGGGATTCTGATGGGGTGAATTGTTATAGGAAGGCAGAAAGACTATCCTGCCTCGTCCAAGAAAACTAACATTTTATTGATGGCTACGGCAGGAGTGGTTACAAAATGCAGCACATCTCACTCTGCTGCATAGAAAAAAGCATAGCCACAGACCTATCAGCGTTCCTATGATGACCCCTGTCCACTGTTGAAAGAGCTTACAAGGGTCAGAACTGGATCTTGGAGCAGTTGGAAAAGGTCAGAATTTTCTGATGAGTCAAGTTTTATTCTACATTACTTCTATTGGTTGTGTAAATATGCAACAAATCCTAATCCAATCAAACATCTGTGGGGAGTGCTGTAGAGATCTTTGAAAACACAGTATTTACATACTTGCTCCTGTGAACCATAAGACATCCACTACATTAGTGAATAATGAACCAGTTTTCTTACTGGCACACTCCCAAATTTGAAAATTCAGAGTTGCCCAGTACCAATACTTTTACTGCACTATTTTACTTAGACCTGTAGTCACTACTTTATATGTTTATTTTTTTCTGTATACTTTACAAATCCAGTAAACATGTACAGTGTGGAAGCATTAGAAGTGTCCAAGAAGACACATCATAATACACAATGACAAAGAGACCGGGAGTCTAATGTATGGTAACTGAAATAACGAAATGGTCTTAAACAATAAGTAAATGCAGTATAGAATGTTAAGTTTTCAAATACATGCACAAACTGCATTTATTCTATCAGTGCTGCACGAGCTTGGTTGTTGGACACTCATATCTTGTTAGTCAGGTTTCAAGGTGCATAACCTAAGCGTTAATATATCATCAAAGCTAAACTTTGGCCCTTAGGTTACACAGATTTTGCTCTGTATATAAAAACATCAACCAGAAGCTTTCTTCTTTCGGCTTATTATTGGTGCATATATTGATGTAATGTGTTCTGTACAACATATGTACACTCAACAACTTTAGCTTACCTACAATGTAATGCAACATTTTTGTCGACTGAAATTGTGTAAGCGATAAAATTGTTTATGTGACAGATCCAGAAATCTTTGCAAAACAATATTTAGATATTTGATCCTGTGAACCATATGACATCCACTACATTAGTGAATAATGAACCAGTTTTCTTACTGGCACACTCCCAAATTTACCAGTTGGCCAGTAATAATTATGAGTTTGGGATGGCGTTCATGCTCCTTAAACTCATAAATGCAATCTTTCTGGCATTATTAATGTGCACCAGCATAACACTCTGTCTTGTACCATTTGTATTAGAGTTTAAGTCAGGGGTGTCAGTCCTGCGGGTCACTGTCCTGCAGATTTGAACTCAAATGTCCCTCAACACACCTGTCTGGAAGTTTCTAGTATGCCTAGTAAGACCCTGATTAGCTCTTTCTGTTGTGTTTAATTAGAGTAGGAGCTAAAATATGTAGGACAGCGGCCCTCCAGGAGCAGGACTGAACACCAATGATCTAAGTAATGGCATATAGCTAAATTCATTACCCTAGAATACATTAACACCTCAGTTAAACTCATACATTAAAAAAAAAAAAAAACTGCTTAAGGCTTGTGTTCCGTAGCATTTCTCCTGTACTCTAAAAGCCTAAATGGCCTAGCAGAAGGGCATGCATTTATTTTTTACAATATAACTGCATTGACAGCTTCTAAAGACAAACCTTTTCACCCTTCTTAATTGCAGAAATAAGTTGCAACAAATAGAGGCGTAACCTTGGTTGCTGAAATACAATACACAGTCCATCTGTATTATTAAAAAAATAATAATAGTAAAATAAACCTTTGGTGCAAAAGTATTTGGGTCACATTTTAAGGTACAATAAAGCCATTAACTATGACTTTTGTCTCAATAAATTAGAATTAGAATACGATCATGGAAAATATCTATTTTATAAGTACTTTACTAATGAACAGTCAAAACCTTAATAATAGGCAGGTGATAAGCCACTAGTTAATAGTAAGAATTGCTATTTAAACTAAAGTGTTACCAATTTTGCAAATACATTCATTCATTAATTTTCCTTTGGCTTAGTCCCTTTATTCATCAGGGGTCGCCACAGTGGAATGAACCGCCAACTTATCCAGCAAATGTTTTACACAGCGGATGCCCTTCCAGCTGCAACCCAGTACTGGGAAACACCCATACAAACCCATTCAAACCCACGCAAACACGGGGAGAACATGCAAACTCTACACAGAAAAGCGAACTGACCCAGCTGGGGCTCGACCAGTGACCTTCTTGCTGTGAGGCGACAGCGCTAATCACTGAGCCACCGTGTCGCCCCTTTTGCACATACATACAAATAAACATACAAATAAAAAGCAATTGGGTTAGAATTAACGTAAATCTAATTGTGCTGTCTGAATGGGTTACATTTTAGAAGCCATCCATTTGTGTGTATATTGTATGTAAAGATGTGCCATAAAATAAATAAAAATAAAATCATATATGGTAAAGTCACACTTTATCTATGTGGGTTGTTGACATGACGTTGCATTTTCATTGTCAGGCATGACAAAAATGAATATAATAAGTATTGTCATCATCAAAAATGTTCTTACATTTTTGAGCCAAATCTGCCCTATGGTGTGGCTTTCTCAAGCATAGTTCATTACATTACAGATCTTAAAAAAAAAATAAACATACAATCATTAATAAATACCTCAGGCCTAATTTTACAAGTGGCTATATTAGTAAATTGCAATAATTTTTTGCTACACTTTGTCACTGAAAACCATGTCCTCTGGTGTGACCCTATATGTTAAATTAAATCGGGCAATTCCATAGAAAACTTTAATTAGTTGAAGGACCCTATTCAAGATCATGTGACTGAAGCCCTTTATGTGTGCTTTCATTGTGTGTTAAATTTTAGCCTCAAAATTTTTCACATATTTTTTGGAACCACTATAACATTTTTAAGTTTGGTTGTCCTTTGGTGTGACACCCCATTTACTGAAAATATCAAACAAGTCCAAAAATTAATAAAGAAAAATATTATAAAATTTATATATATATAAAATATTATTCATCATTTCATATAAAACAAATAGCACTACATAAAGAGAAGTGGGGGCGACATGGTGGCTCAGTGGTTAGCACTGTTGCCTCACAGCAGGAAGATTGCTGGTTCGAGTCCCAACTGGGCCAGTTGTCATTTCTGTGTGGAGTTTGCATGTTCGCGTGGGTTTCCTCCGGGTGCTCCGGTTTCCCCCACAGTCCAAAGACATGGGGTATAGGTGAATTGAATAAACTAATTTGGTCGTAGTGTATGTGTGTGAATGTGAGAGTGTATGGATGTTTTCCAGTACTGGGATGCAGCTGAAGGGCATCCACTGTGTAAAAGATATGCTGAATAAGTTGGCGGTTCATTCCTCTGTGGTGACCTCTGATGAATAAAGGGACTAAGCCAAAGAAAAATGAATGAATGAATGAATGAATGAATGAAGAGAAGTGTCCAACAATGAAGATAAATCACTCTCACGCTATTTGTTTATTATTAAGAGTTGTTTTTCTTCATTTTTGCTATGTCACACTATGGGTAAGTAAAGATAATAAAGATTAAGTAAAACGAGAAATAAATAAGTAAAAAAGGTGAAAGAACTAATAAAGTTAGTCACCCCTTCTATATTTTCTCAAACATCAGACTTAATGCTTGTTTTGTTTTTTTCATAGCTCCCTTATGTGTTTCCTGCCTTTTTTCAAATGTATGTGCGTAACTGCTTTTTGTGACCTAGATCAAACTACTTAACCCCAGACCATTCAAGGGTCATTTTCCTGCAATTATGGCGTGGTAAGTCATTTTGGATAAAAGCATCTGCTTCTAGAACTCTTGAGTTTCCCCTATAAATAAGTTAAGAGATTCAGGTAAGAGCCCTGTGTGGAATGTAATACCAATATGTCTGTGCAAGGACACAGCACCCTTTCCCAACTTTAATTCACACAGCTTTAAGCTAATATGAAATGGTAATATCGCCATAATTACTCTGACCTACATGAGGCATAATTCATATTCACTTTATCAAAGTGCACTTTTGACCTGTCTCATAATCCCGCCTGCTGTAGAAGGTCAGGTAATATAGCAGCCCATCACTGCCGAACTATTGCAATATCTCGCTAAAACATAATATTGAGCTCATTACATCACAAATGTTGGGTGTAACGTCAAGAATTCGGCAAGGGACTTAAAATACGTCAATGATCTACTGAGTGATACTGGTGACAATGTATGAAGATGTAATGATAATATGTGATGAGATGAGTGCAAACACAGTCCTAAAAGCTTCTCAAGAAAGCACTTGTTGTGGTCATTTGTAACTTTGTAAACAGCCTGACTGCAAAAAATTACTGTATGTAGCAATCAGATTGTAACTGTTGATTTTAATTGACTCTTGCTATCTTTGTGTGCAACGATGTACTGGTCATGTATGTTGTATGTTTGCTGGTCAAAGTCAAGATGCCTTTTTTTTGAGTATCACTGTAAAACAATATAATGATCCACTAATCTGTGGTTTTCTGTTCATTTTAGGTTATGAATGAATGAATGAATGAATGAATTGCATTATTGGACCTTAATCTCTGCTCTGTTGACTTTTGTGTCGGGACACTGGCTTGATCTCTCTCTTCTTCCTTTCTTCTTTTGACGCTTGCGGGGTTTCACTCAGCTGATCGCTATATTTGATCACCGCGTGCACGCCTCACCGCACCTGTTACCTGTCTCCCCTAATTTCCTCTTTGTTATTTAAGCTTCCCCTTGTTCACTTCTAGTTGCTAGTGTGTCCTGTCATTATCCAGGCTTACTTGCCATTTACTGCATTATCCGTTCTTGATAATAGCATTTATTTGATTCCTGTTTTTGACTCTGTTCTTCTCTCTGCCCAGTTTGTGTTCGATTGCCTGTTATTACCTTTTCTTTTTGGATCCGCCACTGCCAACCACATACCTTTGACTTCGCCCGTGTGAGCCTGTTTTTCCACCGTTGTTTCGCCGGCCTCCCGATTGATGCCCTTCTGACTGACCTCTCTCTGCCGATTCGGACACTGGATGCCTGTTTGCTCTTCGCTCTCCCCGAGCGATCACCTCACTGACCCTTTTTGAAGTCGCGAGCCTTGGCTCATCTTTTGTTTCGAACAGTTTAAAATAAAATCTTTTTTTTTGATTGCATCTGCATTTGGATCCTTCTCTCTCCGGTAGCTTGACATTACACACTAGCCACTATGGATCCCGCAGATGCCACGTTACGTTCCGCAATGGAGTTACAAGGTGCTATGTTGGGTCATCACGAGGAGGAGTTGTTTAACGCTCGTCAGTCGGTGGAGACTTTGAATGCTCAGGTTGCGGAGCTTACCGACCGACTTCACCATCTCAGTCACGCAGCGCTCGATGCCGAGCGACCCGCACCTGCAATGGCTCCACCCACTGCGGAACCGCGAGTCAATAATCCACCTGTCTATGCTGGTGAGTCCACCCAATGTCGCTCATTTTTAATCCAGTGTGAAGTGGTGTTTTTTCTTCAGCCCAGGACGTATGCCTCTGACCGTGCTAAGGTGGCATTTGTCATCTCCCTCTTGACTGGCCGGGCACGTGACTGGGGTGTGGCAATATGGGAATCCCAAGCCTGGTGCTGTTCAGATTTTTTTACTTTTAAAGAAGAGATGATCAAGGTTTTTGATCGTTCCATTTTTGGTAAAGAGGCTTCTCGGCTGTTGGCATCCCTAAAACAAGGCAGGCGCTCCGTCACCGATTATGCCGTTGAATTTAGGACCCTGGCCGCCACATGTCAGTGGAATGCTGAAGCTCTAACTGCCCGTTTTTTGGAGGGCCTTGTGGAGGAGGTAAAGGATGAGATCTACGCACGTGAACCACCAGATAGCTTGGATGAGCTCATCAGCCTGGCCATTCGACTGGACGCGAGGATGGAATTACGCCGTCGTGTGCGCAGCCTTTCAGTTCAACCCAGGCCTGAAACTCCAGGCCCCACATCTTTTCCTGTCGCCACGGACACAGTGGATGAGACCGAACCTATGGTCTTGGGCCGCTATCGCCTTACCGCTAAGGAGAGACAGCGACGCCAGGGGGCAGGTCTCTGTCTTTACTGTGGTGGGCAAGGCCATCAAGCAGCTTTCTGCCCTTTAAAAGCCATCGCTCGTCGGTAGCCAGGGGAGTTCGGGCGAGCGGTACCTCCACCTCCCCCGCGTACTCAACTAACTGTGTCCGTCATTATTAACAAGGTATCTTTTAAGGGCCCAGCCTTAATTGACTCGGGGGCAGAAGGGAATTTTATTGACGAGAACTGGGCTCGTTCCAGAGGAATAACCATCTTACCTCTCAAGTCTCCTGTCACTGCCCTTGCTCTTGATGGCCGACCTATCGCCACCATTACCTCTGTCACTAATTGGGTGAGTGTGGTCACTTCTGGCAACCACAGAGAGGAACTTAGTTTTTAGTTTATAGATCACCCACTTCCCCCATAGTTTTCGGTCATCCCTGGTTAGCTCGTCATGATCCGTCGCCTCCGGGCCCGCGGACCCCCTCTCCTCCACAGCGCGCCCCATCCAAGCTTCAAACGGTTGTGCAGTTCATCCCCCTGGATGCCCGCGCCTCCGCTTGATGACATCGGAGATCAGACGCCCATCGCGATATCGGAGGGCGAGTTGTCATGCTCAGATGACAGACTACCATCGCTACCTCGTTACCTCGCTACCATCCTACGGGTGCGATGCGTAGTCATGGTTCTCGAGTCAGACATGATGGCTGCGCTTCCTGGGCTGCTTCGGCGGTGTGGCTGTAGATGGCTTGTCCCCCAGTCTCACCGACGGACCGACTAGAGGTGTGGCGTGCGGGCTGATGTAAGATGAATCTTCCAGCTCCCGTCCACTTCTTCCCAGGGGCGCACAGCGAGCACACGCTGGCATAGAGCGCGTTTTTCTCCTCCCGGTCCTCGTGCGCTTCTGCCTTCACCTCCCCTGATGGCGGGGCGGCCAGTGGGTATGAAGCTATTCCTCAGGTGGTGTGCGCCGCCACCTGGAGGGGTAAGCTGAGACCCCCGTCCAAGGCGGGTGGGTTATCTGTGTCTCTCATGGCCAGAGCCCACACCGCTGCGGGCCATGCCGCTTCTGCCCTGCACCACGGCACCTGCTGTGCTGCACAGGGGCGGTTCTTCCTCAGGCTTATACGTAAGCACCGCACAGTGGTCGACTATTCTCTCATGACCTTCAAGTCGGCCGCCCGTGCCCTGGGTAGGACGATGGCCACACAGTTTTCCGGAAATGCCCCCCTTGGCTTACCCTGGCAGATATGCGCCACGCCGACAAAGTACGCTTTTTTGGTGTGCCCATATCCCAGGCAGGCCTACTCGGCGACACCGTCAGGAATTTTACCCAGGAATCCTCGGTGGTGAGAGATCAACCGTGCGCAATGGAGCAGGTCATCTCCTGGTGGGCTGGGAAAACTACTCCCCCACCGGACCCGTCCGCGCTGGCTGTTCCTCGCCGAGAGTGCTCTTCCCGCAGCTCCACTTCACTGGCTAGTGAACGCGCTGTGCCCCCCCCCCGCAGGAAGGTGACGCTCCCGTCATAGGTCGCCGTAAAGTCCGGTAATCGGACCGCGAAGCAACCTAAGGCAGGCCGCTTGGAGAGGAGGATAACCGTTCCTTCCCCGGTGGAGGGCCGGGGCTCTTCTGCGAATGAATGTAGCGATCCGAAAACAGCGGCTTTTCCTCCCTCTGGGTGTGGAAGCCCAATTGCTGCCAGCATGGGACGCGCTGCCTTCCAGCTCTCAGCTTTGGTGCACTTCGCCACAGGCTTTGAGGGCGCCAGAGGATGAGCTCCTTTCCTGCACCTCCAGCCTCTCCGCGGGATCCTGGGAGGAAGGTAAGAGTCAATCTCTTATTTTCAGTTCTTCCTCGGGAGCACTCCCCATCCCGAAGCTGCCCCTCCGCAGGTACATCAGCGATCATTCCGGTGATGCTGCTCGTTTGGATTCTGTCAGCCTGGTTAGCGCTGCGCAGCCCGTCGTAGTAGCTCTCACAGATGGTCAGACTCGGCTATGCGTTTTAATTTGCTGTTGGCCTCCCGAGTTCACGGGTGTGTATTTAAGCGGTCATCGCTATGCCACCCCTGTCTCGTGTGAGAAGATTGTTATCCTCCTGGAGAAGGATACAATCGAGCCGGTCCCTCCAGCCGAGATGAAGAGTGGGTTTACGCCCCCACTTCATCGTACCCAGAGAGCGGTGGGTTATACCTATCCTATCTGCGCGATTTGATCTGTCATCTGTTCAGGATGCCGATCAAGATACTCATACAGAAACACATCCCCCAGTGCGTCCGTCCGCGGGATTGGTTGCAGCTATAGACCTGAAGGACGCTCACTCCACTTTTAGCACGCCAGGCTAGTGCTGCCCTGTCCGTTTACGGCAGTTATAGTGGTCTCACTGAAGTTTTTCAGAGACTGCTGAGGCGTATGACATTTGTAGCCGCTATCACGCCTCTCAATTGCTCATATGAGACCACTTCAGAGCTGGCTTCGCGATCGGGTCCCCAGTTGGGCATGGCGTGCGGAGACGCACCGGGTGTCCATCACCACACTGTGTCTCCGCACCTTCAGCACCTGAATGGACCTTGCCTTCTACGGGCCTGGGTGCCCTTAGAACAAGTGTCCAGTCATGCTGTCATTCTGACGGATGCTTCCAGTACGGGCTGGTGGGCTGTGTGTATTGAGCATGCAGCTGCAGGTTCGTAAATCAGACTTCGGTTGCGTTGGCATTCAATTGCCTGGAGTTGTTGGCAGTGTTTCTCGCTCTCCGCTGGTTCCTACCGGTACGGAAGGGGACACGTGTTGGTTAGGACGGCCAGCACGGATGCGATAGCGCACATCAGCCAAACGGTTTATGTTATACCGCCGCATGTCTCAGCTCTCTCACCATCTGCTCCTCCGGAGTCATGCGGCTTAATAGTCCCATACGAGCTCTACCGTGTCAGCTCACATGCTCTCACGACAGTCACCTTTCCAGGAGAATGGAGACTCCACCCCGGCACAGTCCAGCTGTTATGGGCACGCTTCAGAGAAGCCCAAGTCATCCTGCCGCTTCTCCCGAGCGGCCCTTCGCCAGCTTCTTTCCCTTCTCTGCACGGATGCGCTGGCTCTCAGCTGGCCCCGGGTTTACGCAATATGTGTTTTCCCCCAGTGAGCCTGTGTGCACAGACTCTGTGCAAGGTCGGGGAGACGAGGAGCTTCCGTTTCTGGGACGGGTACCCTCTGGCACCCGTGTAGCGTTCCGGAACCCCCAGTGAGGGTTTCTAGGCAGAGCGCGGTGGATTTAGGTGACCTATCAGTAGATAGTTAACACCATCACTTAGGCTAGAGCACCCTGTATAGGCAAGCCTATGCAACGTAGTGGAGTTTATTCGTTGTGTGGAGCTCTTCTGGAGCACAGGCTGTCACCCTCCACACTGAAGGTTTGGCGTGCTGCCATCCCCGCTCTCTGTGGTGCGGCGGATAGTAGCGCGCTGGGAAAGCATAACCTCATCAGCCGGTTCCTCGGAGGAGCGTGGCGCGAGATGGTTAATTCCATCCCCGCCTCCCTCTCTTGCCCTCTCGGGATCTTTCTAGCCCCAGCGGTTATGGTTAGGTCCGTTGAGCCACTCGACTCGTTTTCTGTCCATGAAGGCAGCTCTGCTGGTCGTGTTGGTATCAGTCAGGAGGGTTAGGTTTCCGGTGGCATTTTCGGTCAGCGAATCGTGCCAGGAATTCGGACCGGCCTACTCTCACGTTTACCTGAGACCCCGGTTCAGCTTGTGCCAAAGTTCCTACCACCCCTTTTAATATTAAAAGTGGTAGTGAGCCTGCAAGCGCTGTCTGCGGAGGAGGCAGACCCAGCCCTTTCATTGCTATGTCCGTGCACTGCGCTTAATGTGACACGTAAAGCATACGTCTTTAAGCAGCTATTTCCTGCTATGATCGGCAGAAGGGAAGTGCCGTATCATAGCAGAGGTTGGTCCATTTTATAGTTATGCCATTGCCCTCGCTTCATGTGCCAGCGCGAGCTGTGTCCCCTGGGAGAGAGAGCACACTTAAAAAAAAAAAAAGCGGTGCCTCCTTTTCGGCGTGAGTACGCAGCGCCTCTTAACAGATTATTAGAGTTGCGGGCTGGGCGACACCTAACACATTCACAAGATTTTTTTTTTATCCTCGAGTGGAGTAGGTTTCCTCCCGATTACTGGGTTACTCCGGTCAATCAGGACAAAATTAAGCTAAGAGAATTCCTCCGAGGCCCCCAGCACCCGACTCAGCAGAGGAGCCGGGTGCCTGGCTCAGTGTGATGTCTGGTATGCCCACTCTTGGTCTACCCACATGCTGAGGTTCGGTGCCAGCTATGCGCGGTCCCCGATGGTGATCCCATATGCCTATTTCAGCCAGGGAGTGTTCCCCCTGACCAGGCGGACCCGTGTCATCCCTACCCGCTTACCAGCTTATCATATGTAGCACTCCCCCTCCATAGGGCTAGTCCATATGTTCTTATTGCCATCAAGACTCCCCTCTTGGGTAGCAGGTGGTCTCCCCAGCCTCCTCCCCCTTCAGGGACTGTCACGCTTTCCCAACGTACTGTCGTATTTCTTAAATCCCTAGGCTATATTAGCTAGGTAAAAGCACATTTACGACCCCCAATCTAAAATTCTAATTAATCCCATGTAATGGTAATTAAAGGCCTAGGGGACGTTGGAAGGTTGCGCTCTTGGTGATGCTTGTGCACTCACGCTACGCTTGTTAAACTTCACATCAGGAGCGTGACGGGCTTAGCTGATGTGGCGTTTTCCATACACTCTCCCATAGTCTGTTACCAGACACACGTTGAAGTTCCCATATGAAGGGGAACGTCCTGGTTACGTCCGTAGCCCACGTTCCTCGAATAGGGAATGGAGACGTGTGTCTCCACTGCCACAGCAGCTGAGTCTCCAGCTGTTAGCTGATTGATCGGCTCTTCAGCAGGCAAATTCTAGTGCTCGCTTCTCAGCTGGCAGCTTATATAGCACTAATGGCTAATCACTGTCAGCTGTGGAGCTGAGCTCTGCCAATTCATTTTGGCATTCATTGGCCCGTTTTCTTACTCTTCAGAGTGATTGGTCATCTGACGTACTCCCATAGTCTGTTAGCAGACACACGTCTCCATTCCCTATTCGGGGAACGTGGGTTACGGACATAACCAGGACGTTCGCCCTGTGTTCGCTTGGGTTTCCTCCAGGTTCTCCAGTTTCCCCCACGGTCCAAAGACATGCAGTATAGGTTTGAATTTAATAAACTAAATTGGCCATTGTGTATGTGTGTGAATGTTTCCCAGTACTGGAATGCAGCTGGAACGGTATCCGCTGTATAAAACATATGCTGGATAACTTGGCGGTTCATTCCGCTGTGGCGACCCCAGATGAATAAAGGGACTATGCCGAAGGAAAATGAATGAATGATTGAACTACAAATTGTAATTCAGTGTACTTTTTTTTTACTTTTTTTATTACATTAAAAGTTTTATTTCTTAATTCATGACCCCTGAATGCTTAAATGATCAAACAATGAACAGTGGGCAGCCTAAACTAAGCTTATTAAACAAGTGCACAAAATGACATTAAAAAAAAAGAAGCAATTTTTAATATTGCTGAAGAACAAAAGGAACAATTTGTAGTCTGGATGCATATCAGGCCTTAATCAAATACCATAAGCAGGTTTTTCTAATATTCTGAGATGTGGGAATAAAATAAAAAATGAACGAATGAACAAACAAACAAACACAAACAAAGTGTAAAACAATTGCAGAACAATAAAATAAGCGTTATAAGTACTTACATACTTACTTGCTTTAATTATATAGCACAATACAGGTACAACAACAACATGGTCATTGACCATTATGCTGTACATGTATTGAATAAAAAATGGTTAAATAAAATCAAAAGAATAAAACAACACACAATCCATAAAACATGAAATTTATAAATGAAAAAAAAGAAAAAAAAACATGGTCATTTCTAAATGGTGAAGATTCAGTTTCCCCTTGAGCAAGGATTCTGTGGAGATTATCCTAATAGAAAGAGATAGACTACTCCACAAGTTGGGGTCGACAATGACAAAAGCCCGTTCTCCCTTTCACTTTAACTTTGATCTGGGAACATTTAAGAGTTTCTGACATAATGACCTTAAACATCCAGCAGTCACAAGTTCAGATAAACAAGAAGGTGCCAGGCCATTTAAAACCTTAAATACAAAGAGTAAAATGTTAAACTCTATTCTTAAACATACCGGCAACCAGCACCTAAAGAGTAAGACGGGGCTAGTGTAATAAAATTATGTCTGTCATTAAAAAATTTAGGGCGGCATGGTGGCTCAGTGGTTAGCACTGTCGCCTCACAGCAAGAAGGTCGCTGGTTCGAGTCCCGGCTGGGTCAGTTGGCATTTCTGTGTGGAGTTTGCATGTTCTCCCCGTGTTCGCGTGGATTTCCTCCAGGTGCTCTGGTTTCGCCCACAGTCCAAAGACATGCGTGTATGAGAATGAGTGTGTATGGATGTTTCCCAGTACTGGGTTGCAGCTGGAAGGGCATCTGCTGTGTAAAACATATGCTGGATAAGTTGGCGGTTCATTCTGCTGCGGCGACCCCTGATGAATAAATGGACTAAGCTTAAGAAAAATTAATGAATGAATGAATTAAGAAATTTAGTGGCTGCATTTTGGACCACTTGTAAGCGATTTATATAGGATGTAAGGGTAACAGTTTAGGTCACAATTCACATTGTTAACAAACCATTAACCAACACTACTAGCTTAATAAACGACTAATTAGCTCTTTATTAATAGTTAGTAAGGTATAAGTTGGATTTAGGTTTTGGGTAGGATTAGGGATGCAGAATAAGATCATAATTTATAACTACTAATAGCTTAATAGATAAACAGTTAATAGCTTAATAATAAGCCAATAGTAAATAGCATGAATTGTGACCTAAACTAAAGTGTTACCGATGAAAGGAAGCAATATGTTTGTTGCTTATGAGTGTGAATGCTAATATAGTTTTTGCTCTTGCTGTGAATGGGCCTTTATGCTATAGTCTATAAATACACGTCTGTAGGCTACATCTTACAATTTCTTTGGAGAAAATGATGTTATACAAGAATGAAAAATATGGACTTCATTCACTATTAGTATTAGACTGAAAACAAAGCACAAAGTAGACAAAACACAGTGGTTTGTTTGAGTAATACATATATGTGTCTCACAGAAACACCTGAAGTGATATTAATATTGTAGGTTATATTATTAAACAAGACTGTACAGCAAACACTTTCCATAATTCTCCCCTTAGGAAAAGCACTGAGATATTACGTCTGTGAGAAGAAATCGCATGTGTTTGTTTTTCTGCACTATAGGCAAAACCTGAAGCCATATGGCTGATGGTAATATGATGAAACTGTGATTTTCAGCCAAACAGGACGCCTTGTTAAATTTGCGGTTTGATAACTAATGACCCACAATAGTCGCCAGATTAATGACCTGTGCCTAAGAGCATGTCAGCAGAAAAACATGAATTTAAATGACGTTTAATGTGATATGCACCATTTCATGTTCATAATATAGAGCATCATTCAGCACTTGATTAATGATCTTAACATATAGTGTAAAAAAAAAAAAAAAAAAAACTCAACACAATTGTCTGCAAAGGTCACATGCTGTGTTTTCAACCAGAAATATCCAAAGGTTGCAGGAAATCTGCTCCTCTATTGCCTCTGATTTAGATTGCATTAGTTCTGGAAGTATTGTTCACATGATTTGAAATAAATAAGACTTAACAGCTTAACTGAAGGAAAGAACTAGAATCCCATTAAGCATTGTGGATGACAGAGAAATATTAAACTACCACTTTAAAGTTGGTTGTGCCCATAGAAACTATTTATTTCAAGTTCGTTGTAAAGTATACATGAATATATAGAAATAGTTCAGTATTTTGAGAACATAAGATACAAACCTTGATTAATTCATGCTTCATGGGTGTGAAACATCATCTATTGGCTTTCTTATCTCACTACGACTCGCTGATTGGTGGATTTTCTGTACAGAATCATGGGCAATGTCGTTTTTTTTGCACAAAAATTATTTTAGTCAGTTTGATTACTTTAAAAATAAGCTGTATGACTGTGAACAGATGCGTTATTGCACAACCTCAAGCTTGTCTTTAAAGATTTATCACTTATTGTTAAAAATCTGATTAATCGTGGAGAAATTGAAGTGTTTTTACTTTCAGGTCATTTTACTTTCAGAGTCTTGAGTGCAATTTAACAAATATTTCAGATTTTTGAAACATGCTTATTTTAAGAATAACAAAAATAAAAATAAAAATAAAACAATGGGTCACAATTTATTTTAATTCATGCTATGAACAAGCCACTAACCAAGACTATAAACTCAATAAACTACTAAATTGCTGCTTAGTATAGGTTATTAAGGTAGTAGTTGGATTTAGGGATGTTGAATGAGATCATGTTGTATAAGTACAAATAAACAGTTAATATATTAAAAATAGACAGGTAATGAGCCAGTAGTTAATATTGTGAATTGTTGTCCAATATGAGTGTCTCCATCAAATAAAAGCTAAAACAGCATGTTAAATGCAAGTAAATTGCATTAATGTTTTAGATAACCTTTAAGAAAATAAAATGTCAAAATATGACTGAAAAGTAGTTACATCAGCATACAATGTTATATGTAGGGCCTGACAGAATCTGCGGACATTTTTTGCTATTTCTGTGGAGAATTTTGTAAAAAATCTGTGGATTTATGCAGAATGATTTCAGGAGTATCGTAACTAAAATTGTTATATATGAAATAAAAATAATACATTTATTTAATACAAAATAACATTTATTTAATGTTTTCAATGCAAATCCAATTAGATCCACTTATTAGGTCTCTCATATAATATCTCTCATATAAAGTCTCTCATATAATATATCTACTAAAAGACAGAAACTATTATTTTACACACTGTATTGTAAATAAATCATATGAACATTTTCACATTAGTCAATAATATTACTGAAATTAATTTAAAAACGGAATAAATATACATTTACACATATTTACACAAGTAAATAAATAGACTCAATGATGGGCTAAAAATCTAATCTGCAGATTTCTGCACGCACAGATTCCATGTGGGCCTAGTTATATGTAACAATTTTTATTAGCAGTATGTCTCACACTATTTAATATAATGTAAAAGAAGTGGATAAAAAACAAATACAAAATGAAAAAAAGAATGTGCATGCATTTTTAATGTTTTTACTAAGTTTTTACTCAGTGATGTTTTAGGTTATGTAAACTTAATCATTATATATGTTGTGACTGCAAAAATACTGCACAATATGTGTTGTATTTTACAGTTATATCATATTTTGCACTTTTGTAGTTTATTGTAAAACATTAATAATGATAACATGAAGGTTAAAGTGAAATGAAGCTGATGTTTTACTTCATATGACATGAATTTGTTGTCAGTAGCCACTTTTTGCTAATGTATGTCTGTATGTGTGTATTTATTTATGTATGTATGTATGTATATATGTATCAACCCAGGCTCATTCTCATTACGTACCCCTATATACATTTCTGGAGAGCTCTAAATATGTCCCAGAAGCTACATTTTTTTTGCAGTTTTTGTTTTCGCAAATCCACCAGAGGCCGCTGTGTATGCTTTTTGAGATCTCAAATTTCTCTCGTGAGTGCAATTCGTGCCTGCTCGTCGACTGACTGACTGACTGACCCACCCTCCTCCTCCCCTAAACCCAACCAATAGTGTTTTCAAAAGCATCGATTGACCCGCCCACCCACTTCCCTAAACCCAACCGACAGTGTTTTCAAAAGCACCGATTGACCCGCCCACCCACTTCCCTAAACCCAACCGACATTGTTTTCAAAAGCAATCCAGAAAAAGAAATGCCCTCGCGGCAGCCTAATTTTTACCACGTTTTCAGATTTTACCACATTCTCACCCTGTTATTTACCTGCTTATTTTTTTTTTTGGCTTTTGTTTTTGTCTTACCTGCTTTCTGAAACCGTTTCCCATTGTTGCGGTCAACTCCTCTCTGTGTCTCAAGTCCGCCGACATACGCGGCGAGCCACTTGACAAACTGGTAACAGCGGAAAAGCCATCCGAAAAGGAACGACGTCATACTGCGCCGTAGCGTTCGTTTTAAAGACGAAATGCAGCCATACGTTCCTCTGGCTACATAATTCGTGATCTCCAGAAATGTATATAGGGGTACGTTTTCAGAATGAGCCTATGTTGGTATGTATGTATGTATTTGGTTGGTTGGTAAGTTAGCTAGTTAGTTAGTCTCAGAAAATCGCTGACTTCCATTTTATGAATCACTATGGTCCACAATTTCAGCTAAAAACCTTAAATGTTGTACTGAAAAAAAATGTTACTTACTGTACATCTTGGATGGCCTGAAGATAATTAAATTACCAGTAACATTTTCATTTTTGGGTCAACTATCCCTATGAGTACCATTATATGTAAATATAAATATAACAGTGTTACTTTCCAAGGCAGGCTTTTTTAGGAAATTTTAACGATCTAATACTCCCATGCATTAAAGTCAAAATAAAAGCCATCAATTCTCACTAAATATGAGCAAAAATGAAATGCGATGGATGCATTTACGAGGTTGTCAGAGGTTTATATCCAACAATCAACAAACCAATAAGCCTTATGATATTTCTAACATCAGACTCCTTATTTTGATGACAGGTGCTCATGGCAGTAACAAGCATTCTTCAGATCAGATAACCAAGTACACACTACATGAGGCCTAGTGCACACTTTGATGATCAGTCTAACTCTGCTTGTGTCTCAGGTAGAGTCTCTTTGAAGCTCGGCAGGTGAAAGTTTGAAGACGGGAGGAGCTTTTTGTTATCTTGCCTGTAGATAAATGGGAGGCAGAGCATACAA
The DNA here is from genome assembly GCA_903798115.1 of Danio jaintianensis. Taxonomy (NCBI): domain Eukaryota; kingdom Metazoa; phylum Chordata; class Actinopteri; order Cypriniformes; family Danionidae; genus Danio; species Danio jaintianensis. The sequence goes on from CAIGQV010016416.1 coordinate 22,247, forward strand.
AGGCGATGTTTGTGGAGACCTAAAGTCAAGAGATTTGTGTTTCATAGGGAAAAAATATATATACCGTCTCACCCAAGGTAACTTTCAAGGATTGTGCATATCAAAGTCGTCTCCCGGCATCAAAGCCACTCCTTTGACGTGTCTAACTAAACAGCGCAGATTTGTGTGTGGTAATGTTCTGTGCTGTAGCGTAGATAGAATATTAATACTGATTGATGTATTACATCACAGACACTCTTAGAAGTTATCAGAAGAAGCTTCAAGGTAGGAAAGAAAAATCACAGCTCTCATTGATTGGACACGTTCTGTCTTTGCCTAAGGATGATGTATGGACTGGATTGCTTATTTAGACCTTGAAAAGAATAATGGATGGTGAATTATTATTGGTATTATTTTAATCATATTACATTTTCTGTTTGGTATATGAGAGGCTGTAAATTATTATTATTATTATTATTATTATTATTATTATTATTATTATTATTATTATTATATTTATTTACATTATATATTAATATAATAAAAATAACAATACTACTACTAATAATAATAACAATACAGCAAAAATATAAATAAACAGCTTTTTCTCCAGTATTTGTTTTTGTTCTAAGTTAGTCTAAAAGGCTATGCAGTAGACTATACTGTACATATATCATATTGTTTTGGCTATATATAAATGACTATATTTATAAGTTATAAGTACTTGCCAAATATAGTATTTTCATCTTAAAAATTAAAATCTAAACCTAAAGTAGTGACTAAAAAAAGTAATAAAGGAAAAAAAATGTATTTACAGACAGAAACACAAATAAAATATTTGTTAGCACTTCAGAACAACAGTTCTGTCTGGTTCTCGAATCTGATTGGCTGATAGCCGTGAGATATTAAAGCAATATCAGCACTCATACAGCCTCTTCACCCTTTTGTATTACTCCGTATTACGTATTATTTGTATTACTCAGTTTGACAAATATTGCAGCTGTTGGTCAACATAATATATTTTTTATGCTTTTTTAGGCATGAATGTAGTTGTTTAGATGACAGATATGCCGTTTATTTATAAGGATAGTGCCTATTTTAAATATTTATAGTTTTGGGGATTCAGTGCGTTGGCGACCATCAGCCTATCATACTGAGCAGATCAAAGACTGTTGACGTTCCGCCACACGATGGCGACAGAGACAGCTTAATAAGTCCTTAGGGAAGAAAAGCTCTGTAAATTTCAAAAAGCTGATCAAATAATTATAAAATAGGGAAGTGACATTCTAAGTCGATATCTCTCTTTTGTATATGTTGTAGTGTTGTATTTATACCATAGTAATTGTTAGTTAATAAATATGTAATGTGTGCATATATATGTACAAAAAAAAACTAAAGGGGTTGTATAAATGAAAACGAATGTATTTTGAATGCATTAACTATAATGTATTGTAGGGCTGTCCCAAAGTTATTTTTTGTGTATCCTGTAGAGGGCGCTTGGTGCGTAAATCGGAATCGTTTTTTTTTTTTTTTTTTTTTTCATCGGATAAATGATGTTGAACAGAGCAGCTCGGGTCAGAGTTCATTAAAGACCGCCAGAGCTCGTATTGGTTTGTTTCTTTACTCCTCTGCAGGTAAGATACATATGGTTGTTAAACACTAAAAAGGACGTTAAATGAGTCAGGATGGTTTCGTTACGTATGTGAATGCAGATTTATGCAATCTTGTGCGATTAATTGGATGTTTTGTGTGATTTTATGGAGATAGTAATTAACTTGTGTAATCTGTAAACTATGTGCAAAGAAACATGCAGAATAAGCAAACGTGTAAACAAAATGAGTTCATGAGTGTGTTTGAAGAGTTTAAAATGTGAGTAATTGTATTTATAGGATAAAATCGTCGTAAGATGATTGGATGTTAAAAGTAGTGTTGAGGGTTGAGCCAAAATGGCGACAACAGTATGCGAGTCAGAGCCAAAATGGTGTCTGCCATGTGAAACAACATCAAACAAAAAGGCAGACTAGTTTAAAGAAATATTAGCAGTGAATTTCATGTTTTTTCCTTTCATGTTAATGTTTATGTTTTGTTACAATTTCCATATATGTTAACTAAATGGTTGTTAAAAAAGGAAAAAAATTGTAAAAGTAATGTGATGGTTTACCTTTATACAGTATGTTAAATGTCTGATAAAATGAACAATTTACATATGCCATCGGATTACAGAAATACAAGAACTTTATTGTATAAATGGACATTTGAGTACGTGGAGTTTACATAGAGTTTATTGCAAGTTTATTGTTTACAATATGGCGACACAACCAAAAACTGTTATGTTTTATGCATTAAGAAATGGATTTGTAATTCCTTTTGAAGAAAGTATGCAGAGTTCATTAAAGACCGCCAGAGCTCGTATTGATTTGTTTCTTTACTCCTCTGCAGCTATACATTTCACTTACCCGTTTGGGTCTCTTCAGCCTGAGGCGGGTAACATAATCTTGTAGTGTTTGCTTTGCTTTGGCTTTTTCAGGGTTTATTATTGTGATTTCTCCAGAACACTGGGAAATCTCTGTAGGCCGATGGCATTTCATGCCATTCAGCTTTATAATCTTAAATGTGAGCAAAATCACCTGTTTTGCCATCACTTTATATATTATGATAGAGAATCATTCAAATACCATCTAAGAGACGTTGGTAAATTAGCAACGGTTTCTGCTGTTCTGACCGTCAGTTGCAGATGTGGATGAATGGCGGAAGAAAGTAGTTCCTCGTACAAAAGGATTTTTGAGACTCTTCGTGTTTGATTTTCTTTTTTATATAGATGATTATGCCGTCGAACTGTTGTATAAACGCAATATCACACAAGTAGCAGTGCGATATGGCTGTACATTGTCACTGGTATATTTAAGTGTGTGTGTGTGTGTGTGTGTGTGTGTGTGTGTGTGTGTGTGTGTGTGCGTGCGTGCGTGCGTGCGTGCGTGCGTGCGTGCGTGCGTGCGTGTATGTGTGTGAAAAGGTTCTCTAAACAATGCATCATTTTGAGTTATTCTGATTTGAAGAAAAAGGATTTCAAAACTGTCATTTAAAGCAGCTCCAATTCTTTTTGTTCAATGAGTTGAACGAAACAATCGAGGAAGAAATGTAAAAGATGTGCCTGTAATTAGCTAGGACAGTTTCTCTCTAAATGCTCGGGCATTCAGTCAAAAAGTGTTTTGAGTGAATTATGTTTGTAATTGGCTTGGCTAATTAAAACTAATTTGTGCTGTCTCCACAACAATCAAAATGAACTCACCCTGAATGAGCAATGCAAGCCAGGTCAAGCAGAAAGGAAAGTCTTTCAATGTCCTGTCACAAGAGACTTGATGTGTCAACTTTATTTTAATCACCACTAACGGACATGCTTTGTATTACGTTGGGAGGTGGTGAGTCTTGGGTTTGGCAGCCTTAGAACTGAAGATCTCTGTGGTTTTGACAACATGCCTGTTGCATGAAGAGTGGGAAACAGTTCATGCTATAACACTAAAAAGCAGCCTGGCTTTTTTTAATGACAGCATGAAAAAGCAACCGCCTCGAGGGCTAAAGTCACTAAATTTCAGTGGTAACAAATTATAGGATCTCTGTAAGCTTTATCGGTTAAAAAGGGATGAAAGTTCCGGCACTGGGAAACCACTACTTTTTACAGACCTCCCATTAAGTGCAATTCTTAGATGACTTGCATATGAGTCACATGGAAAGGGAATATTATCACAGAAAAAAATCTTTGTTACTAAAATAAATTTTTTGCAAAAGGCTTTTTTTTTTTTTTTTTTTTTTTTTAGAATTTTTTTTTTTTGATGTCAAGTATATGAAAAAAATAAAATAATAATTCTACTATTATGCAATATGTTTACATCGACCCACACTCAAAAAAATGCTGCTTGTTGCTTCACAGCAGTCAGTTGGCATTTCTGTGTGGAATTTGCATGTTCTCCGTGTTCGCATGGGTTTCCTCCGGGTGCTCCCGTTTCCCCCACAAGTCCAAAGACATGCGCTATAGGTGAATTGGGTAAGCTAAATTGTGTGAATGGGAGTGTATGGGTGTTTCCCAGTGATGGGTTGCAGCTGGAAGGGCATCTGCTGCGTAAAACATATGCTGGATAAGTTGGCGCCTCATTCCGCTGTGGCGACCCCAGATTAATAAAGAGACTAAGCCGAAAAGAAAATGAATGAATAAATGAGTTTAATCAATTCATTTTAGGACAACATGAATGCATTGTCTGCTATCCAGCATGTTTTACAGTGGATGGTATAAAAACACTTTAATGTTCTGATACACTTTTTTCTCCTTTTCTCACAGTGTCTGACATAGTTCATTAAATGATCTGACCTCCCCAAACCCCTCTGTTTCTATCCATTTCCTAATGGAAACATTTCATTTAAAAATAATAATAATTTAAATATATAAATAAATAAATAAATAAATAAATAAAACACAACCGTGGATAAACTCATTCGTTCATTCATTTTTCTTCGGCTTAGTTCCTTATTTACCAGGGGTCTGCCAACTATTCCAGCATATGTTTTGTGCAGCAGATGCCCTTCCATTCGCAACCCAGTACTGGGAAACACCCATGCAACTCTCATTCTCACACACACACTCATACACTAGGGCTAATTTAGTTAATCCAATTCACCTATACTGCATGTCTTTGGTCTGTGGGGGAACCCCACATGAACAAGGGGGAACATGCAAACTCCACACAGAAACAAATGCCAACTGGCCCAGCCGGGAATCGAACCAGCAAACGTCTTGCTGTGAGACAACAGTGCTAACCACTGAGCCACCGTGTCGCCCTTGGATAGAATTAGAATCCTAAAAGAATAATCATGCATAAACTACTGTACATACTTTCTCTAGTCCGATAGAGGAGCTCTGTAGATATATACTGTGGTGGACAGTGGAAGACAAGAGAGGATCAGCCATGGGACAATTTATAATGCTGTTTTGGCTTTGTTCATGCAGCAGTCATGTAAATGTTGTGGGCAGCACAGTGGCTCAGTGGTTAGCACTGTCGCCTCACAGCAAGAATGTCACTGTGGGGGACTGTGGGCTAGACCAGTTGGCATTTCTGTGTGGAGTTTGCATGTTCTCCTGTTTGTGTGGGTTTTTTCTAGGTGCTCCAGTTTCCCCCACAGTCCAAAAACATGTTGTCTAGGTGAATTGAATGAAGTAAATTGGCCATAGTGAATGGGAGAATGTGTGAGTTTTTCCCAGCACTGAGGGATGTACTCTTATTGCTGGGTCGTGGTTGGAAAGGCATCTGCGAGTTAAACATTTGCCAAAGTAATTGGCGGTTCATTCTGCTGTGGCGACCCCTGATAAAGCAATGAATAACCCTCAGGAAAGTCAGTGAGTGCTTTTTTAAAATTTATGATTACAAAGTTCTTCCTTCAACACTGAACTTCATTGACCAGCTTTAATTGGTCAATGGCCAAATCTGTTGTGATTGGTTTACTTCTATAGTGCATGTTGCAGACCAAATGCCCATAACAATTTTGGGTAACACTTTACTTGAATGGAGTGTTGATAAGACAGTCAATACACATTTATAACCATGACATGACACAAAAAATGTCATGAAAATGGAGATTTCATGCATGCTTATGATAACTATCTTTAACTGTGTCATTCACTTAGTTATGTCATTATAAATGCAAAGGTGACATTGTTTACGATGTCTTTGTTATGACAACTTAAAAAAAATAAAAATAAAAATGCTTGTCTTTGTCTTTGTTAAGACAACTTGACAAGGCAGTCGTGGCCTGGTGGTTAGAGTGTTGGACTCGTGATCCGAAGGTTGCTGGTTCGATACTCGGTACCAGCGGGAATTGGGGGTGGGGGGAGTGAATGACCAGCACTCTCCACCACCCTCAATACCACGACTGAGGTGAGTCCCTTGAGCAAGGCACCGTTCCCCCCAACTGCTCCCCGGGCGCCGCAGCATGGCTGCCCACTGCTCCGGGTGTGTGTTCACGGTATGTGTGTGTTCACTAACTGTGTGTGTGCACTTGGATGGGTTAAATGCAGAGCACAAATTCCAAGTATGGGACACCATACTTGGCCACACTACACTTCACTTCACTTCACTTCACAAACCAAGAGAGCATAACTAAGTACAGTATGTCATAAACATGATAGTAACGAGGTGATTAAAACAGTAAAACAAACTGAATTTGCCATTATTATTTCTCATTAAAAGTGTTGATACTCTGTCAAATAATTTTATAACAGGGTCATTAATATATAATAATATTTTAATGATAGAGGTTACGCAGCACCTAATAATAGTCCCCAGTTAGGTAACAATGCTGTGTAATATCATCTGCAACCAAGGCACAGCAGTAAAGTTTCTTAATTATTACACGCTAGAATGATAATATAGTTCCTAGACATATTGACCTAGAAAATGGCATCTTTTCATTTTTCTTTTGGTCTTAGTACACAATGTAAATATAGAAAAGTCAAGCTTTAAATAAGAAAATTATCAAAACTCTTTTTATTCTAATTTTTTGGAGCGAGATGCTAATGTCTAATCTCATTCAATTAGTTATGCTAAGCTTAGCTAAAAGTGCTCCTTCCAAACCGGGAGATTGGCTGAATGGTTTCAAAAACTCTTTGGGGGGAGTTGTACCACCCCCACCCCAACAAAAAAGTGGAGTGCTTCTTTAATACTGTAAAATGGCTAAATACGTATATTTTTAAAATATTATATTGTCAAATGCACTGAATACTTGGATAATCTGGTTCTACATTGCTATTTGCAATGTCTTAAAATACTCTGAAATGAATGCTTGAGGGTGAACACTGAAATCCTACATTTATGAGTTTAGTCCAGCATTCCTATTAAACCAAGATGCTCAATGCTTTCATAATTTACGCTTCTTTGATATACTGCTAATTAGCTATTTTCGCTCCGCCTGGAACAAGTCTCTAATTGTAATTATACATAGTAGAATACTGTCACCTTGAAAATGAATTACCCACAAATGTAATTACACAGATGATAATACAGTTGATAGCATTTAATTTTATAGCTCCATTGGAGGATGCAAGCCGTCCACGCTTCTGTTTCTGTATTTATGTGTATGAACTTTGTAAACGTAAAAGCAAAGAGATGAAATTGCTCGTTCATTAAGCGAGGCTACAATTTTGGATACATCATGAGAATGCAATATAGAATTGTATATGTATAATAATGCTAACCATAACCTAAATATGTAACAGAATATGTAATATATCATTTGAATTTAGCTATGCATATAAAGTATATAAAACAGAAATAAAAGCATGAATCGAAAAAAAAAA
>CAIGQV010016416.1:30934-95914 GCA_903798115.1 Danio jaintianensis
ATAGCAATATATATTTTTTTCGATTGTGAAACCACTGTTATACATGGACTTCCCTAATTACCCTCATCTAGTTAACCTAATTGACCAAGTTAAGCCTTTAAATTGCACTTTAAGCTGAATACTAGTATCTTAAAAAATACCTAGTAAAATATTATGTACTGTCATCATGGCAAAGATAAAATAAATCAGTTATTAGAAACTTATTAGTTAAGTTAATAACTTATAGTTATTAAAACTATTATGTTTAGAAATGTGTTGGAAAAAATCTTCTTTCCGTTAAACAGAAATTGGATAATAATAATAAAATAAAATATACAGGGGGGCTAATAATTCTGACTTCAACTGTACATCTAGATGACTCTGCATGGATATTAAAGCATTTCTAGAAAGTCCTTAGTATGTCCTGTGTGACAAAATATCCCTTAAATCTATGTGATAATAGTTCACAAATATGATCCAAATTAAATACTAAGTCTTAGCAAGCGTCGCTAATATATACTGCTTTTCTTGGAATATTTGATATGTAATCAAACAACCGCTGATGTGTATGATAGAGATCTCACCTTAGATTTCATCTCTTAGAAAAAGATAAAACTGGCCATTTTTCGACTTCTTTTTGTACTTGATATTTGTCTCGTCTTGTACTCTGATTATCAGCTCTTTTCAACCTCCTCTCATGTCAGAGCACATCATGTATTACAGAAGATACTATCAACAAAACAGAATTAGGATTTCCTTTCTGGCTCGATATGTCTGTAAAACTGAATGGGTGGGCTGTAATTTCATGACGTTCACCAAGCGAAGTACATTTATATTCCCTCAGCTCTCTGACTATTAATTCTTTAAGTGGCTCCATAGAAAGAAATTAGCAGGAGCCATACTTTCATTTCCATTGCCGAGGCTTACAATTATGTCTTTATTTTTACATCCAAATTATAGAGACGGCCGATTGTTTGCGGCATAAAAAGCCACCAAATCCACAGACATTCTTGGCTGCCCCGAAGAATTAATTTCACACGTAGAGGCAAATATTCTCGTACCGCTTGCCAGTATACATTCTCGGAGGCTGTGGAGTAATGAAAATGAATTGGAAACCATATTATAACGCTGAGATTCAGATCCAGCTCTCTCAGTCTGTTACTGAGACTATAAAGAATCCAATTTGCTGAAGGGCTAATAGAGAGCACGGCAAAGGCCCGGCACAATGGGATATCTGTGTGTTCGTTCATATCTATCAGCTGTCACTGCATTGGTCTCGCTCCGTCAAAAGCATGGGAGACTGCAAAACACCCTGCTGTGCGATATAAATCAAGTAAACACGGAACGCAAATGTCTATAATTTTGGGATAATTCTGTGTTTTGGATCAGAGCAGTCATGTGTAATTTTAAAACGCTTCCTCTTGCCCTTTATCTCTTAATATGCATGAGGTCTGATACATGACACGGTCAAACAGCATTGGCATAATTACAACAGCATGCTGGTGTCATGCTGACAGCTCTTTTGACCTTATTCTTAAATGCGGAAGTGCGCTCATTTTTGCGATTGTTTTAGAACTTCCGATTCAGTCGCCTATGGGAGAAATGACTAGGAATAATGAACGGCAGAAAACGGTCAAATTACTTGCTCTACAAACAAGTGTTTGCATGACTATACAGACAAAATTGAATAATATAAGAAGAAAATATCAGTTTGCAACATCAAGCTGCAAAACGATCTGTTTTAACGTCAAAAAATTAATGGAAATGAATAAGACCGGAAGTCTCGAGCCAAAAAGATTCAAATGGCTGCGCCCGCTCGTATGCGGAGAATAAGGTGAATAGAGTGCATTAGTGCTTGCTCAGTTTGTCATGCAATTTTTTTTGTTTGTTTTTCATTTATTTTTCCCCTTTGCTAAAGCACTATATGAGCCATGCATTAATTATTTGAGCCTTTCTTTGGTTCCAATCAAAGTATGCCATGTTGTGATTCTCCTTATATATTTTTGGTTTGCTTTACCACTTATAACACTTTTAACAAAGACTTTTAAAATACTTTATTATTTCCCTATGGGAAAAATGAACAGGAAAAGTGGAGTGGCATTATTTTTTCTTTTTCAATATTTTTGCTCGCAAAAACTCTGATTAATTGAGATTTCTGTACAGCTTCATAGGACTATAAATTGTAAAAAATGCTGGGCTTCACACAATCCATTTGTGTTGGGACAACATGAAGGAATTAAGTTAACTTATTAATTATTTACATATTTAAGTGGATTGAACATAAAATCTCAAGAATTGTGTTGTTTCAGCTCGCTTTTAAATGAGTAGTTTCAACAAACAGCAAACATGTTTTTTAAAGTGTAGTTTCAAAAACAAACTTGCTAAATATTTTACAATTATACTGAAATTATGTGAAATTATTTCTTCAGTAAAAGTCTGTCTTTAATAATAAAATTATCTATCGTTTTTATTCAACCCAAGCTTATTCTGAAAACGTACCCCTATATACATTTCTGGAGAGCGCCAAATACGTCCCAGGAGGTACTTTTTTTGGGCAATTTTTGTTTTCACTTATCCACCAGAGGCCGCTGTGTACGCTTTTTAAGATCTCAAATTTCTCTGTGCCATTCGCAGCTTCTCTTTTTGTGCAAATCCACCAGAGGCCGATTACCCCCCCCCCCCCCCCCCCCAAACCCACCGATAATGTTTTAAAAAACACTGATTGACCCCCCCACCCACTTCCATAAACCCAACCGACAGTGTTTTGAAAAGCAATCTAGAAAAAGAAAAGTCTTCACGGCAACCTGATTTTTACCATGTTTCAGATTTTACCACATTCTCACCCTGTTATTTACTTGTTTATTATTTTTTTTGGTTTTTGTTTTTGTCTCACCTCCTTTCTGGAACTGTTCTTCGCCAGACTTGAACCTCGTCGTCTCGGTCAACTCTACTCTGTGTCTCAAATCTGCTGATGTATCCAGCAACCACTAGACAAACTGGTAACAGCGGGAAAGCTGTCGATACGGAGGCAAGCGGTCAGCTGAAAAAAAGAACAGCGTCATACCACCCCGTAGCGTTCGTTTTAAAGACATACGTATTTCTGGCTACATAATTCGCGATCTCTAGAATGTAAATAAGGCTACGTTTTCAGAATGAGCCTATGTTGTTTTTCTTTTGTAGGTTCTTTTTTTTTTTTTTTATTATTGCTTTTAAAATGCTTTCAAAAAGCATTTTTTCCTGCTTGTTCAAACTACATTTAAAATGAGCTGAAATTTTCATTTCATTTTCATCATCTTTGAGGTTTGTTACAGGCTGTCGTAGACTAACTCGCCATTGTGAACTGTATGCCAAAGCTGAGTGGCCCTCTTTGGATGTAAGAAGGTACACCCACTGAATGACTCTGTTCTACAAGGCCCTTCTTGGTCTGGTGCCTTTATACCTATGTTCCCTTCTTCATAGGTCATAGCCACTATGGCCTACATTCAAGTGAAATTTATCATTTGTCTATTCCCCGGGTTCGAACTGAAATAGGGAAGTGAACTTTTAGTCATGCCACCCCCTCATCCTGGAAAACAGTCTGAACTGAAAATGTCTGAGCTCATCCTAATTAAATAATTTCGCTCTATCCTTTATAACAAACAACAACAGTCTATTTCTCAATGTATGTGTTTTAACATATTGTAATGTGGTATGGCTGAATAACCAAACAGTATTTTTATATTATTTTTATTTATTTATTTATTTATTTATTAATTGTTTTATATTCAGTCCATTTATATTTGTTGAGTTAACTTAATCGATTTGTGTTGGGACAACATTAATGAATTATGTGAAACCCTTCATTTTTTTTTTTTTTTTTTTTTTACAGTGTATGGGGAAAATGAACAAGAAAAGTGGACTCTGGTGTTACTTTTCCATTATTTTTGCTTCTGTACAGTTTCATGATATTGTAGTTTCCAAAACAAACTTGGAAAATATTTTTAAATTATACTGGAATGATGTGAAATTATATCTTCAGTTTATGTATCTATCTAATCTGTCTTTAATCTATTATTTTTCTTATAGAGAAAATGAATGTTTTTTATTTATTTATTTATTTTATTGCTTTTAAAATGACTTAAAAATCCCTATGACAAAATTAACAGGAAAAGTGGACTGGTGTTATTTTTCTACTTTGCTCGCAAAGACTCTGATTGGTTGAGTGTTCTGTACAGCATCGTGGTATTCTGGTTTCCAATACTAACTTGTCAAATATTTAAAAATGTCACTAAATTAATGTGAAATTCAAGCTTCAGTAAAAGTCTGTGATTAATAATTTAATTATCAATCAGTTTATTTTTAGATAAAATAAATTGAGTTTTTATCTGTTGCACTATAAACAAAATACATTTCTAAGTGATTTTATTTTGATAACACTTTCTATGAAGCCCATGCTCTTAATAAATTCTAACTCTGTTTAAAACAGTTATATACATGTATCTATAAAGACACAACAAAACATATATTGCAGTATAATGACAGTTATATAGACATTTATAAAAGTGTTATTAATACTTATTTGTGATGCATTTCATTTTTCAATAAAATGTTCATAACACATTACACACGCTGATTTATAAGTATTAATTATTCAGTCATGATTGTATTAATAAAGTTGCAGTCTGCAATACTAGAATGTTGTATTACAAAAACACATTTTGTTTTGTTAAATAAGTGAATGGTTTTACAGTATATTGCTGATAAGAGCCCTTTTGCCTTATACATACTCATTGTGTGTCATAACACAGTTGCTAACATTTATAAACACATCATTGGTGGCTTTAAGTGAAAACAGGATGGAGTTTTCCATCTGCAAATGTTAGGAAATCATGCATCATCAGTATATATACACATGACCTTACATTTGAATAGACACTGCAACATAAAATATAGACATTTTCATCTAAATGTACGATACTAATGTTAAGTTGACACCTAAAATTTTAATTATTTACATAATCAATCCTTATGAATGTGCTTATGAATTATAACCGAATAATTAATACCTATAAATCAGTGTATAATGTGTTATGAACATGTATATTGAAAATAATAATAATAATAATAATAATAATAATAATATATTTTTTCTTCTGGAGAAGGTTAGTTAACCTAATTAACCTAGTTAAGCCTTTAAATGTCACTTTAAACTGTATAGAAGTGTCATCATGGCAAAGATAAAATAAATCAGTTATTAGAAATATGTTATTAAAACTATTATGTTTAGAAATGTGTTGAAAAAATCTTCTCTCCGTTAAACAGAAATTGGGGAAAAAAATAAACAGGGGGGCTAATAATTCAGGGGGTTTAATAATTATGATTGCAACTGTATATATATATATATAATGCAGCATTATCAAGTATCAATAGCACTATTATAAATGTAGCTATAACTGTCATTATAATACCATACAGTTTTCTTGTGTCTTTATAGATATTTAATTAATTGTTATGCTTGATTATAAATAATTACTGTATAAACGGTGCTATAATTCATAGTGAGCATGGGCTTCATAGAAAGTTACCAATATATCTTTCAAAATCTACCAAAGATTGTGAAATTAATTGAGAATTATTACTATATTACGGTATTTACTTCCAAATGGTAATGGATGTATATGGCACTGATTCCCAAACTCGGAACTGTTGTTTTCAAACTGCTTAAATCATCTGGATTTTGTCTCTTCATACTCCAGATGTCTTACTTCAAACAATGAGTAGTTTGCTTCCAGTATTTCATTGCGAAATATTGTGTTGATACATAGGTTTCTAGTGTGTTTTCACATATTTCCTGAGTTCAGAACCTAGATGTCCATAAACAGAACTGTATATTCTGCTTTATGTCAGCGAAACACAAATTACTTGCAAAAGAATTTTGATTGTGATGTATTTTCCTTACGAGCGTTCGACAACATACGTTCTCTGAGACTCTTGTGCCACTTCGAGTTCATTGTTCGGCCCTAAACAAGCACGTAATAGGAAAATGGCTATTCAATATGTGTTTCTGTCTAAGTGGGCAGTTTTTATGCAAAACCATCCAATATTTGGACCATACGTTATATCTTAAGTCTAGCTACACAAGATGCATCCACAACATAAATTACTATAACTTTGTGCTATCAGTTCTTTTTTTTTTTTTTAAAGTTCAGAGTTAGCCATCAAATTGAATTGTGCCTTGCTGATCTGTTTTGTAGCTTATTTGTTTAGGAAATGAACAAAATTGGCAGTCTGTCACACCAGTCTGCAGTGGCAGCAGCTAAAGTTTTTTTTTTAAAGCCTGTAATGATGTCGGCTCATCAGTCTTTGAGGAGTTAGAAGCACTGATCCAATTGACTGATTGTAATAGGCTCTGACTAACGGCGGCCAACACTATCCTGGCGGCACAATTTATATACCTAAGAGTCAGAATAAAGCTTGCTTCTGCAAAAGATTTCGTGACCACAAATGGGCCGTGATCAAACAACCTTGCCCACATTTGGCCCTAATAGGAGGCCTTAACTGTGTCTGAAACTGGGACAATAACTTTAAATATTTTATTTGGTCTTCTGAAAAGGACTGACGTATTAAAGCTGGAACATCCTGTCAGCCTGACGCTGATGAAAGAAGAGAGAGAAAGAATGAATAAAGACGGTGCGAATGGGAGAGAGATTTTGCTTTCACATTTAGCCAGTTTCTGCTCTTCAGAAGAATATTTAAGTACATGGAAGATCAAAGACACCAAGAACTCATCGCGCGCAAGCATGTCCGAGACAAGCTTATAACAATGGAAGTACCGAAGAAGCTGGTGCCTCACAAAAGGGTGGAAAGATGCTTAAATAAACAGGAAAGCAGAACAAAGACATTGTCTTGCTCCTAAAAGTACAATTGACTGACAATCTATTCATGAGCTACCACTGCACTGATGAGAAATTCTGTCTTAACCAGGTTTTTTTGTGTCCTAAACAAGTTTTCAACAATAAGCAATTTGTGAAGGCCAAATTGCTGCGTGGACTTCAACTTCAGGCTTTTGCTTTTCAGCATAAAGTCTGGTCAGATTTGCATCTTATTGGCCAGTATTAGAGGCAGACTGATTGACATGTAGTGACCAAGTCAACTTTTCAATGTGACATTTAAGGTGGTACAACAGAGGGTTATTTTTCTCAACACAATCTCACAGCAATGTGTAACTTTTTTGATTTAGTGGCTATTTCGTGTTCATTTGATAATTTTATGACAATATGTAAAATGGTTATGTTTCCTTGTGAGATTTCCTTGTGATTTGTTTGAGTTGCATGAGCCTGTATGAGATTTTCTTTTCACATTAAAATAAGTTGTGGCAATCGTTGATGCTTGTATGGTCATGGCTCATACTATGTGAGAGGAACTTACAAGATGCATGGCTCACAAGCTCCTGATTATTGTTAAACATGTCAAAAAAATTGGAGAGCTGTGGCCTTGAATTTGTGGTGTGTGCTGTTGAACAAGCCAGGAGGATAAGCTCACTGAACAGTGAGCGCTGTATGATGCCTCTTTGACATTTTCATCACATATGATAGTTTACAGCCAACTAGACTTTATAAATCATCAAAAAATAAAAAAATCACGGCATGATCATATTTTTTTGGTCAAATAAATGCAATCTAGAGGCCTTTGCCTTTCATATAAGCCATTTCTGATACCAAATGATCAACTAGAAGTCAAGTTATTATTTTTTTGTTCCTAAAACTTGGATAGGCGACAAGACTTTTGTCAGGTAGTGTATGTGTAGCATGCATTCATAGCTCTTATCATATTAAATCATTTGTGAGAGAGAGAGAGAGGCTCTGAAAGCAATTAAAGCAATGTCCATGTATTTGTCTCAGAATTTCATGCGATTGCTTCGGAATTTACCACATTTTAAAATCACATCATCTATGTGCACGTGGATTGCATATGCTTGGACATGCAATCATCTGACCATTAGAATTCACATTGTGTACGTTCACCTTTAGGCATGGATATGTTTATTTTAAATCAGAAAACAAGAATAAATCCATCATAAACCAGGTTTCCATCCTAACGTGAAGCAAATCTTTTAACACTGGAAATACCAGAATTCTTTAAGTGAAGTTTATTTATAAACTAGTTTCGAGAGGAGCACGTGCTTATGATTGATGGCAGCTGGTCCGCATTAGCTAATGCGTGTTCCACCAATCAGATGATTCCTAAACCACTATAAATAACCAGAGTATCTTATCTAAGCCATCTTCGTCTTGAAGAAGCTCGGTCCGCACTCGCACCAGCAATCTGCAGACTAAGGCTACCAGACTACTAGACAACCTACTTCCGCCTCAACATGGAAAACAACAATGACAACAACAACACCAACAACAACAAGACCAGCTACTTCGATTACCCGGAGAACAACCCACAGGATCACCCCGCTCCGCCCGAGACACCCGCAGCTCCTCGCCATCACTCAGCCCTGCGAAGCTCCATACTCGAGCCAGAGGCTTCTTCCAGAGGCCGAAGAATGACCCGCTCTACTTCCGCTCGCCTCCACCACATAGGATCCCCATCTCCCTCCACACCAAGACAACAAACCAATTCACCTACCTCATCTTACGCATCTGCCACCTCCCTAGTCCACCCGACGAAAAGGATCACAGTCACAGAACTCCGGAAACACCTCTCAGACCTTGGCATCCACGCTCCACGATCCCTCAACAAACCGGAACTCCTCAAATTGTATTCCAACGCCACATCAGACTCCCACCCCTCACTCACATCACCAACAGCAGAAACCACCAGGAAATCCAGCTCCCGTCACACTCCATACCCTTCACAAGGAAAAAGGAAAACCAAAACAAAAAACATCCACCACCGTTCTCCCACCAGACCACCCCCCCAGGAATCCCAAGCTCCTCAAACAACATTACCCATCACCAACCTACAGGACTCCAACTAAATGGACTACAGTCCCCACCCTCGTCTTCCCCAACCCTACTCTACCTCCCTTTCCTGGCCTCCAGCTCCCCTTTCTAGCTCTCCAAACAGCCCTAACTTTCCGTCTACTTCAGCTACTCATTTCCTTCCTCCTAACCCCATTCCTTCAGCCCTCTCCCAACTCTCTACTTCATGCTCTCTCCCCTTTCAGGCTACAACCACCCAATCTAATCATCCTTCTTTTTTTCCCCCTTCTGCACTCCCCCCTGCATTCACCAGAACCGACCCTACCCAGCACGCCACCACACCAACACTAGCTTCTGTCTCATGCCCCCCATTCACCCTTTCGACAGCCACACCCCTCCCTCCGCCACACAACGCTCCAGCCCTGGAACCCCCCCAAGTTTCACATGCAGCAAGAAACCAAATCCTATCAGAAATTTCCACTATTGGCTCCAGAAGCAGACCCCCATCCAACACCTGTCCCTCCCTATTCAGAAATAATATTGCCATAAATCACCCCTTACATAACCTCCGCCACATTTCCCTATCCCTCATACTACAAGCAGTAGCCCCCAGAACCCTCCAGTCATATATAACAGCATGGAATGCATTTAAACACTTCCATACACTATACCATACACCTTTTCCTGATTTCTCCCTCCTTACCATTACCTCATTCATATCTCATTTACATTTTTCCAAAAATATCCAAGCCAGCACCATTAGGAGCTACTTGAGCGGGATCCAATTTTTCCATAAACTAATTCACGGATCCCCTTCAGATGCCATTTCTTACTCACAAACTACACTCCTCATAAAAGGAATTCAGAAATCCCACCCCACCCCCCCAGATTCTAGATTACCCATTACACTTAACATCCTCTCCAAATGCATACACACACTACGCAAAGGCTATCAGACCACCCACACAGCTCGCACCCTAGACGCAATGTTCACCCTAGCCTTTTTCGTCTTCCTCAGATGTTCAGAAATCACTACCACATCCAAATTTAACCCCACCACACACCCCACTATCTCCGATCTAACTTTACAGGATAAAGAAACCATTTCTTTCTTTATCAAGCAGAGTAAAACAGATCAAACCCACCACGGCCATTTCATCTACATATTTGACCTCCCCTCCCCCACACACCCCTTTCAAACCCTATTAGCTTTCCTACAGCTTAGGAAATCACAAGACCCCAACCCTTCCTCCCCACTTTTTACTGACGACGTTAATCGTCCAGTAACCCGTTTTTGGTTCCAAAAACACCTAAAAGAAATACTACGCATATCCGGCTTCCCCCCCGAATCTTTCTCCAGCCATTCCTTCAGAATTGGAGCCGCCACTACAGCAGCACACAACGGGCTCCCCCAATACAAGATACAGGCCCTCGGCTGCTGGTCCTCGGATGCCTTCAAAACCTACATTTGACTCAATCAATATCATCTCAAGGAAGCCCAGCTGTCTCTCACCAGACGACATCCATCATCCAGGGCACAAGGGCATGAGCACGACTCTGCCATTTCCCCTTCTCTTCCCTCTCTTCCTTCTTAGCACGAGCTATACTCCGCTCCCCACCCACTCCTACTCACCACAGCTCTATCTCCATCTGAGTCTCAAAGAGCTTCGACTCCCCCGGAGTCACGCCAAGCCCATTTCCCCGGCCACCCCCTCACCCGCCACGCTTCCATCAAGAGCCTCCACTGCCTCCTTCCTTTCCCCTCTCTTGCAGGACCCCTACCCCCCTCGGGGCTCCATTCCCCCGGAATGCCCTCGAGCCCCTTACCCTCCTAACCGAGGCTCCACTCTCCGGAGTGCCCCCGAGTCCCCCCCCCACCCTCCCCCCTCGAGGCTCCACTCCCGCGGAATGCCCCCGAGCCCCCATCTCCCTCAAGGCTCCACTCTCCGGAGTGCCCCCGAGGCCCCACCCCTACAGAAGTCTGTCACCGCCCCCCCCAGGCCACTAGCAAATTCCTCCACTTCTTTGCTCCATCCCGCATTAAATCCTCCGCATCTCCTTTTCTCTCCTTCTAGCGTCGAGTTTCTCCGCACCTCTTTCCCTTCCTTCCAGCGTCGAATGCTTCCGCTCTTTCCTCCATCTCCTTCCAGTCCTACCCCCCCCCACCTTTAACTCCCTACCCCCTTTCCAGCGTTGATTTATTCCGCTACTTTTTCTTCTTTCAGCGTCGAGTCGCTCCGCTACTCTCCTTTCCTAAGATTGAGTTCTTCCGCTACTCTCTTCTTTCTTCCGCATAAGCCATCACTCCCTAAGCTCTGACTCCCCCGTAGTCTCCCTGAGCTAGGACTCCCCCGGAGTCCCGCCCAGTCCACCTCCCACACGAGTCTCCACCACCCACTCCCTGTCCCAGACTCCCGTAGGAGACCAAACTTACAGCTCTAACTCCCACGGAGTCGGCCCCAGAGCTCTGACTCCCCCGGAGTTAATCATACAGCCCCACTCGCCCAGGCCATCATATCCTTCTCTCTTTACATTTTCTAGCGTTGAGTTCCTCCGCATCTCCTGTCCTCCATTTTCCTAGCGTTGAGTTCCTCCGAATCTCCCTCCCTTCCTTCCAGCGTCGAATGCCTCCGCTCTTTCCTCCACCCCTCACCACCCAAAAACCTACCCCGACTCCTGCAGGAGCCCCCCCGAGTCTGACTCCCACGGAGTCAATCACAGCCCCTCCCAAGCCCATACTCAGACTCTCCAAGAGCCTGTTCCCAACTTCGCTCCCGCAGGAGCCTCTCTTCTCTCCGTCAATTTTATACCCAGCAGCCGGGTATGGCATTGATCTTTGCCTTTTGGGGGGTTCTTCAATACGCGGCTGCTGTCCCGAGCTAAAGGCATTTTGGGGAGTTCTCGAGACCTACCTGAGCTCAAAGTCCCCTCTCGCCCTGCAACAGCAGGGAGCCCCGGGCTCGAGGATCTCATGAGCTCATGGCTCTCTCCTGGGACAGCATGCCAAACACGCTTTATAATCAATCATCAGCTAAGGGCAACTCTTGAAGTGAAGTTTATTTATTAACTAGTTTCGAGAGGAGCACGTGTTTATGATTGATGGCAGGTGGTCCGCATTAGCTAATGCGTGTTCCACCAATCAGATGATTCCTAAACCACTATAAATAATCAGAGTATCTTATCTTAGCCATCTTCGTCTTGAAGAATTCCCCCCTTCCACCCCTACTCCTCCCCTTTCCTCGGAAGGGCAGCACGGAGGCCCAGTGGTTAGCACCGTTGCCTCACAGCAAGAATGTCACTTGCCCAAGCCTTCAGCTTGCCAAGTTGACATTTCTGTGCGGAGTTTGCATGTTCTCCCCGTGTTTGCGTGGGTTTTCCCCGGGCTCTCCGGTTTCCTTCCACAGACCAAAAACATGTAACATAAGTAAACTGACCAACCAAATCGACCCACAGACAAGCGATTAATTCAGCTATTCTCTCATTATTTATTATTCGAATCCACCTTCATCAAGCAGGGGAGTTCTCGAGACCTACCTGAGCTCAAACTCCCCTCTCGCCCTGCAACGGGAGGGAGCCCCGGGCTCGAGGATCTCATGAGCTCAGGGCTCTCTCCCGGGACAGCATGCCAAACACGCTTTATAATCAATCATCAGCTAAGGGCGAAGTCTTGAATAGAATTACCGATCATGCTGATCATTCATGAACGTTCTGATGTCATATTATCATGTCATATTTATATTCAAAACTTCTGTAGAAATATTCAGCTTTGAATGTCTGTCAACATATTGAATTAAGTCATCACCTTAAAAAATACGGTATTTTTGGTAATACAGGCTATACATATATAGTTAGACCACCCACAGATGTCCGGGTCTCACTTTCATTTTCACAAGCAGGATAGCAGGCTTTTTCGTGGCACTAAATATGCTGTTTTGAAAGACATATCTGAAGTAAAGTTATGTTTTTGCCAACAGGCTGTTATGTTTTTGTTAGCAGGAAGTTGCTAGGTAACAGAGGCACGCATATTTAAAGTCACGGGGAATAGTCGCAGACACTGAAATGCATGTGGTCATTTTGACCGCTATGGTAGTTCTAGGTAGAAATAAGCTGAAAATTTTTGTGTTTTGTAATTTTAATAAAATTACAATTTTAGGAAAAGTCAGGGAATTATAGATATGTGTGTTTTACTTCAACAAAGTTATTAATTTGCAAAGATTTAAATTGGTCAAAATTACCGCCTCGGTAGTTCTAGTGTTAAAAGTTCACAAAACAAAAAAAAGAAGAGAAAAAGAAATCCCAAAGCGAATTAAGTACATTCCCATCATGTTGTTAGAGGAGCTGACTGTAGTATTGGTAACCTAGTAACCAACAGCAAACAAAGCAATTAATGTAGGTGTAATGTTTACTATATCAGAGTTTAACCGGCAAATGCATTTGCATCTGCCATTATGTGCATTAAAGTCCGAAACCACCTAAACCAAGTGTAAAACAGAAGGTCATTTTATTCTAAATTTGACTTTTGCGTCACTCATTTCTCATGTTATACTTTAAAATGCGCATTAAAAAATGGTGATGAAATGTAGCTTTTGAAGGTACAATGAAGAGCCAGAATGTTATGACTAGTCCCTGGTGAAGACATTATTGTTGATCATTTCCTAACAAGGCCGTATATTGAGGTCTGGGATGATTAAACTGTGTGCAAATAATCAGTTCTTGTAATCAGTGCTTCCGATGCATGGGAAATGGGCAGGAATAAAGATCTGAGTGACTTTGCCAAGCCAAATTATCACTGCATTACTGGGTCAGAGTTTCTCTGAAAAAGGAAAGATTTTGGCCCAGGTGAT
Source organism: Danio jaintianensis (assembly GCA_903798115.1). Classification (NCBI taxonomy): domain Eukaryota; kingdom Metazoa; phylum Chordata; class Actinopteri; order Cypriniformes; family Danionidae; genus Danio; species Danio jaintianensis. The sequence continues at coordinate 44,667 of CAIGQV010016416.1, forward strand.
GAGTTTTATTTTCGTTAGACCAATTGAATGGCTATGTGTGAATGTGCCATTTAGTTGGGGAAGTAATGATGCCAGCAGGACCTTTATGTCAAAACGACATCAAAAACATGTCAAAAATGCTAATCGATTTGATGTTGATTGACTACCTTAATGTCAAAATGACATCAAATTGACATCTAACATTGCCGTCAAAAGATCAGCATGTTTTTTTTGTTTTTGTTTTTTTTTTATGCCTGTGTCAATTTGATGTTATTTTGACATCAAGGTATTTTACATGCATTGTAGGGATACAAAACCCAATGTTTGTTTGTAATTTGTAATTGAAGCTTTCAGATGAATGAAGCTTGTCTTATATGGTAACACTTCAGTTTAAGTAACGATTCACACCATTTACTACTGGCTTATTGCCTGTCTGTTTTTAATACATTAACTGTTCATTAGCACTTAAGTAAATAAAGTAATAAAGTATGATCTTATTTTACATCCCTAATCCTACTCAAGACCTAAACTAAACTATTACCTTATTAACTATTAATATGCAGCTATTTCATATTTTATTGTGCTAAAAGTCTTAGTTAATGGTTTGTGTTTAATCAAAATGTATTTATTTATAATGTATTTAATCAAAGTACATACATACATACAACTTTTTGTGTTGTTATTTTCGTGGTCAAAACGGCATTATGTGTGGATGTCAAATGGACATCAAGGTTTTGACATCAATATTTATTTATATTTTTGACAAAATGCATATATTTTTTTACATGTTTATGATGTAAATTTGACACCAAGGTGCCCGCTGGGTATTGTGGACAATGGTAGTTGTGTGTCTGGCCATTCATGCGTATGTAGATTTTACACATGCTATCAACCTAAGCATTTTTGTAGACCAGGTACATGTTCACCCCTTCATGACAACTGCGTTTTCTGGGGGAAGTAGCCTCTTTTAACAGGATACAATTCCCTGCCATACTGTGCATATTGTTTAAGACTGATTTGAAGAACATGGTGAATATGTTCACTGTGCTGTGTTGTCTATTACAGAGGACCAGCAGCAAATTTGGCAGGTGTTTTGCACGTGAGTGGAGAAATTCATGAGGACATTTTCTTGTGATTCCAGAGTCGCAAGTCACATTACATGTTTTCATTCATATTTTTGCTCGATAAGGTACACCTCAGGGTACACCCCATTGCTTAGTTCATTTAAATAATACAATGTTTAAAGGTCCCATGAAGTGCTTTGGAATGTGCACTTTTTGTTTGCTGTGTGACATAATTTCAACTAAAACATAAAGACAGGGTGGGGCATAAAATATCTTCTCCCCTTTTTGAAAAACAGCCAGTAGTGTTTAGTTTTTATCACGGCTCTGCCAGTGATAGTGGTTGAGCCCAAAAACACTCATCAACAGAAAAGCAAATGAGAAGTGTCTTGAAGTGGGCGTGGTATGTCAGACACTAGAGAACATTTAATTGGTCAGAAAATTTGATAAGAAACTGATCCATTTAGGCGGCATTGTTGAATGTTTTTATCTTAAATCAGTATATCTTTATAATCTAAATGTAAATTGTGTCACTGTTTTGGGGCACACTACACTCTCAGAAATAAAGGTACAAAATCTATCACTGGGCGGTACCTTTTAAAAAGGTACATTTTTGTTCCTAACCAGTCCTTAAAAGTACATCTTAACACCCAACAAAGCACAATTGTGTACCTCATAGTACTTAAAGGTACAAAAGTGAACCTTAGAGGTACAAAGGTTTACCCTAAAGGTACTAATGTCTACCTGTACATATAGTACAAAAGTGTATCTTTTCTGAGTGAGTAGCTTATAGATATCCTGAAGACTACCAAACTTAAATACTAAACCTAAAAAACTTTATTTTACAGGTATTCTATTAAGTATTATGTGTAAGGGATAATTGACCATAGTTGAATTATCAGAAAAAAATGCACAACTGAGGTTGTGATGTGGACACAACGTGAAGCAGATGCACATTTATTGTCTAATTATTCAACATAATGAAATCAATTATTCTAATTATACTATGGTTATGGCACCTAAAGACAATGTTCAGTTGCTGTATTTCAAGACATTTGTCAGGTTTTTATCTTCAAACCGCTACTGCGTGTAGTTTCTTATGCATCTCATCCTTACTGTGTCTCCTTTTTTTGGTTTTGATGAGATTTTTGATAGCAGGCTGTAAAATATCTGAAATCAGTCAAAATCTGCCTGGAACTACTTTAGCTATGGGTTTATCAGAAAATAATCAGCCAATCAGTATCAAGCTTTCAACAGCCCTGTAGTATAAATACATATAAAGTTGTTTTATTACTAGAGTTATGTAAGTTCAGCTGGAATCACCTGTCAACATTACCGTTTATATTGTCCATGTTTGTCAATTTGCCAAGTCTTGTATGAAGCTCATCCCCTCATACAATTGACGAAATATTAAAATTATAATCAAAAATCGAAGCATTTTTACCTAAGTTTGGCAACATTGGTAGATGAATGGCATCGATAACAATGTCAGTCATAGTAAACCGGGCAGGGGGGTCTATTTTTAATTTTATGCATAGCTATATTTTTGGAGTTTTGCAAAAAATCAGGTAGATTTCCAGTAACTCAAATTACCATAAACACTTTGTTCTTTTATTATTTCTAAATCTTGTCTATATGTGCTCTTATAGGTTACTTGAGCATTGATGTGCAGTTTCCAGGGTGGTCTGCTTTGCTGTTGAGGTGTTTCTTATTGGTCCAAATCAAAAGTGGCCGCACAGAATATTCAGCTCTCTCTATGTAACATGGGAGATTGTAAACACAGATTTGTAAAGCTGATAAACACCTGAACATGAAGCTCTGCAGTTAATCAGAATCAGACCGGAGCTGGTGTTTGAAAAATACATCATGCGTGTGTGCTGTTCAGACTACATTTATTATGGACATAATGGCTCACGCTGTCATAACATGCTTCTGTCATCCTTCTTCTCATCCTGCTGTGGTTTATCAGCATGATCAACAGAGCATTTCAGTGGATGATGTTTCTCTGCTGTTTGCTGAAGAGGGTTCAAGGACCTTAAAGCTGCTTGAGATTAATCACGTTGAAATGATTCAGTAATAAAGAGGGGTTTCTTCAAATTCGGCCACTTTGGCTCTGCTTATAGCACACTTCTTTTTTCTCTTACAATTTGTCTAGTAATGATTTATAACATTGGATATTTGAGTCAAAGACATATTTTGGTGATGGAAAACAGATATAAATTAACAGTCTCAGAAGAACCTTGCTCTTGTATATATATATTTTAAGATCTCAAAACTCAGGGCTGCTGGTAGTACCTAGAATATCAAAGTCGAGTAAAGGTGGTCGAGCCTTCTCATTTATGGCTCCTAAACTCTGGAATAGCCTTCCTGATAATGTCCGAGGCTCAGACACACTCTCTCTGTTCAAAACTAGATTAAAGACCTATCTTTTTAGCAAAGCATACACTCAATGCATTGCATAATGGTATGATGCATGAATGTGCTCCAAGCAGGTTTTTGCATCTCGTTTATGTACACTATGAACAGCAGCTACGCTAATTATTCTCTTTATTCTCTATTTCCACCTGGGGATACTCATCCCGAGGCCCCCAGAGACTATGCAGTGCCACTAATGCAATCCAAGACCTGTGTAGAGAGGATCCCAAGGTTTCCATAATCCCAGACCAGGCCGTATCCTGAGGAGCTGCTGTGGTGGTCATGGAGGAGTGGAGAGCATGAGACTGATTCCTGTGAGACCCCAGTGACAGACGAGTCTTCACTGACGTCCAGCGTTCACCAGCCTCCGGCGCCTAGACTGCAGCTCTGCACAAGACGTTTGGCCATAGGAGAAATGGTCGTGCCCAACTGAGCCTGGTTTCTCTCGAGGTTTTTTTCCCTTCACTTTCGCATATTGGTGAAGTTCGTTCCTCGCCGCTGTCGCCACTGGCTTGCATGGTTCGGGACCTGTAGAGCTGCGCATCGATGGATTTGCTCTTCAGTGTTTGGACTCTCAGCAGTGAAAATTTAAACCACACTGAACTGAACTGACCTTAAACTCTAAAAACTGAACGGACATCATTCCAATTCACTATAATCTTCTATGTGAAGCTGCTTTGACACAATCTACATTGTAAAAGCGCTATAGAAATAAAGATGAATTGAATTGAATTGAATTTAATATAATTTGTGACAAATTGTAACATACTAACAGAAACTGAATTTCATAACTGTAGGAGTCAGTTGTCATTTGTCATTCCCTAATTCCCCGGAATTAGGGAATGGAGATGTGTGTCTTCACACTTTGGGAGTTCGCCAGACGACCAATCAGTAAGAAAATGGGCCAATGAATGCCAATGAATTGGCAGAGCTCGGTTACGCAGGTGCCGGTGATTAATCATTAGTATGGTATATAACCAGCGCATGTGGAGCGGGCAGTTAGAATTTTACCCGCTAAAGAGCCGAATGCTCAGCTATTAGCTGGAGACCCAGCTGCTGTGGCAGCGGAGACACACGTCTCTGTTCCCTATTTCGGGGAATGTCGGTTACGTTAGTACTTCAACTTCAACGTCTGTCTTCACACTTTGGGAGTGTATGGAAAACACCACAGCAGCTGAGCCCGTCGCATCCCTGATGTGAAGTTTTGCCAAGCATAGCGTGATAGCACAAGCATCACCAAGGGCGCAACCTTCTGGGGATTGCACATAGCTGGCACCGAACCCCAGCACGTGGGTACACCAAGCGGGCCCAATAATCGGGAGGTAACTGGCTCCACTCAAAGGTTATTCAAAATCTTGCGAATGTGTTAGGTGTTGCCCAGCCTGCAGCTCTACAGAATCTGTTAGAGAGGAGCTGCGTACTCACGCCCAAAAGGAGGCACCACTCTTTTAGGTGTGCTCTCACTCCCGGGGTACACAGCTCGCCCTGGCACAGCGAAGTGAGGGCGATGGCATGAACTATCAAGTGGGCCAACCTCTGCTTTGATATGGGGCTTCTCTTCTGCCGATCATAACAAAAAATGAGCTGCTTAGAGATGTATGCTCTAAGTGCAGTCACATTAAGAGCAGTATGCGGACACAGCAATGAAAGGGCCAGGTCTACCTCCTCCGCAGGCTGCGCTTGCAGGTTCACTACCTGTTAAAGGGAAAATGTGAGAGTAGGCCAGTCTGAATACCTAGCACGGTTTGCTGACCGAAAATGCCACCGGAATTCTGACCCTCCTGATCGATACCTACATGACCAGTAGAGTTGTCTTCATGGGCAGAAAACGTAGAGATACTGAGTCTGTCTAGAAACCATCCGTGGAGGTTCCAGAACCCTGCGTGGGTGCCAGAGGGTGCCCCGCCCCAGAGAAAGGAAGTGCTTTTTCTGGGGAATTTGTCAGGGAGGGCCATCGGCAGGAGTGTGCAATGAGCAAGACCCACTCCTCATCTCCCTGATCTTGCACAGAGTCTGTGCGAGCAGGCTCACTTGGGAAAAAACGCATATTGCTTAAACACGGGGCCAGCTGAGAGCCAGCTCATTTGTGCAGAGCAGAGAAAGCAGCTGGCAAAGGGCAGCTCGGGAGAAGCAGCAAGATGACCTGGGTTCCTCTGAAGTGTGCTCATAACAGCTGGACCATGCTGGGGTGGAGTCTCCATTCTCCTGGGAACGTAACTGTCGTGAGAGCGTGTAAGCTGGCATGGTTGAGCTCGCCAGGGATATGAACCTCACGCAGCGATTTAGCCGCGTGACTCCGGAGGAGCAGATGATATGCCAATGCAACCGAAGTCCAGACCAGGTCCAGGTCCAGGGTGAGCATCTTGACCAGCATCCTGGACAGATAACAGATCAAAATGTGCAGGTAGGATTGGTTATAACCCACCGCTCTCTGGGTACAATGAAGTGCAGGCATAAAACCCACTCTCCATCTCGGCTGGAGGGACCGGCTCGATTGTATCCATCGCCAGGAGGACAAGAATCTCCTCACATGAGACAGGGGTGGCATGGCGATGACCATTTTAAATACACACCCGTGATCTCGGGAGGCAGTCGGTGAATTGAATCGCATAGCCGAGTCTGACCATCCAAATGAGCTACTACGACGGGCTAAGCAGCGCTAACCAGGCTGACAGAGTCCGAACAAGCAGCATCACCGGAACGATCGCTGACGCACCTGCAGTGGGGCAGCTTCGGGATGGGGAGTGCTCAAAGAAGAGCTCGGGAAGAGCTGAAAATAAGAGATTGCCTCTTCCTCCCAGGATCCCGTGAAGAGGCTGGAGGTGCGAGAGAAAGAAGCCCATCCTCTGGCGCCCTCAAAGCCTGTGGTGAAGTGCACCAAAGCTGAGAGCTGGAAGGCAGCGCGTCCAATGCTGGCAGCATTTGGGTTTCCACACCCAGAGGAAGGAAAAAAACTTTCTATCTTGGATCGCTACATTCATCTGCAGGGGGAATCCCTGGCCCTTCACCGGGGAAAGAATGGTTCTCTTCCTCTCCAAGCAGCCCGCCTCAGAGTCGCTTCGCGATCCGATTACCAGACTTAACCGTGACCTGGGATGGGAGTGTCAGAGGCGACGGATAAACCCCCACTGTGTATTTAAAGAAAATGTACAGTCATCATTGTGTTAAATGTGAAAATCAATAACATTTACACTAACTAACTAACTAACTAACTAACTTAATAAATAAATAAATAAATCAAAAAAAAAAAAAGTAAACTTTTAGGCTACAACTGACACTCATATCAAACTACATATTTTGCCATGGAAATTGCATTATTATTATTGTTGTTGATGATGTTTTTTTTTATTTGTATTTTATTTAAATGTCCACATTTCCAGACATAACAGTATAAAAAAAATTATTCAAAAAATGCATATTTATTTGGTTTGGATATTTTTTTTCTCTAAAGTAATAACAATAAAACGAATCATTCATTCATTCATTTTCTTTTCGGCTTAGTCCCTTTATTAATCTGGGGTCGCCACAGCGGAATGAATCGCCAACTTATCCAAAGTATGTTTTACGCAGCGGATGTCCTTCCAGCTGCAACCCACCACTGGGAAACACCCATACACTCCCATTCACACACATACACTACGGACAATTTAGCTTAGCCAATTCACCTCTATGCGCATGTCTTTGGGGGGAACCGGAGAACCCGGAGGAAACCCACGTGAACACAGGGAGAACAAACCGACCCAGCTCAAACCAGAGACCTTCTTGTTGTGAGGTGAGAGCGCTACCCACTGCGCCACCCAGTAAAATTAATAATTATTGACATATTACTTACTGGAAATATATAAATGTAAGCAGGGTTACATTTTTTTTTTTTACCCTGATCTTCATATAAAAGTAAGCAAGAAGAGTTGATGGGACACAAATAAAAACTCAGTGGTTACACAGACGCTAATCTGCATATGCCCATTTCATAACAGCACTCAGCATAATGATAGAGTATTATTTTTAAACAGTACCTCTGCTGCTCTGTTTTATATCAGAAGACGAACTAAACCGAAACATATTTCTTCAGACATGCGTTTTCTCCCTGCTTGTGAAAAACATAATTGAAGCATATGCGTATGAATAGTTGGACAAGTTGTTTATTTATGAGAAAGGTAACACAACCCAAATCTAAACCCAGAGTAACTCATTCCTTCACAATGTGCCCTGCATTTCTTTCCAGAATTACTTCCTTGGCGAAAACAAGTTGCTATAATGAATGTAATGAAATTTGACGTGTGTTCTAGAAATCCGCCTCCATCTCACTTACACGACTCTCTAATTAACAAAGAGATGAAAATGATATGCATTGTTGTTTTAAGGAAATTTGAGGATTTGTGTATTCTTTTAATTATCTGTCACAGTTATGGAATGCACTGTGTGACAGAACGGGCCTCAGCTCGTTGTGGTGGGGAAAACTGGGTTCGGGGGGGACAACAAAAATGATGGCGTACTCGATAGCACTCCAGTGCACAGTGTTTTATTTACAGTGCTGGCAGGTGAAAAACAGTCCACAGTGAAGAATATATATATATATACACACACACAAGTGTCCAAAATCCAAAGTAACAAAGAAACAACAAAACAGAAAAATAAAGATGGATGAATGAATGAATATATATATATATATATATATATATATATATATATATATATATATATATATATATATACAAAATTAAACAAGCTCGAGGTACCACTGTAACGCTCTCGCTGACTTGGTTAACAAGCAACTGTTAGGTGGTTTGGGCACTGCCTTTATAGGCCAAACTCCCGCCTTTTTTGGGACCTACCACTCTTTAGATAAAGTATCTAGTAAATGTATTTTCATTTACACAGATAACACTTAACACATAATTATCATTTAAACCACAATAATAATCTTCCTACAAACACTTAAACACTTAAAGCCAGTACTTCATTGGATCCAAATACTTAATCATTAAACACATAGTAAACACATATCTCCCCCCTGTCAGATGCACCACAATGGTTTCACCCATTCCTGCCACGTTGTGCCCCCGCGTCCGGCGATGACATCATAAGCAGGCGCCGCTGCCTGCTCAGGTTGGCTGACACACCGGGCATACGGAAAAACTTTACAAACAAACAAACAAACAAACAGACAGACAGACGATCGACGTGGACAACCAACAGGACAAAATGTATATATGTGTGTGTATGAATACCGGGAACGGAGTTATGCTGTGGAAAATGCATTATGAGAGACTGTCTATGAGCTATTGGATCCGTGTGTGCATCCACATTGCCAACAGCAGGACAACAGGTAAGTAGCGATGATGGTGTGTGTGTGTGTGTGTGTGTGTGTGTGTGTGTGTGTGTGTGTGTGTGTGTGTGTGTGTGTGTGTGTGTGTGTGTGTGTGTGTGTGTGTGTGCCACGTGCTGTTCACTCAGCAGGGAAGCTCCAATAGCTGCTGTATTAATAGCAGAAGTGAACAAATAGATTTTCCCTACCAGTAAATATTAATCTAAGCAAAAGAAGCTGACACCAAATATAAAAGCAGACACTTAAGCACTATAATGCCATCGCCAATGAGTAAATGGTATTCTGGTAGGACCCAGCAAAGTCTACTAAAGGAGGTCGAGCCTTCTCATTTATGGCTCCTAAACTCTGGAAATAGCCTTCCTGATAATGTCCGAGGCTCAGACACAATCTCGTTTCAAAACTAGATTAAAGACCTATCTTTTTAGTAAAGCATACACACAGATCATCACATGACGGTATGATGTATGAGTGTGCTCCATGCAGGTGAGTGGGCTTGACAACCACCTGTTGGACACACTCTTCCTGTCTTAATGCACCAGACATTTTGTTAGAAATACTTATAGGCTTTACATATTTTTTTCTGTGTTAGGTTATATAACTCCTATTTTCATTTATAGTGCTTAATTTTTGCATTGACATTTACTATCTCTTGTTCAAATACATTATGAACACCAGCTACGCTAATAATTTTCTTTGTTCTCTATTTCCCCCTGGGGATGCCCATCCCGAGGCCTCTAGAGACAGCTGCATTGTTGGCATCCAAGACCTGTGAAGAGATGATGCCAACCACCGAGGACTTTGAGGACAACACATACACTTAATACACAAACACGCTTCATTAAACGTGTACACATAGACATCAACTATATCTTATAAAATTGCAGGTTAATGATATCTATAGATAAAATAACTTATATTTGATTGCAATGTAGTGTATGGATGTTTCCCAGTACTAGGTTGCAGCTGGAAAGACATACGCTGTGTAAAACATATGCTGGATAAGTTGGCGGTTCATTTCGCTGTGGTGACCCCTGATGAATAAAGGGACTAATCTGAAGGAAAATTAATGAAAATTATTGCAATGTAATAATGTGCACCTTTTGTAAGGCTGCTTTGAAACAATAATTATTGTAAAAAGCGCTATACAAATAAACTTGATTTGAATTGAATTGAATTAAATTGCCTATGACTAAACTGATGAGGGATATCCACAAAATATGTAAACATCACCGAGCTCTGATGAGAACATGACATTTTTAAATGACTGAAAAAAATGCTGAAGGTGCAGTATATGGATCACAAGTGATCAGAATTTAGAGATTGTGATCTTAACTGTTTTGTTCTGTTGATATTTGATCAATATTTGATATTCATAGCTTGAAACAGATGGAAATATAGATATATAGATCCCAGTGTAGGGCGACGCGGTGGCGCAGTGGGTAGCGCTGTCGCCTCACAGCAAGAAGTTCGCTGGTTCGAGGCTCGGTTGGGTCAGTTGGCATTTCTGTGTGGAGTTTGCATGTTCTCCCCGTGTTCGCGTGGGTTTCCTTCGGGTGCTCCGGTTTCCCCCATAACTCCAAAGACATGCGCTATAGGTGAATTGGCTTAGCTAAATTGGCCGTAGTGTATGTGTGTGAATGAGAGCGTGTGGATGTTTCCCAGTGATGGGTTGCAGCTGGAAGGGCCTCTGCTGCGTAAAACATATGCTGGATAAGTTGGCGGTTCATTCCGCTGTGGTGACCCCAGATTAATAAAGGGACTAAGCCGAAAAGAAAATGAATGAATGAATGAGATCCCAGTGTAGCTGTCATTATGGCCAGTTGTTTTGTTTTGTTTTTGCTCGCCAAGTCTCCACAAAGGTTAAGTGACTGAAAACTACCAATAGCACAAATGTGTGTCTTGTCAAGATTGGAGATTAAGGCACACAATCTGACTTCACACAAAAAAAATGATGGTGTGGACAAGCCAAAAAGTTTTCCAAAATTTTCAGTATCAATGATCCGATATGATAATGTTGTTACAGATTGTTGTATTTTTTAGAGGATTGAAAAAGCATTTGCTGTAAAGTTAAATTAAAGTAAATTTTTTAACACTCTATCAGTGTTGGTAATTTCAACACTTGTGAAAGTATTACACACTTACAGTATGTGGTGGTATCCATATATGCACTTTCAAAGTGTTAAATCTAACTCTGTTGGTGTTAATTTTAGGATTTCAAAGTTGCAGTGTGTGTTTGCGTGTGCACGAATGGCAAACCCACATAGAAAAATCTGTGATTTTGAAAATACCCATGTTCATGAAGTTTGACCTGCTTATTTTTTTTGGCCACTAGTTAGTTCGATCACCCTCACTTTCTTTGCATTAACTTCACTGTCATCTGTGTATTTAAGTTCCCCTTTATGCTAATTTCATTGCTGATTATATTTGATAACTGCTTAAAACTCCATTGTGTTCTTGGATTGTATAAAATTCACTCTTCGAATTACTATCATGTCATTATCACAATAAAATTTTTTCCAATAAATAAAGGGAGGCATGAATGAAGAAATAAATAAACAAACAAATAAACAAACAAACAAACAAAACAAAACTACTACAAAACCTTTTTTACTTTTTTGACTATGTTCACATTAGAAAAAGAAAAATCTCCTTTTTAATTACACGCACGCGCACACACACATACACGCATGACGCACACACACACACACACACACACACACACACACACATGCTAGGCTGAGTAATTAAGACTTATGGGATGGAGGTGACGTATTTATAAACAATCCAGAACCATAATTACTGTGGTGGTGCTTTGGCACAACATAGTGAAGCACTTGTGCCGTTTGGGGTCTGTGACATCTTTAGATTGGCCTTGGGTTCAGCAGAGGCTGCGGAAACGGTTTTAGAGCACATTCAGAGGTTTCCACAGATTTATAGGTTTGATGTTGGACCACATACTGAGATCAGCCATTTACTTTGAGGAGAACCGTGTGTGTGTGGTGAATACTGTTTGTTGCTTTGTGAAATAATATACATTCTGTGTTGATTTCTCATTCTGTCAACTGACAAAATATTTTCTGCAGGGAGAACCACAAACCAGAGGAAGTTTTAAAACACCTAAATTACTTAATCACAGAGATTTTGTTCAGGGTATTTGTGAAGACAGGAAAAAAAAGATCCCATAAGCTTTTACTTGTTTAAGTTCAAGTCTCTTAAAGCTAGAAATGCATCTGTTAAAAAAAAAGAGAGAAGAGAGAGACAGAGAGAGAGAAATCAGATAACTTTGTCAATGCTTTACAAGTAATTATTTAGTATAGTCAAGAATTCAATAATTTTTCCACTGTAAATAATCTTTTGTGAAATACAAAGATTCCATAAATTCTATAGAATATGTATGGAATCATCAATGGCAAAAATTATCTTTGTCTTTTGCCTTTTTTCCACTGAGTGGTACAGTTTAGTACAGTACAGTATAGTTCGGTTCAGGTCACAATGATCAGACTTGCATTTCCACTGCCAACAGTACCCTAATACTTGGTAGGCTTGTTGTATTCAAGAATCTTGCAATCGATGTCATTCTCGTTCGAAGAAGAAAACCAAATGGCCCAGGGAATACCATGATACTGCAGCCCAAACCATCACTGATCCACCCACATGCTTCACTCTGGGCATGCAACAGTCTGGGTGGTATGCTTCTTTGGGGCTTCTCCACACCATAACTCTCTCAGATGTTGGAACGACAGTAGCTATGTTTCCATCCAAAAATGCTAATTAACTTTATGCGCAAAACTGGAATATCGCATAAAAGATGTGCGAATAAAGCAGCATTTCCATCCAACGAGTCAAAGAGAACAAAATTGTCACTTCCTGATTAAATGGCGCGAAATATCAACAGTAAAAACGGAATTTGCTGAGGTAGGAGAAGCTGCATGAATCTTTTCTTCACTTAATAAATGACTTTGCCTCAGAAGGCAATGCTGACACGCAGTGAACGCGTGGTGGTGTTTGAAGGCGTGAGACGCAGAGCACAGAGGCTCTTAACAATTCTGGAGGTCATTAATAATATAATAACACTAATACTGAAATGGTTAAAGCATTTTAGAATGACCAAAACAACATTTCAGATGTTTTACAATGTGGTCTGCCTGCTGGTTTGTCCATTTACAAACATTTTTATCATCACATGATCTCTTATATCCAAATCACATGACCTTTTTTTAATGCACATACTGGAATTTGTTCGGTAAAAGTATCTTAGTGTTTCCATCAACCGATTTTTTTATGCGCATATCCAAAATGCACATAAAAATAGGTGGGTGAAAATGTAGCTAGTGAAGGTGGACTTATCAGATAACAATACATGTTTTACATTGTTCACAGCCCAAGATTTTCACTGCTGGCCCCACGTTTGGCATTGGCACAAGTGACCAAAGAGTGACCAAAGGTTTGGCTATAGCAGCCCAGCTATGTATATTGACCCTGTGGAGCTCCCGATGAACAGTTTTGGTGGAAACAGGAGAATTGAGGTGCACATTTAATTCTGCATTAAATTGAGCAGCTGTGGTTTTCTGGTTTTCTGGTATGTTTTTTGGATACAGTCCAGGCTAACACTCACACAGCTTCCTCTTGCGTCCACTGTTAAGGTCTTTGCACACTGAAATCCGAAATTTTCGCATGCGTTTTTTATTTATTTATTATTTTTTTCTGAGAATTTGTCATATAGACAAACCTTGTACACTGAGTCCGATGCGTATTAATTAATGCATTCCGATAAAATGCAAAACATTTCAGAGACAATTCAAGCAGTGATACTTTGTTCTCCTCTCTCTTCTCCAATACTGCATGAGGAAGGACAGTCCTGCTTATCAAAGTTTATTTTAGGAAATAAGTGGAATTTTGGTACATTGAGTGTGATACTAGTGTGTGAACAGAGACTGGCAGGACCATAGACATTATAATAGGTGGTGGCCGTGTTTGTATCGGCGCAACAGACCATGGGGCGTTTAGCGTACGTCAAAGGTATGGACACACACACACACACACCCCAAACAGCAGCAGGGGAGAAGTGTGCCAGCCACTGAATCCAGCGTATAGGTGTTTTTAACTGTCCGCCACATTCTGTCTTTATTTTATGGACTGTGTTTGTCATAAAGTTATCTGTGGCTCAAATGACGGCATTTGTATTTAGCTTTTTGCTTGTACAGTGGCTCTGAACTGTCAAAACACTTCTTAAAGCACATTTTCTGATGTGAAAACCCAGTTCAAACTTTTTCATGACAGACCAAAGTTTCGGAGGCAGTTTGCAATAACCTTTACTCCTGTTGGATGTGGTTTGTCCTTCTTGGTGGTATGCTGACAATACCCTGGATGCTGTGGTTCTTGATACATCACAATGACTTGCTGTCATGGTCACAGATGCTGTCTTGGCCTCCAACACTAAATAGGCCAGTGTTTCAGTTTCATTGTCAATATACAGTTAAAGTGAGCATTATTAGCCCTCCTGAATTATTAGCCCCCTGTATAATTTTCCCCCAAATTTTTGTTTAACAGAAAGAAGATTTTTCAACACATTTCTAAACATAATAGTTTTGATAACTAATTTCTAATAACTGATTTATTTTATCTTTGCCATGATGACAGTACATAATATTTTACTAGATATTTTTCAAGAATCTAGTATTCATTTTATAGTGCAATTTAACTAGGTTAATTAAACAAATCTTGCCATTAATGTAATTAGGCATTAAATCTTTGTATAATGATGGTTAGTTCTGTAGACAATAAAAAATTTTTTATATTGCTTAAGGGGGCTAATAATATTGATCTTAAAATGGTTTAAAAAAAATTAAACACTGCTTTTATTCTAGCCAAAATAAAACAAATAAGACTTTCTCCAGATGAAAAAAATATTGTAGGAAATATCAGCTTGATCTCACGAGGAAACGTAATTTTTACGTAATTTTACGTTTTGTCAGTTTAGTGGCTAAACAGAAAATGTACGATTTTTAAAAGGAGGCGTGGCACCCAACCCCACCCCTAAACCCAACCGTCAATGGGGGATGAACAAATCATACTAAATTGTATGAATGAGATTGTACGAATTCATACGAATTAGCCACTAAATCAAAATGTTATGAATTGATGTAAGATAGCGTTGGAAATACTGTAAAAAAAAATCTGTTAAACATCATTTGGGAAATATAAGGTAAAGCAAGGCAAGTTTATTTACATAGCACATTTCATACACAGTGGCAATTCAAAGTGCTTTACATAAACAGGAAAAAAGACAAGTATAAGAAAATAAAAACAAATAATAAAAGTGATTAAAAACTGTGTTAAAACGGGTTATAAAAAAAAAAGAAAAAAGAAAAGAAAGACATAATAGTGGAATCTGTCGGACGCAGCACAGTGCTCATTCAGTGAAGGCACAGCTAAACAGATGTGTTTTAAGTCTTGATTTGAATGTGCCTAATTTTGGAGCACATCTGATCATTTCTGGAAGCTGATTCCAGCAGTGGGGGGCATAATAGCTGAAGGCGGATTCACCCTGCTTTGACTGAAACCTTGGAATTTCTAGTTTTTGTGATGCTAAAGACCTGAGTGATCTGTTAGGTTTGTATTCAGTGAGCATATCTGTAATGTATTGAGGTCCTAGGCCATTTAGTGATATATAGAAAAGTATTAATACTTTAAAATCTATTCTGAATGTAACTGGCAGCCAGTGTAAAGACCTAAGGACAGGTGTGATGTGCTCTGATTTTCTGGTTCTGGTCAGAATCCTGACCAGGGAAGGCCAGTGAGGAGTCTGTTACAGTAATCCACCCTGCTGGTGATAAAAGGCATGAACAAGTCTTCACTGGAAACAAAGCATCTAATTCTTGCAATGTTTTTGAGATGATAGTATGCTGGTTTAGTTACTCCTTTGACATTACTACTGAAACTGATATCTGACTCCAAAATAACACCAAGATTCTTGACCTTATTTTTTGTTGTCTGACCCTTAGAGCTAAGATACTCATTCACCTTGAAAACCTCATCTCTGTTCCCAAATGCAATGACTTCAGTGTTCTCTTTGTTTAACTGAGGAAAGTTTTGGCACATCCAACTGTTAATAAAAAAATAATAATAAAAAATAAATAAAATAAAAATCACAGGAGGGTTAATAATTTTGACTTCAACTATTACATAAATGTTTTATTATACTGTAGAATGTGCTAAAGTAATACAAATTGTCAAAGCTGGACAGAAAACCAGAGTTAATTGCGTTTCAACAGAAAAGTCTTTATTGAATTCAGGGGAACAAAAGCAGCTGCCGTTCGCCGGCCGTCCGTGGGGGAACGCAGACTGGAAAAGGGAACGTAAACTTCACCCCTTTGGTCCTTTGGTGAGGAGAGGGGTAGAAGACGCAGGGCAAGGAGAGAGCCTCTCCAACGGGGCAAGTGTAGGAGCTGGCGAGCGCGGAGGTAGAGACTGGAATCAGGGTGGCTGCGCAGATCAAAAGGCAAGTAACCGAAAATACACGAAATAATAACACCAGGCTAGACAAGACTAGACTAGACTAGACTAGACAAGTGTACTCAAAAACAGTGCCAAAGAGCATAGAGTCCGTAGGTTTAATTTAACACAATAATCTGACAATGAGTTTCAAGAAGGGGCAAGTATATGTAGAGGAGAGAATCAGATCAAAAGAGCAACAGGTGAGTAATGTGTGCGTGCCAGCGCTGATTGTAAGAGGCAACAGCTGAAACACACAACAGATTATGACAGCAACCCAGATCAAACCTGACCCATGACACAAATGTCAAACGTTCAAGAGATGCATATGCAGTGAAGGTCTTTAGACACTTAAGATAAAAAAAAATGATATAATATGCTGTCAAAGTATCTTTTTTTAATGATCTCCTGTAGTTATAGTCTTACATGTTCTGTATTTCAGCATATTTTATGTTTTAATCAGTGTGTAAGAGTGTTTATGAGAGAAAAAGTGAGGCAGCTTGAACATATGGTGATGCTTATTTCATTTGAAGGCTGAGAAGTCTTAAACAAATTAGACAAATCAATGATTGTGCCATGTGGCTTACATTCAGCTTATTATTATTATAATTTTTTTTTTATGTGCTTCATAAATGTCCTAAAATTGTGCATGCTTGTGCAAGTATGTGTGTATTTTAACCAATTTAAATCAAGTAAGAATGAATAAATTCTCAAATAAATTTTCAATTAAATATTTAAAATGATGTTTATGTAAAAGTATATGGTGTATATGCTGGGAACTAGTAAGCAATGCAATACAAATTCAGATTTAAATAATCAAATCATTCAACCAACCAACCAATCAATCAACCAATCAATCTTGTTTATTTACTGGAACAACAAAACAAGGAGGTTTAGAACTTTTAATATTTCATTTGCAAAAACTCTGCTTTTAGAACTTTTCAGATGTATTTATTTTCTACAGTTTTGCAGTTGTACTTTTCACTGTGTAAAAACATGATTTATGAACATTCATTCATTTTCTTTTCGGCTTAGTCCCTTTATTAATCTGGGGCCGCCACAGTGGAATGATCCGCCAACTTATCCAGCATATGTTTTACGCAGCGGATGCCCTTCCAGCTGCAACCCATCACTGGGAAACATCCATACACACTCATTCACGCACATACACTACGGATAATTTAGCCAACACGGGGAGAACATGCAAACTCCACACAGAAACGCCAACTGACTTAGCCGAGGCTCGAACCAGTGACCTTCTTGCTGTGAGGCGATCGTGCTACCCACTGTGCCACCGTGCAGCCCATTTATGAACATTACAAACGAAAAACCTTTTTGTACTTTTCATGGTGGCTCAGTAGTTAGCACTGTCGCCTCACAGCAAGAAGGTCACTGGTTCGAGTCCCGGCTGGGCCAGTTGGCATCAGATGACTTAGGGTGTAATCTCACTAGGCATGGTTGCCTTGAACAGTGCCGAAGCGTGCTTGTCCCCGCTCCCCTCTCCCCCTCGGTCTGCACTCACACTGCTTTTTTTACCTACCAAGCCGGAACACGCTTACATCTTCAATGATGAGACTGTCCAGTTTAACAGAAGAGAACAGCACAGTGGACATTGCTTTAGTTATATCGTTTTGTATTATTTTAGTCGTTTGGGATGCAAAATCCACCACTTTTGACGCTCATAAATTATCATAAATGTCCTCGTGCTGCACGTATTAGGAGGTTTGCTGAATGTGCAGCTGACGTGCAGAGAGGGGTTTGCGTCTTTAATAAACTATGACAGTTCGCGTTCATTGAAAAGTAAGAATGATTAATAAATTCATATGAAATAGTCCCTTAAAAGTGACGTCGGGGCTCAGGCACTCTTTGCACTCACACTACAAGCGTACCGCATCAAAGCCCAACTGAACCCCGCCTGGGCCCGATTCGTAGCACTCACACTTGTCAAATAAACCGGGAAACGAGCCCGGGCACGGTTCAGATAGTCTAGTGTGAGTAGGCCCTTAATCAGCGCGCTCCAGCTGATGCCTGTCTTTCTGGCTATATATTCAGTCTGTGTTTCACTGGCTGGTTATCAGTCCGTTGATGTTTCACGTTCCTGTATGTGTTTATGTTCAAGTTTTCGCTCTAGTCAGGTTTGTCTGGTGACGTGCTCGTATGCCGAGTGGAAGCTCTTTTTTTTGGACATTCTGCTTTTTTCCTCACCTATGGCTTTCTGCCTTTTTGAGCAATTAGAGACTTGTTATCGGTGTTGCACTTCTAATAAACTGTCCTTCACTTGCTATTGGATTCTCCCTGTTTTACTAGTAAATATATGTATGTATGAATGTATTCATTGATTATCATATCTTTAAAACGGCATGGTGGCTCAGTGGTTAGCACTGTCGCCTCACGGCAAGAAGGTCACTGGTTCGAGTCCTGGCTGGGTCAGTTGGTATTTCTGTGTGGAGTTTTCTCCAGGTATTCTCCTTGTGTTCGTGTGGGTTTTCTCCAGGTGCTCCGGTTTCCCCCACAGTCCAAAGACATGCGCTAGAGGTGAATTGAATAAACTAAATTGGCCATAGTGTGTATGTGTGTGTGCGTGTGTGTGTGTGTGCGTGTGTGTGTGAATGTGAAAGTTTATGGGTGTTTTTACTTCGCTACGTAAAAAATATGCTGGAATAGTTGGTGGTTCATTCTGCTGTGGTGACCTCTGATAAATCAGAGACTAAGCCGAAGAAAAATGAATGAATCTGAAAATTACTAAAAAAAAGTTTTAAGAAAGAAAATAATGAGATCTTCCAGTTTGGAAAAGGTTATGAAGCCATTTCTAAAGCTTTGGGACTGCAGCGAACCACGGTGAGAGTCATTATCTACAAATGGCAAAAAAAACTGAACAGTGGAGAACCTTTCCAGCTGTGGCTGGCCAACCAAAATTACTCCAAGAGTGCAGTGACAACTCATCCAAGAAGTCACAAAAGACCCTACAAAAACATTCAAAGAACTGCAGGGCTCGCTTGACTTAGTTAAGGTGAGTGTTCATGACTCCACCATAAGAAAAAATACAAAAATGGTTCTAAGATGAAAGCCACTGTTGAAGAAAAGGAACACAAAGGCTTGTCTCAGTTTTGCCATAAAAATTCTTGATGATCCCCAAGATTTTTAGGAAAATACTCTGTGGACTGGCAAGACAAAAATCTATTTTTGTTTTATTTTTGTATTTCTTAAGCATAATTTATATTTAGCCAGCTGTGCTGGCCAGCTGTGGTCTGTACAATTAATGAAGAATATATTTGCTAAACAGATATCTTCATTTTTTGTCATTTTCTAAAGTTTTGTTTTAAGTATTAAATATATGATTACAATCAATAAATTAAAAGATCAATAAAGCAATAATAAAAATAAGAAACCAGTGCCAGTAAGGGGGGGTCCTTTTTTTCATACCACTGTTGTGCGGTGCATGTTGAGATACCGTAAACCAAGAGTACTCTGCCTCTGGTTGGCAAATGAAGGAAATGTACTCTACCTAAGCGAATAATCATCAGTTATGAGTGCCCCTCCTTCCCCCTGCAATGCACACACGCACACACACACATAATCAAATCATATCAATACTGCTTCAGTGAGCTCAATTACAGAAAATTATATAGATTAATTATATAACATCGCATTTTATTGTTAGTAAAAGTAACAGCACTTGTAACGGGGGAAATAGTACTTTGTTTAAAAAGAATAACCCTGTTTTTTTATAATAATTTTTTTAGGGGTTTTCACCTTTATTGATAGGACAGTGGAGATTTACAGACAGGAAGGTGTGGAGAGCAGAGATAGGCTAAGGATCGGCTAAGGATTTTTCACTACCTGTAGATACACAAAGATACACAACTCTGTTCTCCTCATTAGCATCAAAGATTATTTGAAAATCTTTATCCCGGACGAGCCCCCAAAAACCTATTTTTACCCCACAAGAGCTTGTTCACGTTCTTATATACGCAAGTTTCACAGTTAATGATCTACTTCATTAAGACCCTTTAAATTAATTTACTAATGCACTTCTTACACAATTCTTTGTCACATAATTGTGGATTAATTCACAGAATTTATTAAAGAGACGCACCTGCAAAATTCTTTTTATGTTCTCTCTTGTCTTTATTTTCCCTAATGCTCTACATCTACATGCTCTACAAGTCTTTAATATGATGATGCTGTTGATATATGGTGATATTTGGATTTGGAAATCAATCGAATCAATGAATTTGCAAATGTTTCACAACAAATTGAAAACCTTTAGATCATATGTTAAATAGGTTTGTGAAAAACAAACCCAAACAGAACATTTTGGATTTGAACCATGACTCCTGCACTGAAATAATATCATGACAAGGAGCCTAAAACCATCATCCAGATCTCCTTTCTACATCATGCAATCGCTCTCTCCACTATGCAGATCTGCAACTCTTTTCTTGTGGAGGTCAAAAATGCTGACAGAAGATGGTGTTGAAAGGTCCATGAAGCTCCGACGTGAATCACAGGAAAGAGCCTTATGCACTTGAAGAATCTTCCCTTTAATTTCAAAGTGTTTAGAACTTTGCTACTTTGAAATGAGACTTATTTGAACTTAACAAGATTCAGGTACCTTTTTGAAGATCTCATTAAATGTAATTTAGCTGTCAGAGTTAAAGGCAGTGTTGAGCAGGCTTCATATAGACGCCATATATAGTGTGACGCCAATTAATAAAACAATTCATAAGACGCTCATTTACCTCGTCTAAAAGGAGACCAAAAGGTTTCAAGGTGCTGATATTTTTAGTCCTTATATAATTAGATGAATTAAAGGCTAATATGTTAAAAGTAATTTGATATGCCGTGACACTGGAGAAATGGAATATTAATGGAACAGAAATTGGACCGTGCATAAATCAGACAAAATGTTTAAAGGATTGCTTTACCCAAAAAATGATTAACCCGGTGAAATGTACTATATGATTTTGGATATGCAGATTTTCAATGACTCTAAATTATCAACATGATCAACGTGGAGTTTATACTTACTTTAGCTATTAAAAGATCTTTTAATATTTCATTTCTTTGTTTTCTTTATCCATATATGATTGACTGATTGATTGATTGATTGATTGATTGATTGATTGATTGATTGATTGATTAACTGATTGATTGACTGACTGACTGACTGATTTTGAGAAATCATGCAAAAATTGCTGTATTGAATATGATCTATCAGTATAGCATTGCATTATATGTTTGCATCCCCACAAGAAAATTTGAACATAAGAGATTTGATAATAAAATGTAGTATTTAAATACCATCTTATTAAGACATATTATTGGAATATATAGACTGTTAACTGATATTTATATGAGTTTTATGTAAGTCTATATTGATGTAAACATTGCATTAGTTTATCACATCATCTGCACCAAAATTAATAATTTTACTCTTTACATTTTTCAAACAGTTTTTAATGTTATGATGCCTATGCTATGTTTAATGTTATGTTTATGTTATGATTCCATAATCATCTTTATTATCATAATTATTATTATTATTTTTTATTTTTTTATTCCAAAAATCGCATATTCAAAAACATCTTCAAAAGTTTGAATTTCCAGGCTTACAATATCGAAAAAGTTGTTGTTTTGGAAATGTGGAAATAATATGATCTGTCATTATTTTTGTTTCATTACAAACACCTATTTTTAGCTGTTTAGCATTCAATATTCAATCTGACTTTTTTCTTTTTGAACTGAAAAACAAAACCTCTGAATCTTAATAGTAAGTGACGAGCAAATATTAACAGTATTTGAAGCTATTTATTTGGGTTACAACTGTAACAATTTGCAATGACATCACATAAATTTTCAAATCAAGATATGTTGGCCCACTCAGACATTGCCACCCTGATATTTGCTTTCTGTGAGCGTCCTGCCTCAAAACATTAAGTGAAATTGAATAACCAAAGCTCCGGAACCCAAACATGTTTGCGAACTTGATCCTTCCTCTAATATGCCAAGTTCAAATTAATCCACTTCAACTCTCAGCAGTGCGAAACCTGGGACGTTTATATAAATGTTTGCAAACCATTAACTGCTTAGCTGACCTGCTAAATGACTTTGACAGAGGGAGAAGCAGCTAATGTAAACAGAGGGAGAAGCAGCTAATGTAAATGGCACAGTTTATTTACCCAGCAAACACACCACTTTACCGCACCGGCTAATTATCAACAGCTAATGGTAAATGAGTTCAGGGTTTCAGCGTTAGCTTTCAAAGTGTACCTTACACGCACCCATGTTGATTAAGACCAAATGGATTGTGCTGCTTTTCCTTTAATGTTTTCTTGGGTGTTAATGGCTGTTCTGCAAGAATTTCAGACCAGAGGTAATGGTTTGTAATTGGAGATCAGCTTAAGTGTTTTAAGCCAGTGTGCTAACATTTGGACCACACAGGTTTTAACAGGTGACGTATATATTGTAGGATGTTACTGTTATTGTTTGATAGATTTTTTTTTTTTTTTTTGGAACGTTTGAGATAATAGTGACAATATGACACAGAGTAAGTTTTATAGTCTGGTATTTGATAAATACAATGCAGATTTTTGTATTTTGAAATATTATTAGGTCAAAGATGAACAATAGCTTTTTTACTTGCAATCTTGCATGTTTTCTTTGTGTATAAAATCATGTTTGTAGATGCACTTGATGTTGGCTCCAAAATGCATGTGGAATATAAAACGTACTTTTGATCATTTGAATGCATCATTTATGAATGAATGAATCAATCAATCAACCAATCAATCAAGAAATGAATGAATCAATCAATCAATCAACGAACATATGAACAAACAAATGCACAAATATTTCAAACGTGAATTTTTAAGCATTAATGCATATAAATGTATATAAAACATCCATACTGCTTTCATTTTAAACCATAACAAACAAAATACAACAACAATATAACAAAAACTACCACCTTGAACCTGTTTAAATGCCCCCTTTGTATGCATAAAGTCATATTTGGGAATCAGTGTCATAAATAATGCAATAAACAATAACTTCTTTCACACAGAGCTGTGGGGAATCTCTCTGTTTTCACATTTGGCTTGTTTGAATAATTGTTTTTTTCAAAAAGAAAGCACACGCTGGTCTTGTGCGAAACCCAGTGCTGTTTACTTTTGGCTGGTGTGGAAATGCAGTTTGATCTTTATCTATATCTCTATCTATATCTATGAACTCAGATACAGTCACAGATATATATGCAATTCTGTGTTTACATATTTCAGTACCATGGACAGCAGATACTACTACTGCATTTATGCACTAAATGAAGTGCAACTATCTGTTAAAGGGGTCTTATTATTTTGAATTATGAATGAATAGTTTTACACTTTCAGCTTACTTTAATGTGTTAACTATCAGCCACAAGGTACACAGTTACTCCAGAGACGATTATTCTCTGTATTAGCAAGTACTGTTTTTGACTAAAAACAACATCCAGTATTGTGAACTTGCTTTTGACATAACCTTGTGTTTTATTGAACGTGAAAGAGAAATTAGACTTATACTCACCTGACAAGTTGCCTGATAACCAGAGTTTTCATTCATTCATTAATTTTCCTTCTGCTTAGTCCCTTATTTATCAGGGGTCGCCACAGTGGAATGAACCGCCAACAGTGCTAACCACTGAGCCACCATGCCGCCTAACCAGATTTTTGAGTGTTTATATCTTTGTGTAAAAAAAAAAAACTTACATCATGAGTTTAAACTGACAATGATGTTTGATTTATTGTTGGAGGAGTAACTGAGGCACAAGCTGTAAAGGCTCACCCTGTATTGGAAAGAAGCAGCCTATTAGCATTTAAAGAGACATACATTAAAACATTTTGCTTAATAATTTGAGCTGAATTGATTGATAAAGTATTAAGACATTTGAGAATTAAATTTCACTTTGAGTTTAATATTCCACAGTATGACAGTTTAAATAAGGACATACACTAGAGTCAAACGTTTGGGTCAAAAAAAATATTTGTTTTGTCATTTTTCAAAATATAAACATCTATTTCAACATTTATAATAAAACATATATTCTTTATTATTATTATTATTATTATTATTATTATTATTATACATTTCCTTTAACATTCATAATAAAAATGTGTTTGGAGTTGTTGTTTGTTAGTTTTCAAAGGATCGTGTGACACTAAAGAAAAGAGTAATTATACTATTAATTGCAATAATATTTTACAATTTTATCCTTTTTCCTGTATTGTTTTCACTAATTAAATACAATTCAATGAGCAATACAAACTTCTTTCAAAAGAATTAACGATCTTAATTATTGCACACACAACATATCTTTGAATCATCTTCATTAGGATTTTTTTTCACACCTAACAACTATTGAAATATCTGATTAGTCAGTGATTAAATGATTATTTCCTAAGCACATTGTTTAATTAATGTGATTAAATTTTTATTGACCAGCACCTCTAATTCTAATCCTTACTCAAAAAGAAGAAAATCTATTTCTATTTGAAATCTATTTCTATTTCTATCCATCTATTTGTCATCTCAAACTTCTCCGGCTGATTTTGCTGTGCTATCGGAGCATTAACTCAATCTCTCCCTCAGGCCCTGGTATCTGTTCAAATGGTATTGACACAATAATGCATAATCCAAGCCGAGCGCAGTTTACAGCTGAAGGCTTTTTCAGTCTGCAATTATGGGCTCTGTGACCTTTTCCACTGTTATTTAGACACAAACAAAAGCAGCACATATCTGAAATAGAAAGAGTGGTGCCGTTGTTTTTAATTAAGAGTGTGTTCGATATTAGGTTTAAATCCTCACATATATGTGACAGTGTGAGATGTGAGTATTTATGATGCAGTACCAAAACTTTATGAGGATTTGCTGAGACTATAGATGTGCCATAATGGGCTTATTTCTGCTATATTTTTTATTCCATTTGAATGTATTTTTTAAGATCTTTCTCTAATCTTTAAGATATGAATTATTGACTTGCTATCGGTTATCTCTTATAGCAGGCATGCCATAAGGAATAAAACAAGCTCTTGATCTTTTGAGACTAAAAGGGTGCTGTGATGTGTTTGAAAAAAAAAAAACATACTGTAACTTTCAAAATGAAAAACCTTTAGAGAAATATAATTTGCTTAAACTGTCTTTTTGAACATTTTGCCTGTTCAGAATACAGCTGTAATATGCACTAACAATCAGTAAGTAGGCATATAATTGTAGGAAAAAAAAAAAAGATTACAGTTTAGGTGTTTTATTTAGGGGTCATACTTTATTTGGAGGGTCCTCCTATAGATCAGCCGACCATTTAAATGAAACCATTTTTATTTAATTAACCAAGTTAATTTACAAGCTCATATCTGCTTACTCTCATCTGGGTAGTATCTGTAGATAGTTTTTTAAATGTTCTTATGCAATCATTACAACTTCTATAATATCTATTAAACTTCTAGATGTTCAATAGTGTATTAGTAGACATGCAACAAATCCTCAATAAGTTTTCAGTAAGAGCTTTTTTAATAGTCTGTAATTAAAAAAATAATAACAAAGTTTTGGGGTGAATGTTTGGGTTAGGTTAAGTTAGGTTAAGTTACAGTAAGTTGAGGTGTTAGATTTAGATGTTAGATTTAGGTTTTAAGGTGGGGGGGGGTTGGATTTAGTTTAGGTGTTAGATTTAAATGTTAGATTTAGGTTTTGGGTGAAAGTTTGGTTTACAGTAGGTATTAGATTTAGATATTAGGTTTAGGCTTTGGGGTGATGGTTTGGGTTAGCGAGCATTTGGGGTTTAGTTTAGGTTAGATATATGTTATTGGGTGAAGATTTATGTTCAGTTTAGGTTTGATTTAGGAGTTAGGGTTAGGCTTAAGTTATAGTTTAGGTGTTAGATTTATGAGTTAGATTTATGTTGTGGGGCGTTTAGAGGTTAGATTTAGAGGTTAGGTTTAGGTTATCGTTTAGGTAGTAGATTTCAATCTTATATTTAGGTTTTGGGGTGAGCGGTTGAGTTCGGTTTAGGTGTTAGATTTAGGTGTAAGATTTAGGAGTTACAGAGTTAGGTTTAATGGTGAGGTTTCATGAGCTAGATTTAGTTTGCATTTCTCCCTGTGTTCGTGTATAGGTTTACTCCAGGTGCTATACCTATACCAAGACATGCGGTATAGGTGAATCGGGTAAACATAATTGGACATAGTGTATGAGTGTGTGTGTGTGTGTGTGCGTGCGTGTGCGTGCGTGCGTGCGTGCGTGCGTGCGTGCGTGCGTGCGTGTGTGTGTGTGTGTGCGTGCGCGTACGTGTGTGTGTGTGTGTGTGAATGAGAGAGTGTATGGGTGTTTCTCAGCACTGGGTGTTGTGTTAGTGTACTCTCAGTGCTGGGTTGGAGCTGGAAGGGAATCCGCTACATAAAAATACATATGCCAGATTATTTGACAGTTTATTCTGAGGTGGCGACCCCTGATAAATCAAGGATTAAGCCAAAGGGTAGTGATTGTTTAACAGACCAAGGACATTTTCACAGTATTTCCTACAATATTGTTTCTTAAGACTTAATATTTTTAATATATTTTAGGGTCAATATTATTAAGATTTTTTCTTAGATTGTCTACACAACTGTTATCCAATAACTTGCCTTTTTACTTACCTAGTTAAAATAATAGCATAGTTAAGTCTTTGAATTGCAGTTGAAGCTGAATACTAGTATCTTGCAAAATAAGTTGAAAAAATATTATGCACTATCACCATGGCAAAGACAAAATAAATGAGTTATTAGAAATTAGTTTTTAAAACTATTATGTTTAAAAATGTGTGGGAGAAATTATCTTCTCTTTGTTAAGCAACACTTGAGAAATATATTTTTTTAATTATAACAATTTTACAAGAGGGCTAATCATTTTGACTTGTACAACTGTACAGCTGTATAACAATGTACTCTGCTTCACATTGGGATGTCGATAAGCCTGTCTGGCTTTAATATGTGATTTCAACCCATTAGATGTACTCTATCCATATTATGTTATATTATATTATATTATATTATATTATATTATATTATTCATTCATTCATTTTCTTTTCGGCTTAGTCCCTTTATTAATCTGGGGTCGCCACAGCGGGATGAACCGCCAACTTATCCAGCATATGTTTTTACGCAGCGGATGCCCTTCCAGCTGCAACCCATCACTGGGAAACATTCATACACATTCATTCACACACATACACTACGGACAATTTTAGCTTACCTAATTCACCTATACCGCATGTCTTTGGACTTGTGGGGGAAACCGGAGCACCCGGAGGAAACCCACGCGAACACGGGGAGAACATGCAAACTCCACACAGAAATGCCAACTGACCCAGCCGAGGCTTGAACCAGCGACCTTCTTGCTGTGAGGCTAACGTGCTACCCACTGCGCCACCGCGTCGCCTATATTATATTATATTATATTATATTATATATTTTTTTACTCAAAAAATTATAGTAGTATTTGAGTTCCATTGTGTGAATCACCATATGATCACAGTTTCAGCTAAAAATCTCTAAAACCTTTAATGTTGTACTAAGAAGAAAGTGACTTTTTGTATGGCCAGGGCTGTGAGTAAATTAGGAGCATTTTTTCATTTCTGAGTTGCTTTAAAACATTGTTGAGTTCTCTCTATTCAGTCCTGCTACAGTATGTGGAAAAAGAAAAGAGATGTAAAAATAATTAGATGTTTTCAAAGTTGAAATTTCTGCTGGGTTGCTTTAATAACAGATTTCTATATTCCTCTGGAAAAGCAGCTCAGTTCAAGGACAGGAATTTCTCCCACAAGGACTTGAATCGTGTGAACTATCTTCATGACCATTTGAAATTTACTAAATTATAAAATATTTTGCATTTTCATAAAATGTAAATGTAGATTTTTTTGTTCTAAAGTCTATTTTAATAGCATAGATGAAAGCATGTTTCCAGCATGTTTTAGCACATTGTTGGTATGTTACTATACATACTGTTTAACATACTCTTTTAATCTTTGCTATAATGTTTAACAATACTGTTTATTGCATATTATTAGCACATTAGCATGTTTAACATGTTACCTGCAAACTCATATTAGCATCATACAAGGTGCTATAGCTTATCACTGGCATCTTTTCACTTAGCTAGCATATGTATTGCATGATTTATAGGATGCTAGCATGTATTAATTGAACTATGTTGCTAGCACAATGTTGTCATGTTTCATTACTTTGCTTGCATTTTATCATGCTAATAACATGATGTTAGCAGGTTTCTGCATGTTCCTAACATACATTGGTATCATATTTAAACCTACACAGCATGTTGTCAGCATGGTTTAGTACATTGTTTACATGTTTAACATGTTGTTAATAACAAGTTTGATTTAACATATTGCTAATATGTTCAAGCATGTTGTTAGCGTGTTTTAACTAGTTGCTAACATATCACATTGATGGCATATATTCTGTAATTGTAATATATGTAATAATCAAAATATTAAACCTAACAAAACAATGTTTGTCATAAATCAATGAAAAGATGTGACCATTCATTCATTCATTCATTCATTCATTCATTCATTCACAAACTGTAAACACTAAATAAAAAAAGTAATAGCTGATAAAAAAGCACAAATTGAGCACTTTAAATAACATAAATATCCATATAACTTTCAGTCTGTTTGTATCAAGACAACATTTTTGTCAGTTGAATATTTAGATGTATTCCTATTATAATAGATGTGTTCCATTTAAATGCCCTATTTCATTTGGAAATTCCCTCATGCCTGAATGTGTTAATGCTAACTGTGTTGTGGATATTTGCAAATGCGATTATTTGCTAAATATTCAGAAGGAATGAATGAATTGGCTACCAGCTGTGCTTGTCTAAGCCCATTTCGAATGATTTGTAAACTGTCTTTCTGAATGTCCATCATCACAGGTGTCTGGTATTTCTGTGCAGTCATGCAGAAAACCTTTCTAAATATGCGTGATTATTTGCACTTGTATGCATGGAATCTGCATTTGGTGATATTTGGTGATATGATAGCTGAAAGAAAGGTGTCAGTGACCTCCACTCATTATTATTCTGCGGTAAAATGATATGTATATCATTTGGCAGGTTGGTAAAGAGACCATATATCTGAGAATTCTGTGTTGTTAGCTTTTTTTTATCACCAATGTGTGCACAGCTTGTACCAAAACTTAAATGATACATTTATGTGTTTGAAATAAGTGGGAAAAAAGTGTTATCAAATTATATACATTTTATGAAGACTGGTTCATAATTTAGGGTTTTATAAAGGGACTAAGCCGAAAAGAAAATGAATGAATGAATACATGATTTTTAACAGAACTGTGTTATGAGTATATTGGTGCATTGAAACATATACGTTTAAAACAATATGTTTTGTCTTTTTGATTTAAAATTGTAGAATTTATAAGTATTCCTCTCACCAACATTAGTTTTGTAATAATTCTAGTGTTATGTATCATGATGAAGATTAAGATGTCTGGGATTACTAGCTAAGTATTTAGTTTTTTGTTTCTTCTTCTTCTTCTTCTTCTTCTTCTTCTTCTTCTTCTTCTTCTTCAAAACATTAATAGCATGAAAAACATTTAACCCTCTACGGCATGGTGTTGCCATATGGCAATTTATGTTAATTTCCCTGCCACTGTTTCTTTAAGACCAACGTTCTAATTTTTTTGTTGGAAAGAGAAGACCTTAGTTTAGCCAATGATGTGCTTTGGTTAAGTCACATGACATGCAGTGTTTTTTTCGCGATTTCTGACAGACTGGCGTTTATTGTGAGTAATTGCTGAATGCAAATGTAAACGTCAATAAAAACAAAGGATCAAATTATGTCAGATCCACAAAAAAATATAAAAACTTACCTCCAGTAAGTTATGATGACATATTCACAACTCAAAAAAGTTTTTATCAAATTAGTTTTTTTGTAAATCGATCAAATGTATGTGTTGCCAAATGGCAACACTGTCCAACAGTGGAATGTGCAATATTGCAATAGCTTAGCTAGCTAGCAAGGTCAGCTGTGATCTTTTAAGTTGTAACAATAACAACATGAATGCTAGTAGTATAATGTTGATTAGTCATATGGTAATGGAATTTTAATTATGGATAAAATCAAATTTTAATGGCAGTAGTTTTGATTAGATATAAATACAGCAAACAGTGTATAAGCGAGCACCACCATGTTCTATGTAAGTGAAAGAAGAAAAGCACAGAACTGGCTCTTCCTGCAGATGAAAGTGAGGATGAGATGGGTTTTAGTGATCATGAGAATGATGCAGATTGGACATTTGATAAGAGCAGTGATGGAGACAGTTCAGGTAAGTTAGCTTAGAGGCATATAAAACAGGCGTAGTATAGCATAGAATAATATATAAACATTGTTAGCTAGTAGCTACATTATTCTGATGCATCTGGATATATTAGACTTGTTTATTTGTTATAATATTTACTGGAAAAAATATTTATATTTACTGTATGTTGTATACATGACAATACAATATTATATTTGTTTTTAATAATATTCAGCAAAAAAGAATGGAATAAATGAAAGCTGTTGGAATATCAGTTGTTGGAAAGTATGTATAAGGTGTCATTTATAAGTTTTGTGTTAAAGCTTATGATACTGCAACACCAATTAAATCATTTCAAACAACAAAATGATTAATTATAAGAAAAATTCTAAATTAGAAATTTCTAAGTTAGATCCACTTTTGGACGTTGTTGCCATATGGCAACATTTGATAAAGTACCTTATTTTATTTTATTTTTTTATAGATTTATCATAATGCGTGCAGTAGAGGGTTTTAAAACATTAATGTTTTAGTGAATGTGTAGCATATTGTTAGCAATGATTACCACATTAGCATGAAGCTAAACTATTTTGTTAGCAAACTTTCTAGAAAGTGTAAAGATAGATAGATAGATAGATAGATAGATAGATAGATAGATAGATAGATAGATAGATAGATAGATAGATAGATAGATAGATAGATAGATAGATAGATAGATAGATGCTAGCTTGTTGTCAGCATGTGTTAGCACACTATAAATATGCATAAATATTTGAACATATTTTTAGCTGGATTTGCAGTTGTTTTAACTACTATAATTTACCATGTTGACAGCATGTATTTTGCATTTAAAACATTGCTCGCCTGTTTTGATGAACTTATAGCATATTGTTAGCAATGATTAACACATTAGCATGCTGCTAAACTATTTTGTTAGCAAACTTCATAGAAAGTGTTGTCAGAACATTGTCTTGGGTGGGCATTGAATCACATTAGGTCTCTTGAACGATACATTTAAGTAGACTTTTTTTATTGATGAATACAATTGCAAACTGTTCACTTCAGATTTGCTTAAAGTGGAGCTTTGTCCCTCTATGTTGGTTTCCTTAAAGCATTTAGATTTATTTTAGTAGTGTTTATGGATCATCAAAGGAGACCAGCAATTTGCAGTCTTGGTCCTGTCACACGGCCTGATATTCCTCAGGGCGTCTCACGACCGAGTAAAGCAAACGTCAGATGTAATGAGTCCCATGAGGAGACTGCAGTTTCATTACAGATTCCCCACCATGATTAAAAACCTACAACAGACATGGTGGTTCTAGAAATTCCATGGCTTTCAAACGTAAACCAATCTGGATGCTGGAAATAAAGTGAAAGATGACACATCAAACCACATCACAATTACTTTGCTCTGTGGTTCAGAGGTTCATGCTGTGTGTATGTGTGTTCTGGCCCTTTATATAATGTATTTGTGGGGTATTTTTAATAAACACAGTACATTCTGTTTCTAGCAAATGTATTTTTGAGTAATTACTGAATTTAGCAAATACATATTTATCTTAGTCAGTAAATAGATGCACAACCATGGATAATTTTCATACAAAGAAAAAAAAAAGGATTTTTGCTGCTTGTTCAAACTACTTATTTAAAATGAGCTGAAACAACACAATTCTGGAGATTTTGGGGGGGGAAACTTAATTGTTTTATGTTCAATCCAATTAAACTTGTTATGTTAACTTAATCTATTTGTGTTGGGACAACATGAAAGAATTGTGTGGAACCCTGCATTTTTTTACAACAATGTTCCATTAACCAAATTTTGGTTCCACTTCATAATAATTGGCCTTAACGACTGCTTTACATGCTTACATCAAAAATAAGCGCACTAATAAGTGTTCATATTGTGTTTGTGTTGTATTTGCATTATATTGCACATTGTATTGTACATATTGTATTTGTATATTGTTCATATTGTTTTTGTGGTCCCATCGATGTGACATAAGTGTAAGGTTAGGGCCAGGTTTGGTGGTATAAGTAGGTTTAACATTGGGTTAAGGTGTAAGGGATGAGTCAACAGTGCATTTATTAATACAGAAATGAATTCCACATGTACCAGATGCTTAGCATAAATGTAAGTACATATAATAATTAAGGCCACCTAATATAATGTGGGACCCACATTTTTAACACACATCAAGTAACAATTAAATACTTGCATGATTTCATCTGTTTCTACTACTGTATTAATCTTTATAACCAACAGACAGCTTTTCTTACAAAAATATAAAATTTGATTAATTGTGGTTGATCTCCTCTATTAATAGACATGTGTTAAAAGTATAGCCAATGTCCTGTTTACTTAGATATTGGAAGAATGAAATGAAGTTGTGTTGTAGAAACCTGGAAGTTTTTACAGAAAAATGCTCCAACTTTCTTATCTGTTTTCTATTATATCTGCAATATACAGTGGAGCCCATCATATACAGTGCTCATATACAGTCTCTCATTTAAATTAATATTTTCTATTGGATGCTTTACAATATTATATTTGTGCATATACATTAGATTAGTCAGCAAAAAAAATCTAGAGAAACAAAAAATATATATTTGATTAGATTGATTTTGCAATGTTTTGCATGAATTTAAATGTATTATCTTTCCATTTCTAAAGATGTTAGTTCGTCGACTAAAATATTATTTTAATAAATATATGTTTAAGAAATCTGTTTTGTTCAAATTAACCAAAATATGTTACCTATATTTACTAAGAAATAGATAAAAATATTCATTTTCATAATGGGATGTACTTATTTATGCTGAGCACTGGCTGGTTATTCACTCATATGCAAATGAGTGAGAGGACAGTATAATATGGAGAACATCAATGGTTAATCAGTTTAACACTGCAGCTGGAATGAACCATTAGCTCCGCTCAGAACAGAGTTATGATTTGTTTCTCCACAGACAGTGTCTTGACATTTAAAGGAATAGTTCACCCAAAAATGAAAATAAGTCTCAAGCCATCCTCAATATATATGACTTTTTTTTTCTGTTAGGCGAACAAGTAGGAGTAGTTTTAATATGTATCCTGGCTCTTCCATACTGTATAATGGTGTTGGATAGTTACTTTGAAGCTTCCAAAAGCACATAGCATACATGGGGCTAACGGGTGTCTTAAAAAGCGGATTGAAGTGTTTTTGTAACACAAATATTGCTCATTTTTAAATTATAAACTCTAATCACTGACCTCCGGCAGCGGCTGAATGGACTACTCTGACTGTGTTTGTCAGAGAGAAGAAAGTCGTATACACTGAGGATGGCTTGAGGGTGAGTAAATTATGGAGTAATTGCATTTTTTTGGTGAACTACAGTATTCCTTTAAGGGAATCTAGACTGAAAGCCTACAGTGATTAAACCTTCATCAGCAGAAACAATCAAATGGATAAACTAAGTTTGGCTGAGGGGCATACTTTGTGAACTGGTCCAAAGTTAATTTGGATGGCCTGAGGATGTAAATAAACAGCATTTTTTTCCCTTTTTTCTTGTTAATCCTCAACCTGAGAACATATTTTAATCCAAATGTTGTCTTATAGAAACTTAGAAACTGTAGGAACATGAACTGATTGTATTGCACATGTGGATCAAAAACTAATGCAGTCTAGGTTAGCACTAAAAGTAGACGACTTCATCTTTGAACTTTTGATTTTCTGAAACGTACAGAAATAATTTGAAAAAAATGATTTTTTTTCCCCAATTTCATCAACTTCTAATAAGTCAAGTGTAAGTGAGGGTCTCGGGAAAGGCCCTAATAAATGCAACGTGGTCAGACGTTCCCCTCAAAAATAAATGTCAGACTTTCCATAGTAATACATGTCTGGAAGATCATAAATCAAAATAATCTTGTGCGGTGGTGAGGCCACTTTGGGGGTAAATGCAAACCAGACTGGTCTGCAAAACAAAGGCACCTTGACTGGACCACTGCATTTTCCAGGGAGAACTTCATTTATTTGAGCTTAAAATAAAAATGCTATAGAGCTCCAACCCCTAGTGACATAATGCAATAATATTTCACTACTTAATGGCAAGAATAAAAACTTTCAAAGAGAGTATGCATTTGACTATTTGCCACAGAGGGTGCCTGCAAAAACGGGAAAAAAATAAAAAATAAAAAGATAAATGCCGGTTGGACTGTAAAACAGCTTAGTTTTGATGGTGTGTCAATACTATTATCAATTCCGATAACAAAACTAAAACTAAAACCTTTAAGGACTGACAGAAGAATAGATTTTCTTCATAAAAGGTTATCCTGTATATAAATATGATTCATGGCAATATACACAAATTACATACGTGACATAAAATTCACAATTAACATTTATAAAATACACTCAGAAAATTACTTTTGTTGGTTGTTCAAACTGCTTATTTAAAATGAGTTGAAACTACACATTGTGGGTGACACAGTGGCTCAGTGGATAGCACTGTCACCTAACGGCAAGAAAGTCACTGGTTCGAGCCCTGGCTGGGTCAGTTGGCATTTCTGTGTGGAGTTTGCATGTTCTCCCCGTGTTGGTGTGGGTTTCCTCTGGTTGTTCCGGTTTCCTCCACAGTCCAAAGACATAGGTGAATTGAATAAGCTAAATTGGCCTTAGTGTATGTGTGAATGCGAGAGTGTATGGGTGTTTCCAGGTGCTGGGTTGCAGCTAGAAGGTGGTAAAACATATGCCGGATAAGTTGTGTTCATTCCACTGTGGTGACCCCTGATGAATAAAGGGACTAAGCTGAAGGAAACTGAATGAATGAATGGACGATGGGGGGGGGGGGCAACATAATTGTTTTAGTCCACTTAAATTTGTAAAAATGATGAAATGATTGAACATAAAACAATTAAGTTGTCCACAAAAAAAATAAAAAATCAAGAATTGTGTTGTTTCAGCTCATTTTATATAAGTAGTTTGAACAAACAGCTAACATATTTTTTAGAATGTATGTCAACATATGCAACAGTTTTTTTTAAATATATAAAAAATGTCATGTTACATATATTTATTCAACCACTGGAATTACAAAAATGTACATATATGTTCAAATACAGTATATTAGCTACTGTATACTTTTATATATATGTCCATATATTCAGATTTTTGTATTAACCTTGCAAGAATCACATTGTTTTGGTTAGACCTGTGGTTTGTGAGGTGGTTTAATTTGTGTTCTTTAAACGGAATTCTGGTTCCTTTTTGACAGAATAATTTGTGGTCATTTGTATTTAAATAGAGTTCAATTACATAAATATATATATTTTTCCAGCTATAACACATTAAAGCATCTTAAAACATTAAAAATAAAAAAATCATTAATGTCTTTTCTGGTCATTCATATTTAAGTGAAGTTTATTTCTAAACTAATTTCTAGAGGATCACGTGTTTATGATTGCTTGCGGCTGGTCCTGCATTATTCAATTTATGATTCACCAATCAGACGATTCCTAAGCCACTATAAATACCCTAAGTTCTATATAACAGCCATCTTCGTTTTGAAGAATGCTTCCCGCTACAAAAACGCTCCAGCTCCAAAAAGCTTCTACAGCATCGATATCCAACGATATGGAAAGAACCAAACAACTACAACTTAAGCCAGAGCACCGCTCTCCCAGAGACTGCAGCTGCAGCTCAGCGCCATCCAGCCCCGCCAGAACAACAATCAAGCCTGAGGTCCCGCAAGACACCGGCCGGCCCACCAGCTTTTGTACCATTTAACCATAACGCTGTCAATATAATCTCCTTCTCCATACACTTCAAACACCCTCACACAACGCATCCGCCGTGTTTTCAACCCAGATCTCCAGCAAAATTACCGTCCACAAACTCCGCCTAAAACTCTCAAGACGCTGGCGATCCAAGCCATTGCAATGAAGCCGATCTCTCACCGCTCTCCTAGCTGTCCACCCGCGGTAACGTACATAGCATGCTTTAAGGGGAAGCCTCGCAAAAATAACTACTCTCCAACAAAGACTAAACATTTTATAAACCTTTTGAAAGATGAGACTCGCGTGACTAGAATGATTTCAACCAA
The DNA here is from genome assembly GCA_903798115.1 of Danio jaintianensis. NCBI lineage: Eukaryota > Metazoa > Chordata > Actinopteri > Cypriniformes > Danionidae > Danio > Danio jaintianensis. The sequence goes on from CAIGQV010016416.1 coordinate 81,366, forward strand.
AGAAACTCACCTCTCAAGTCTCCCGCCCGTCCACAGATCCATAACATTCTAACAGCTTGAAGTAATTTGACTGCAAGGGTCCAGGCAATCCAATCCGTAAAACATCAGTCCACAGCATATTCATACGTTGAATGCAACTGCAGAGATGCTCCGCTTAGCTTAAATTCTCCTCTGCACCACTACCGTAGCAGGGACGCTCTGCCTGAGCTCACATACACTTCCATTTATTTATACTATTACACTCCCCAGCACTGTCACAGCTGTTAAATTGCCTGCGTAAGAGTTTGATACTGACTTCTATTGCACCTCTGCAGCAGCAGAGACGCTCCGCTGAGCTTATCCTGACATTTCACCACTGCCATTATAGAGTCTCTCTAGCAGAGCTCATACATCCCACATTCAAATTATTACATCTGTCTCACTCTCTCGCCCGGTCACGGCAGTTAAACACTGCTACGGGAGCACACATAGCATTTGCAACATGGGCTGCCAGTACACCACTTCAGTAGCAGCGATCACTCTAACCTAAACCATTCACCTTCTGCACCGTTTCCATCTTTGCTCCTGCAAACCCTCTCCTGGTATCATCTTTCTAACACTTTCCATTCAGCAGCTGGTTATGGCTTTGATCTTTATTGCATTTTGGGGGGTTCTTCATTACGTGTCTGCTGTCCCGAGCTAATTAAAGCATCTTGGGGAGTTCTCGAGATCTACCTGAGCTCAAACTCCCCTCTCGCCTTGCAAACGGGAGAGAGCCCCGGGCTCGAGGATCTTATGATGCTCTCTCCCGGGACAGCATGCCAAATAAGCTTTATAATCAATCATCAGCTAAGTTTGAACTCTTGAATTACTCTTTATTGTGGTCATATTCTCATATTTCACAAACATCTTAATTAAAATGTTTCACATTTCTTCACAATAATGATTTTTTTACTAAACCACATTTGCTTAATAAAAATCAGTTTTAATGAATGTATTGTACATGAACACAACTTAAAAGTAATTGGTGGTAATGTAAGAATTAAAAGAGTTGTGTGAAGATTTGTGTCTCCTCTGTCCTTGTTTTTGAGACTTTCATAAAGTCTTAATTGTTTTTCATTATGCATTTAAATTATTAGAGCAACATTATTGTAAACCATGAAGTGGGGGATTATGGAAACTTGTAAAAAAATAAATTAACAAATAAATGAATAAATAATAACTTTACATTTACACTACTTTAACTACACACTACACATTTACACTAACTTAACATTTATAATCATAAACATCTCAACGACTGTTTATTTTTATAAGAACTGTATCTCACAATTTTGTGATTAAAAGTTAGAATTGTGAGCTGTAAATTCAAGATAATCACAGGATATTGAATTGAATTAATTTGAACTAAACTGCAAGAAAAAAAATAGTTTATATCTCAGAATTATGACATTATTACCTTTTCTTACAAACAGTTGGGATTTCAGAATTGTAAGTTATAAACTCAGAATTTAGATTTTTATAAACTTACTTTTTTATAAACAAAATATAAACTCTGATTATGATCAATTTACAATTGCAGTATACAACCCCTGCATTGTGAGATGCAAACTCAGGATTGTGAAAATTTAACTCTTAATTATGAGATAAAAATATACAATTACAAGGTAAAGTTGTCATTTGAAAAAATAAAAAGACAAAGATTTATCACCTGTAAATTCTTTCAGATCAGTACCAGATGTCTATGTTTTTCTGACATTTCTAACCATGAGTTTATATCTCTACTACATTAAAAATACTGCACCTACACTATATCTACTATTATCAATAGCAAAGCATATCCACCAGCACAATACACACATTAATAAGAAGAGGATGAAGAAAAAGAAGATTGGATGTTGGTGATAAACTGCATTGAGACTCCACTGAGCGACACTGAAAACTGTAAACATGCTTATATCTCCTCTGAGGGAGCATCATTTGTCCTGCGATCACACTTATGATTAGAGCATGTTATAATATAATGACGGGACACAGCCAGTGTTGATGGATGACTGTAACCTTCAGCCAAAGACGCAAGTTCAGCTCTCTGACTGCTCATTTCATTACTGGAGTAAACAGCCCCTGTAATTGGCTGGAGATATGTAAGGGTCACCTCAATCAAATTACCAAGAGGCCTTTTAAGCAAGACATAAACATATATTTATGTCACATGGTAAATAATGGAATTATATGATAATGATTACCTTTGTGGTTCTTATTTGTGGTGCTCTTTTTTATCACATAATGGAGGATTTCTGTAATTTTCCAGCCTGTCAGTGCTGTCCGCGGTGCAGTTTATTCTGTCCTCACAATAAGTGCTCATTTAATGTAATACTTCACAACAATAAAAATGAAAAATCATGTACTCACTCTTCAATGTCAAACAAGCTCTTACAGCCTTCTCCTGTTGAACACAATACTGTGGTATTTTGAGTGCATGCGGTTTCAAATAATGTGTGTAAAAAAATAAATCATAGTCATTTGCAGTGATTCGTGGAAGTGGGCGGAGCTTCTTTTCTGGTGCATGTCTAATGGACCCTTTTCATAAGATGGTGATAACACATTTATTGCATCAGCATCTTAATTCCTTGAACATTTTTTTTTATATCTAGATTTTTTTATGTACGTATTTACATTTATGAAGCTACATGTTCGCGTGGGTTTCCTCCGGGTGCTCCGGTTTCCCCCACAAGTCCAAAAACATGTGTCATAGGTGAATTGGGTAGGCTAAATTGTCCGTAGTGTGTGTGTGTATGGATGTTTCCCAGAGATGGGTTGCAGCTGGAAGGGCATCAGCTGAGTAAAACAAATGCTGGATAAGTTGACGGTTCATTCCGCTGTGGCGACCCCAGATTAATAAAGGGACTAAGCCGAAAAGAAAATGAATGAATGAATTTGAAGCTATACTTCATCTTTGCATTAAATTACAAAAAATAAATAATTAACGCTTATGCGAGGTGTTTCTAATCCAGCGTCTATGGGCGGCAGAGTAAATTTGATGTTGTTCTCTCTTCTGGTTGCCGTTATCAGTCTCACACAATTTTGTTTATTCTTTGAAAGAATTGTTTTGCTTTTATTATTTGAGCAAATAATAATATAAAAAATTTATTTGTGGTATTCTCTCATTCACTGCTCTTAAACTTTACCCAACTATGACGACTTCTGCTGCTGAGACACCCAGAAATGTGAAAAGGGTCCATTGCGACTCTGATTGGTGCAATGTTTCTGCACAGCATCATACAATGTTATTTTTTGGCAGACATTTCATTATTATTCAGTGGTTTTATAATTAATTTGAATTAAAGCAAGCAGATGTTCAACAAAAGCCTATATTATCGATTAAGAACTTCTGAGCTCACAACATGTCATAAGTCTTCCAGATCCTGGCTGTTTTACTCAATGACATCATTGGAATACAGGTAAATAACATTTTGGTATTTTTATTAATTTATGAGACACAGATGCATCAAAAGCTTCAAAGTAAAATGTAAACTCAGTTTAGTAGCATCTTGTAGTTATTTACTGCAAAAATGCCCAGTAAAATACCTAATACATTCTTTACGTTTCACTACTGTAATATACACTGCATTGTGGCAAAAAGGAACTATTCTGAGAAACTAAGGAGTCAGTTCTCTTCCAGCGACTCAGCATCCATGTGGAAAAGTTTGAAAAATATCACAAACTACAAGAAACCATCCCCCAGCACTGTAGACAACGAACGACTTGCAAACGACCTGAATGAGTTTTACTGCAGGTTTGAGAAAACACACCACACCCAATCTGAACTGCTCTTAACACCACTATTAACACCTCCACCACCCCCCGTCTCCCCCACACTTCAGTTCAGTGAAGATGATGTCCGCCAGGTTTTCCAAAAACAGAAGAGGAAAAAAGCACCAGGCCCAGATTTTGTAACACCAGCCTGTCTAAAATCCTGTGCTGACCAACTGGCCCCCATCTTCACCCTGATCTTCAACAGATCACTGGAGCTGTGTGAAGTGCCCTCCTGCTTAAAACGCTCCACCATCATCCCCATCCCAAAGAAACCCAAACTTACAGGACTAAATGACTACAGACCGGTAGCGCTAACATCTGTGGTCATGAAGTCTTTTGAAAAACTGGTGCTGGCCCACCTGAAGCACATCATTGAAACCTCACTGGACTCTCTTCAGTTTGCCTACAGAGCAAACAGGTCTGTGGATGATGCAGTCAATATGGGAGTGCATTATGTTCTGCAACACCTAGACAGACCAGGGACCTATGTGAGGATCTTGTTTGTTGACTTCAGCTCGGTTTTCAACATTATCATCCCAAAACTTCTCCTGCCCAAATTAACTCAGCTATCCGTGCCCAACTCTGTCTGTCAGTGGATCAACAGCTTCCTAACGGACAGGCAGCAGCTGGTGAAGCTGGGAAAATTCTCATCCAGTACCCGCACAATCAGCACTGGCGCCCCCCAGGGGTGTGTCCTCTCCCCTCTGCTCTTCTCCCTGTACACAAATGACTGCACCTCAAAGGACGCCTCTGTCAAGCTCCTGAAGTTTGCAGACGACACCACACTTATCGGCCTCATTCAGGATGGTGACAGGTCTGCTTACAGACAGGAGGTTAAGGAGCTGGCTGTCTGGTGCAGTCACAACAACCTGGAGCTGAACACACTCAAAACAGTGGAGATGATAGTGGACTTCAGGAGAAACCCCCCTGCTCTCCCCCCCACTGAACATCATGGACAGCATTGTGGCAGCAGTGGAGTCATTCAGGTTCCTGGGCACCACCATTTCTCAGGATCTGAAGTGGGACACTCACTCATGTAGAATACTTCATTGTCAAAAAAGCTCAACAGAGGTTGTACTTCCTTCGTCAGCTGAGGAAGTTCAACCTTCCAAAGGAGCTGCTGAAACAGTTCTACACTTCCATCATTGAATCAGTCCTCTGCACTTCAATAACTGTCTGGTTTAGCTCAGCTACGAAATCCGACCTCCGAAGACTACGTCGAATAGTTCAGACAGCTGAGTGAATCACTGGTACAATCCTTCCTACTCTCCAAGAACTGTACTTATCCAGAGCAAGCAGAAGGGCTGCCAAAATCACTCTGGACCCCTCACACCCAGCACACTGCCTCTTTGAACTTTTACCTTCTGGTCGACGCTACAGAGCACTGTGCACCAGAACAGCCCGACACAGAAACAGTTTCTTCCCTCAGGCAATCAATCTCATGAACACTTGAATGATAGTAATTATGGAACAAACATTACTACTTGCTATACACTTTTACACACATAAACACTTATTTAACAACATATTTTACATGCTAATTTGCACATAACAGCTGCCATATAACGTTGTATATAGTAATATTCCTGTACATACACTTGTCGATTTGTATATTTGCATTCACTATTTACTTTTATTTTTTAAATATATTTATTATCTGTTTTTTGTCCTGTCTCTGTAATTCTGTTGCACTGTAGAAGCTCTGTCACAAAAACAAATTCCTCGTATGTGTGAACATACCTGGCAATAAAGCTCTTTCTAATTTCTGATTTCTGATTCTGATACAGGTTTCTTAAAGGCAACATAGAATGAAAATATGGATATACCTATACATTGTTGAATAATAAGAGTTCAATACATCACAATTACATACCATAAGCCTCAAACAGTTCCTTGTTCACATGTAAATCACATGAGTGTAAAATACCTGTGAAAAACAAGCCAATCGGAACAAAACCCTGACGAGCCACAGGGGATCATTAATATGGATATACCAGGCAGCATGTGATTGGCCACAACCTTCCCTAGTGAATAAAATATATTTGTTCAGTTATGTTTATCTTTATCTAACTCTTGTATTATACTTACCATGTATGGGGGACTTTTTTTCCGAAATCGGAACAGGCTTTAAAGAAGAATAATGGAGACGTTTTTGAAGCAGCCAGCCATGCATGACCACAGAGTTTTTACAGCTCGTAAGAATGCAAAGTGCAGAATATACAGATTATAAGGTAGGCATAAGGTCTATGTAAGGTGTGTCATGTTGTCTTGTGCTTTATTTTGTAGTTTAGTCTTGCCTTCCTGTTTCCTGCCGTTTCCCGCCATGTGCTCCTTTGTGTATATGTCATGTTTTTATTGGTTGATTTAGTCATGTGTCTTGTTTTTTATTGGTTGTAGTTGTCACGTGTCTTGTTTCTCTTTGGTTGTGTCATGTCATGTGATCCCTAGTGTTTGCTACATCTACCCTCATGTTTCCTTTGCTCCTGGTCTAGCTTTGTTCATGTAACCGCACAGTTGATGAGGTTTTTTGGTTTTCTTTGCCATGCCAAGCTTTGAGTTCATTTATGGTCATGTTCACGTTTGTTTTATGTTCATGCCTTGTGTAGTATTGTTAAGTTCTTTTTTTTAAATAAATTGCACTAGGATCTCAATGCTTGCCTTCAGTGGACTTTTCATTGTGTGCTTAAATATATATATATATATATTTAGTTAGTTAGTTAGTTTAACATGTATTTTGTGCAATCTGTTGCATATGTTTGTAATGAGACAATAAACTTCATAAAAGTCACCTGTTTATGCAGAGGTTGCTATTAATTGCCTGTGTATTCATATGTAAAAGCTGCGAAATTCAACACTAAATACATCTCTATCAATGCCTTTTCTCAAATATAATTATACTTTAGTCTATATCTTATCTACAACACAACTCCAGAGCAAACTAGGTTCCTCTAGTGGCGCAAAGATTGACCACTAACTCCATCTAGCTCAAACAAACCCTCTCCACCACTTTAGATGAAAAGATTAACAAGGCATGATTGTTTTGCACATGTATATTACGCTGTGTATGTGAGAGAGCAGGTACTGACACAAGCTGTGGAGAGACAAAGCAGAGCTCATTAATTATTCACCACTGTTCCGAATAATGCTGGTGGTTATAGTATATAAAACCATTTATGTAGAATTTTTTAACTCACTTAAGCCACAAACATACTATGTAGATTTTAGAGGACTAATTAACACATTTAATCAATGCACTCTATGACACCTTTTCTTAAAATATATCCCATTCGAGTACTGGCAAGGTCACACCCTGGCTAGGCAACCAGGTGAGAACTAGTGATGGCTGTTTGAATCAGTAGTTCGTAGCATGTAGCAAATTGCCCAAGGTCGCATGACTTCAGTAAAGGGATTCTCCACTGGAGCAGTGATCTATGTTAAACCATAAATCCACATGAATCACGTGGGTTCACTCAGCAACAACAATTAATGTCTGCATTGAGAGCCTTGCCTCATTAAATGTTGTCACAGTATGTTAAACTGTTTCAAGACATACATATACAGAAAAGTAATATATGTAGTTCTGTGGTGACTGGCCTGGATGTGTAGTTCATATAACTTCGTTCCTATAACTAATTTTGTAAAAGCCATGTTACACTCAGCTCCTTAAAGTTTATGCCTGCTGCTTTCTTGAATAGTGGAAGTTTTCTGCAGTTGAGTGTGCTGTTTACATCATGATTTCAGGGCATCACCTATATTTACAGTCAACAAGGTCACTGAAAAAAAAAAAGTCCTACACAGGTCTCTACTTCACAGCACCATTACACTTCCCTACTGGAAACTTCTAACCACTTGACAGACTTCTCAAGCTGTCTTAAATAACTGGGAGAGTAAGACTGATTCTTAGCTTTAAGAAATTTAAAACATTTATACTTGAATGTAAGAGTAAATGTAATAAATTCTCAGCGCTTAAGGGTAACATGGAACTTTGAGAATCTTGATGAATTCAGACCTTGAACAGCACTCCTTAATGTCTGACCTCTGTTTTCTCTAATGTGACTAACTAACTAAAATAATTGGCAAGGCTTGCCTGTTTCATTTTATGTAGAGGAAATTTCCAGCAGAAATTAGTCCCAGCCCTTCTTTTATTTTTGAACCTGAACACATTGATTAGCTATTTTTATTGACTGGGGTTAGAACTAAACAGTCCAGGATTGGAGCTCTCTATGAGCAGAATAAGAGATTGCTTGTATAAACAGATGTAAACGGGCACTTAGCAACACATTAGGAGCCGATAACACCTTAGGAATTCCCTAGATACTTTTTTTTCTGAATAGGATGTACTTGGTAATGGCTCAATACAGTATTGGGGGATGTTTTTTTTCAAGAGCAAGCACATTTGTGTTAATTTGTTTGATTAGGATAGTTGATGCTGGCCCCAGCCAGGACTCGAACCAGCAACCTTCTTGCTGTGAGAGACAGTGCTAACCACTGACCCATAAAAAATGTAGCATGACTTATATAATTTTAAGGCTGAGTCGCACCAAGCTGACTGTCAGTCATTGTTGAAAGAAAGCACTCTGATTGGCGGTTCAACTACAAATCAAAGTGCAAGAACAAAAACTGAAGTGAGGAAGCTTAGCAAATAATGCAAACCAAGAGGATGTCATTTTGTCACATTTATCAAATATAAAAAAAATATATATGGATCATCAGATTATCAAACATAATTGCATGAGTGAATCCCTCTGTGGTGAACCAGAAGTATTGTGAAAATAATACGTAAACACTGTTTTGTTTGGAGTTTACTGCTTTGTATGCAGACTACGCCACCTGCTGGTATGGAAAGATACATCCTCTCATGCATGAGCAGAATTCACTTTCTTCTTTCAGTCAGCTATTGTCTGTTTGGTGTGTTCACGTGTATATTTTTGGTCAAGACAGAATGAAACGCAGCCAAAGCGAGGCAACAACACAGTTGGGTTTCATTGCTTATACTTTTTTGATGTCGACTTGATGTTTCTTTCATCCCTTTTATTGTACAGCTGACATTAGGTTGTCTGAAGTGCATCTGACTAACCCTCCCTTTAACCAAAATACAAAACAAACCACTTTTTTAAATGATATTGCTCTTTAAACACAATTCTTTGAAGAAAATCTTGCTTTTAAGAAAACGCAATCTTGTAAAAAAATATAAAGAGGCTGACTGAGAGCACTGCAGTTTTCTCAGAAGATGGGAGCTCTGGTTCAAACAGCCTTACATGTCTTACTACAGTCAGCTTGTCCCTTGGGCCATGTACAATTACCTCTGTGGCAAAGAGCAGACACTCTCATAGGCTGCAGAACAACCCAAATCTGCCTCGTACCGTGCTGCGATCAGCTCTTGGATCAATCACACACACAGTGGGCGCTGAACTAGATATTGAGAGAATATTTGAGTGGCTTAGCAGGGAGGATTTTGGGTGCAGCAGGGCCAGAAAAGTAATTTACGAGAGGAACGATTCTACCAGTTAGTTTAAGGGAAATTCGGAATCCTTCAGTGAGCAGTTTCTAATGCTAATTTATGTTCAGTGTCGGTATTAGAGGCAGTTTCATTAGACACAGACATGGTTCAAATAAATCACATTTACCTGTTGTGTAACAGCATAGATGCCTGCAATAGGAGTCTTAAAACGTCTTGAGTAAACTTGAGTTTTTATGATGTTTTAAGACACTGAATGAAAAAAGAAATGCCCATGATTCCAATGGGATGTTTTTAGTTATTACAACCTAATTCTTTCTCCAAATAAGTCAGGATGCACGACTTGAATGGACCCCACTCTGCACATTGAGCTTGCACTTCAATATACTGCACTAATGTATAATTTACACTGTGATGAATGAGTGTAAATTCATTGCTGGAAGTCTGTGCCGAACAACAACAAACCAGCGGTTGGTCTGGAGGAAAGTAATTAGGCATGTGTAGCTCCAGACATTTGAATTGAGTAAATATGACTCCCCGTACACCGCTCACGCTAATTATTTCAATTCCGAGCAAGCGCTTTTCCCCAACTGTGATCTTCCCCCATGCATAATACAGCAGCACACTACACTTAAGTGAATCAGCCCAGGTTAATACCAACTCTGTCTGCATCTTTATCAAGTTAACTCAAGTTGCTTCCATTCCAGCAGCTGCAAAAAATCTACATGGACTATTTGCAATGGAACAGCATAAGAGTGTTTACATTTCCTGTAGGTTTTAAAATTACTGCTGTAAATCAAATTCTAAGCATAATCCACTAATCGTATAGCAGTTCAGACTCGAGTCAAAATCCATGATGATGACTTTGCTAGTATGGCATTTGGACCCTTAAAGGTGCAGTATGAACTAGGTATTGCATTGCTGGATCAAAACAAACGCAATTGAATTGATATATTAGAAACGTCTTCTATTTCTTGCAGCTGAACAACTGAAAACTGACAGTAGCTACGTTTCCATCTACCTATTTGTATGCGCATTTTGGATATGCGCATAAAAAATCGGTTGATGGAAATGCTAAGATGCGCATACATTTTTTAAATGCGCATAAAACATGTATGCGCTTAACTGAGTAGGATACATTTTTTATTCGATAAGAAAAGATGCGCATAAACTACAATGGAAACACTTTTACCGAACAAATTCCAGTATGTGCATTAAAAAAAGGTCATGTGATTTGGTTATAAGAGATCATGTGATGATAAAAATGTTTGTAAATGGACAAACCAGCAGGCTGACCACATTTACACACATAAAACATCTGAAATGTTGTTTTTTTTGGTCATTCTAAAAATGCTTTAACCATTTCAGTATTAGTGTTATTATATTATTAATGACCTCCAGAATTGTTAAGAGCGTCTGTGCTCCGCGTCTCATGCCTTCAAACGCCACCATGCGTTCACTGTGTGTCAGCATTGTCTTCTGAGGCGCAAGTCATTTATTAAATGAAGAAAAGATTTACACAGCTTCTCCTACCTCAGCAAATTCCGTTTTTACTGTTGATATTTTGCGCCATTTAATCAGGAAGTGCCGATTTTGTTCTCTTTGACTCGTTGGATGGAAACGCTGCTTTATTCGCACATCTTTTATGTGATATTCCAGTTTTGCGCATAAAGTTAATTCGCATTTTTGGATGGAAACATAGCTAGTGATCACCTTGGGTATACGGCATGTGCTTTATTCAGTGTTAAATTCTAACTATACGAGTTTGAATGCCATTTTACATGACATTTATTGCCATACTACTGAAAGCAGCAGCAGATATTTTACCTCAGATCTTGAAAATAAAATAAACCATTTGAAATTGAACCTTAGAACTGTGACTAAGCCAACAGTGATTCGGCATGCACATTTAATAATGTTAAAGGTTTAATATGTATTATTAGATTATAAACCTTACCGTTTCATGAGTGAGTGCACTATTCTGTGCTTCTGAATGGCTGTATTTAAATTTCTGTTGTGTTTCGTCTGGTGCAAACAGCCAAATTGCTTATCACTGCAAATCTCATCATGTAGTGTGTTGTTAGGACACTGGGTTACAATGTAACCTGCTCACCTAATGTTTACATTTGTAATATTTATATTATTTGCTAATTAATATAACCTCATGTGGAACTCTGAATCTGCGTCTCATTTTGGAGTCTGCTACTGTCCACCAGAGGTCGCATTTCAGTCACGGACACATGCTTTGAGAGCCTTTCTGAATGAATGAATGAATGAATGAATGAATGAATGAATGAATGAAATACGTGGTTTTCCAACAAGGCAACACGGGGTGCTGAAATATAATTGGCTAAACTGGCAGTGGGTGGGTAAAATAGGCCAAAACAAAGACAGCGTTCCGACACATAACAGACATTTTCAAAGCAGAATAACTGACTTCAGTATTGTTTTTCAGATAAATAAGAATGTTCACTTGCCATGTTTCTTAAATATCTGCAAACATATTATGGCATTTTTATGCTTTAGATGAGTCAAAAACTTAAATAAAGCACCTTTAAGTCTTACCTTATAATTGGGAATTGGAACATTGAAGAATTGTTCAATGTACAGTAAAAATCAAATCAAAAATATATTACCCAATAATTCACAAAAAAATTGCATTGTTTTGCTTATTTGAATATTTAACATCCATTTTTGTCTACCATGGATCAGCTTTTTTTTTTTTTTACCATGGAACTTGACACAATTCAGATTTTCCCCGCAAAAGTCTGACTTAATTTCTCAGAATTGTTTTTTTTTTTGAGATATCTCACAATGCTGAGTAAAATATCGGAATTACAAACTGAAGTTGTCATGTTTTGTACATATACACAAAACACTAAACAAAACTGAACTGTATTCCAAGTTTATATCTCACAATTCTGAGATTATGACACAATTCACAAAGTAGAAAAAGACGACAAAGAGTGAGAAATTTATTATTAATAGTATTATTATTATTATTATTATTGCAGAAATGTTGAATATATTTGCATTTATTTCAGATCTAGTGAAGTTTTACTGCAGTTAATATGAATCTAACATTATTTCATTTGACAGAAAGCAGTGGAATGGACAGGACAGAACAGGGATTTAGTGTTTAAAAACTCGCACTCATGGTGCAAAATCCTAGAAAACATGTTGCCTACAGTGGACACAAGTGCATTATGTGCTGTCAAACACAAGCAGAACACACTGGGCTAATCAATGGCACCGTCTACACTACCATTCTATATTCCAACAAAAAATGGGATTTGACGTATTTGTCATGACATGTCCAGTGTAGACAGCCTGAAGCTGTTGTGGTTTATATGCTAGCAACAAAATGTAAGAACCAATGCAGCAGCCAAAGTGGCCATTGGACACTCATTTCCTTAGACCAATGTTTAAAAGAGAGAAAATGTGATGCTATGAGCTATTAATAACTTTTCACACTAATTTAAACTATGTAAACTAATCTAACTGTGTGATGCTGTCATGTTAATATGACCAAAAATAGGAAAGCTCTTATATGGAGCTGGTTTGTGCTTGTATTATGCACACAGGCATTCACTTAGAAGGCTCCAAATTTGTTAACGGATTTAACAGATTTTCGCTAACAGTGTTGTGAATTAAGTGGAATGTTTTCAGGAGAAGTTCAAATGTACTTATAAATACAAAAAATGTATCCAGTTATTAGTGAATGAGACCCAATGTTTCCAGCATCTTGTTGAATCAATATCACAAAAAAAAAAAAAGTTGATGGCAAAAGGGGGTGCAAAATGGTACTGACAAGTTGTACCTAACAAAGTGTGTGTTCTGCTTTGAGAAATATTTTGCTAACTCCTGCCAGGAGAGCAGATGATGCTTGAGGGAAGCGTCTATAAATCATTTAGAAGATTGAATTTAGATTGTTTACCTTATTATGCATTATGCATTGTACATGCAAAACATTGTAGTGCATACATTCTGACTTGAATCAGCTTGACGGAGCGATGGAAAATGGCTTGTCAAACATGGTTTTCTTTCCTGTGTTGACATATTTGCTCTTCCTGAAATATTTCAAAGGGCACGTCCTTGTAGAATTGCCAGCAAACTCCTGTTTACTTCACAGTCCTGCAAAAGCTTGAAAGCTTGTACTATAGACAAAATTAATTAGAAATCTGTGCATTCATTCAGAAAACTTCTTGCCACCTAGTGGTGGAAAGTGTACTGAAAAATCAAGTAAAAGTAGTTAATGTAGAGTAAAAGTATCTGTTGTAAAAACTGCTCAATGTGTGATTAAAAAGTAGCCCTACTAAAAGTAAAAGTATAAGGTGAAAATGATTTCACATTATACCTTGCAAATTAAAAATGTTTCTTGCATCAGTGTCTTTTTAAATAGTGTTTAAAAAAGTGCAAGTTAAATTATTTGACATACATGGATTATAACTTTAAAATGTGAGAATTTAATGTGAGAGCACATCACATTCATATATGCAACTATGATGAGTCAACGGAAAGCAGGTTGATGTGTTTACATGCAGAGTGAAACCTAAAGAGCAAAAATCTATATATGATTATATGTTAACTCTTAGGTTATTCACTATGAACATCGATTAACCAAGCCGCAAACCAAGCTCGTGCAGCACTGAATACATGCACCCACTTCGAATGTTGTCACTTGATTGAATGGGCGTTATCAGTGGTTATCAGCTGATAGATATGGGCCAGTAGGGGCCTACTAGTAGGTTCAGAAGGCTGTTATCATCCATCCACATGGTTAATCAGCTATACTAAATGAGAAGACTCCAGATCCTGATCTGTTTTTATATTACTGTGACGGTTGTGTTTAGGGCAGGGGTAGACGTTAATAAAATACAAATAATGGGAAATTTAATAAATAATATAAATAATTATTGTTAACTTCCGGCCATAGCCGTATGTGATCTATAGCTGATTAACCATGTGGATGGATGATAACAGCCTTCTGAGCCTACCCATATCTCACCCATAGATCATTCCAAGATGGCACCGCGAATGGCCGCCTCGGTGTGGAGCTCTCCAGTTTTTGCACTATTTTTGTTCGTTTGTCCTGTTTTATGTTTATCATATGCGATCAGTTATACCAGGGACGAGCTGCTGAACATTCGGCAGTACACTCCAATTAATCACCAACCGGTTTTTGATTTCTCTGGCGTTTTGCTGAACATTGTCGTCGGCGGAGTAGCTGACCTGGGGAAACGCTACAAGACGCGCAGGCGTGGGAAGCGAGCCGGCGCGCTCGTCAGGCTCAGAC
>CAIGQV010016418.1:0-10932 GCA_903798115.1 Danio jaintianensis
GATTATGACTTTAGTCGGATTAAATTAATCAAAAATGGTAGACCCTTAATCAGAGTATTGTCTTAATCGTATTAAAATCGGATTATTGGTGTCCATTTAAACGTACTCATTGTCTTGCTGAAATGGTTTCATCTTCATCCTCCTGCTAATGTAGATGTTGGACTGAAGCAGCTGATATTCATTTACACTGAGGAGGGGCAGAGGGTTGCTGAAGAACTACTGAGAGATTTCAGCTGCTGTCTGGGCTTTCACTGCCTTTCTACATCTCCCTTTCTTCATGTGTGCAATACTTTTTCCCTGTGTCATTTCATTTTATTACGCATAACTTCATTTGTAAACTAATTAGATTTGTTTTTTTTGCATATATGGATTTCTTTGGTTGTTACCAACATCTGGGGAAAATTTCAAGTCAACGACACCTTTAGAAATATGTTTTCTGAGAAAAATGGGGACGTGTTTAATACTTATTTTCTCCACTGTTACCATAGTATTTTACTACTACTACTACTGAGTATTTATTTACAAATATGCATTTAAATTGTATGTTTTATCTTACATTTTATAAATAGTGTTATGACATTTAAATAAAACATTGGGATGCTGGATTGGGAAAAAATGTTTGTTTTCAGATCTGAAGTGTGCTGAAGGAGCTGCTTCTCTTTCTCAGAAAGTGGATATTTTTTGCAGATATTAAACTTTATTGATCATAAGAATTAGTTAAAATGTGTTTTAAATGAAAAACTGTAGCCTATTGTCGTTTATTAAGCAAATAAAAAACTGCCCGGCACATTCAATATTCCACAGTCAGTCAATTTGGCCATTTGAATAATAATAATAATAATAGATAATAGATAGCACATTAAATAAATAAAATAATAGTACAAAATTCACAATTAAAAAAAATAAATATATATATATATAAATATAAATTTTTATTTTTAATTAATTAATTTATTTATTTTTTAAATAAAGTATTACTAAAGTTAAAAACACAGACTGTGATGGTAAATACAGTCAAAGCGTCCGCCAATACAGGATCCCGTTTGGTCTTAAAACCTTCACTAAAAGCTTATTTTCACAATTGATGTTTAAAGCTGGACTCAGTGCCATCATTACTGACCCTCAGCAGGCTCTCCTTCTGCTTTTTCATTGAATATTGCATTAAAAGTCCTTTATGAGCTGCTGCTTCCTAAATGGCTTGAACAAGTCCAGCAGTTGAGCTCTTATGAAGACATTTTTATTCATTACTGATATTCCCAGCGCAGAAACACGAGCCTGACAAACACACGCGGCTCTCTTCAAATGCAGTTTCAAAAGTCACCAGCGCTGGAAATGCAATAAAGCTGAACTCTGAGTCTGAGTGCATAAACAGCAGAATAGTGCTCAAACACACCATAATGCATCTTTCTGTTGTGTGCATTAATAACTGATAATGTACACACACTCACACACACTGTTTTACTCTTGCTTTAACACTTCCAAAACATTTATTGTTTATGTAAATGTGGAGTTTGCATGTTCTCACTGTGTTGGCGTGGGTTTCCTTCGGGTGCTCCGGTTTCCCCCACAGTCCAAACACATGCGCTATAGGGGAATTGATGAACAAAATTGGCCGTAATGTATGAGTGTGTTTGAATGTGTGTATGGGTGTTCCCCTGTGCTGGGTTGCAGCTGGAAGGGCATCCGCTGTGTAAAACATGTGCTGGAACAGTTGGCGGTTCATTTCGCTGTGGCGACCCCAGATGGATAAAGGGACTAAGCCGAAGGAAAATGAATGAATGTGTTTTGATTTTGGGATGGAGTGCATAAAACATCTGAAAGCCTGTTTGAATAGATTTGAATGCATGTTTTTTAGTTTGCTGGCAAGAGTAAAATACAGCATGTGTCGTTTGCATGATGGGATAATAATGTGGACGGCTTGTAAATCATGCACATTATGATGTTATGTTTCATTACGTCTATAGCGTCCAGTTTAGCCCATGCCAAATCTGTTTTCATTGCTGACCAGCAGAGACGAAGGAAATTTATGGAGCGAAAGAGTTTGCATCATTTCCTGAGTAGAAAGCCAACGTTTGCTGAAGCGCCATCTTTACTACAGTCACCTGCGCATTATTAGTTATGATAATAACTGTTTTGCATTTTTAAATTACTTTTTATTTTGATTCTATTTATTATACATTGCAGTTAAACATGCCTACATTACAGTTAAACATGCCTACATTACAGTTAAAAATGCCTACATTACAGTTAAACATGCCTACATTGCAGTTAAACATGCCTACATTACAGTTAAACATGCCTACATTACAGTTAAACATGCCTGCATTACAGTTAAACATGCCTGCATTACAGTTAAACATGCCTACATTACAGTTAAACATGCCTGCATTGCAGTTAAACATGCCTACATTGCAGTTAAACATGCCTACATTACAGTTAAACATGCCTACATTACATTTTTAGCAAAAGCAAAAAAGATGTTTTATGGTTATATGAAATATGTTTTTGTATATAATGGTGCTATCAAATGCTTTTAATCGCATCCAAAGTGTTTGTATTTACATAATGTGTGTGTGTATACTCACTGTGTATATAGAAATAAAAAAAAATATATATATATATACAATAAAATAAAAAAATATATATATATATATGCAAATTGTATTAGTTATAAACATGTAATTTATAAATATAAATAAACATTTTCTCCAGTATATACATGTCTGTGTATATCCTAAATAAATGAAGTAATAATGGACATCTTAATTGTTTTATGTTCAATCTACTTCAATTTTTAAAAACGAATTCGTTAACTTAATTCCTTCATGTTTTCCCAAAACAAATCGATTGTACCCAGCAATTTTTACAGTGTATATAAAATACAAAAATATTTACATTTATATTTATATATAATTTGTATTAGTTATAAATATTATTAGTTATAAATATAAATATTAGTTATACATTTATATTTATAAATATAAATAAACATTTTCTCAAATATATACATGTCTGTGGGTTTATACTCTATATATGTGTGTGTGTGTGTGTATATATATATATATATATATATTAGATTTTACACCACCTTATTATTTTAGATTTTTTTGCTAATTATTACACACAGAAAAATGAAGTTTGTTGTTTGTTCGAGGCAGCACGGTGGCTCAGTGGTTAGCACTGTGGCCTCACAGCAAGAAGGTCGCTGGTTCGAGTTCCGGCTGAGTCAGTTGGTGTTTCAGTGTGGAGTTTGCATGTTCTCCCCGTGTTGGCGTGGGTTTCCTCAGGGTGCTCCGGTTTCCCCCACAAGTCCAAACACATGCGCTTTAGGGGAATTGATGAACTAAATTGTCGGTAGTGTGTGTGTGTATGTATGTGTGTGTGAGAATGAGTGTGTATGGGTGTTTCCCAGTACCGGGTTGCAGCTGGAAGGGCATCGTAAAACATATGATGGATAATTTGGCGGTTGATTCCACTGTGGCGACCTCTGATGAATAAAGGGACTAAGCCGAAGGAAAACAAATGAATGAATGTTTGTTCGAACTACTTATTTAAAATGAGCTGAAACATCACAACTTTTGAGATTTTAGGCTGGTCAAATCAATTGTTTTACGCTCAATCCACTTAAGTTTATAAGTAAGTCTATAAATATCAGAATCAGAATCAGAAAGAGCTTTATTGCCAGGTATGTTCACACATACGAGGAATTTGTTTTGGTGACAGAGCTTCTACAGTGCAACAGAATTACAGAGACAGGACAAAAACAGATAATAAATATATTTAAAAAATGAAAGTAATAGTGAATGCAAATATACAAATTGACAAGTGTATGTACAGGAATATTACTATATACAACAGCAGCTGTTATGTGCAAATTAGCATGTAAAATATGTTGTTAAATAAGTGTTTATGTGTATAAAAAGTGTATAGCAAGCAGTGATGTTTGTTTCATGATTACTATCATCAAGTGTTCATGAGATGGATTGCCTGAGGGAAGAAACTGTTTCTGTGTCGGGCTGTTCTGGTACACAGTGCTCTGTACCGTCGACCAGAAGGTAAAAGTTCAAAGAGGCAGTGTGCTGGGTGTGAGGGGTCCAGAGTGATTTTGGCAGCCCTTCTGCTTGCTCTGGATAAGTACAGTTCTTGGAGAGTAGGGAGGATTGTACCAGTGATTCGTTCAGCAGTCCGAACTATTCGACGTAGTCTTCGGAGGTCGGATTTGGTAGCTGAGCTAAACCAGACAGTTATTGAAGTGCAGAGGACTGATTCAATGATGGAAGTGTAGAACTGTTTCAGCAGCTCCTTTGGAAGGTTGAACTTCCTCAGCTGACGAAGGAAGTACAACCTCTGTTGAGCTTTTTTGACAATGGAGTCAATGTGAGTGTCCTACTTCAGATCCTGAGAGATGGTGGTGCCCAGGAACCTGAATGACTCCACTGCTGCCACAATGCTGTCCATGATGCTCAGTGGGGGGAGAGCAGGGGGGTTTCTCCTGAAGTCCACTATCATCTCCACTGTTTTGAGCGTGTTCAGCTCCAAGTTGTTGTGACTGCACCAGACAGCCAGCTCCTTAACCTCCTGTCTGTAAGCAGACTCGTCACCGTCCTGAATGAGGCCGATAAGTGTGGTGTCGTCTGCAAACTTCAGGAGCTTGACAGAGGCGTCCTTTGAGGTGCAGTCATTCGTGTACAGGGAGAAGAGCAGAGGGGAGAGGACACACCCCTGGGGGGCGCCAGTGCTGATTGTGCGGGTACTGGATGAGAATTTTCCCAGCTTCACCAGCTGCTGCCTGTCCGTTAGGAAGCTGTTGATCCACTGACAGACAGAGTTGGGCACGGAGAGCTGAGTTAATTTGGGCAGGAGAAGTTTTGGGATGATAGTGTTGAAAGCCGAGCTGAAGTCAACAAACAAGATCCTCACATAGGTCCCTGGTCTGTCTAGGTGTTGCAGAACATAATGCACTCCCATATTGACTGCATCATCCACAGACCTGTTTGCTCTGTAGGCAAACTGAAGAGAGTCCAGTGAGGGTTCAGTGATGTCCTTCAGGTGGGCCAGCACCAGTTTTTCAAAAGACTTCATGACCACAGATGTTAGCGCCACCGGTCTGTAGTCATTAAGTCCTGTAAGTTTGGGTTTCTTTGGGATGGGGATGATGGTGGAGCGTTTAAAGCAGGAGGGCACTTCACACAGCTCCAGTGATCTGTTGAAGATCAGGGTGAAGATGGGGGCCAGTTGGTCAGCACAGGATTTTAGACAGGCTGGTGTTACAAAATCTGGGCCTGGTGCTTTTTTCCTCTTCTGTTTTTGGAAGACCTGGCGCACATCATCTTCACTGAACTGAAGTGTTGGGGAGACGGGGTGTGGTGGAGGTGTTGATGGTGGTGTGAAGAGCAGTTCAGAGTGGGTGTGGGGTGTTTTCTCAAACCTGCAGTAAAACTTATTCAGGTCGTTTGCAAGTCGTTCGTTGTCTACAGTGCTGGGGGATGGTTTCTTGTAGTTTGTGAGGTTTTTCAAACTTTTCCACACGGATGCTGAGTCGCTGGAAGAGAACTGACTCCTTAGTTTCTCAGAATAGTTCCTTTTTGCCACTCTGATCTCCTTTTCCAGTGTGTATTTGGCCTGTTTATACAAGGCCCTCTCCCCATTCCTGTAAGCAACCTCCTTGGCCTGACGCAGCTGTCTGAGTTTTACAGTGAACCACGGTTTGTCATTGTTGTATGTGAGTTGAGTCCTGGTAGGAATGCACATGTCTTCACAGAAACTGATATAAGATGTTACAGTTTCTGTGAGCTCATCTAAATCGTTTGCAGCAGCTTCAAAAACACTCCAGTCAGTGAGGTCGAAACAGGCTTGTAGATCCCGCTCTGTTTCGGTAGTCCATCTTTTCACAGATCTTAATACAGGTTTGGCTGTTTTCAGTTTCTGCCTGTAGGTTGGTATAAGATGAATCAAACAATGGTCAGAGTGCCCCAAAGCTGCTCGTTGGACAGAGCGGTATGCATCCTTTATTGTGGTATAGCAGTGATCCAATATGTTACTGTCTCTTGTGGGACATGTAACATGCTGTCTATATTTTGGCAGTGTGCGTAGTTTTGCGTAGTTTGCGTAGTTTTGCTTTGTTAAAATCCCCGAGAATTATTAAAACAGAGTCCGGGTGTTGTTGCTCGATTGCCGTGATCTGATCGGCTAGTTTCTGTATCGCCAGGCCCGCGTGCGTAGGAATGTAAACACTGACGAGAATGAACGAGCAGAACTCACGCGGCGAGTAGAAAGGCTTACAGTTAATAAACAGTGCTTCTAGGTCGGGACAGCACATCTTCTTTAAAACTGTTACATCTGTACACCACCTTTCATTGATGTAAAAGCATGTCCCACCACCCCTTGATTTCCGCGTTGATTCTCTGTCGCGATCCGCTCTGAACAGCTGATAGCCCGGTAGATGAAGCGCGTTGTCCGGTATGGCGTCGTTCAGCCAGGTTTCCGTGAAACACAGAGCAGCAGAATGCAAAAAATCCCTGTTTGTCTGAGAGAGCAGAATGAGTTCGTCTATTTTGTTGGGTAGAGAGCGGAGATTCGCCAGATGGATGCTAGGCAACGCAGTTCGAAACCCGCGCTGTCTGAGTTTCACAAGCGCGCCTGCTCGCTTCCCTCGTCTGCGCGCTCGACAGCGTTTGAGGAGCACCGCGGCTCCGCCGACAACAATGTCCAACAAAACATCACATAAATCCAAGTCTGGAAAAACATTTGGTGGTGTATGTGTCCGAATGTCCAACAATTCGTCTCTGGTGAAACTAATTGTAGGAATGTGACTCGAGACGGGACAAACTAACAAAAACACAAAAACAACAGCAGAGCTCAACACGGAGGCGGCCATCTTCGTCGTCGCCATCTTGTGTGTTAACTTATGTTAACACACCATAACACCGGCGCCAAATATGTTAACTTAATTCCTTCATTGTGTGGAACCAGGCATTTTTTACAGTGTATTTGATTTCAGTTTGTTTTCCAGTGACTGTTGTCAGTTCCATTTAGTTTTACTTTTTCATTTAATGTGACTTTTTTAATTGTATTGCATATAACATAACCATTTTGACTAATATATTTAGTTTGCTTAAATAACCTCTTTATATACACTCCTATTTTCTGTAAACACCGAATCTTCTGATTGTGTTCTGGATGGTGTATCGTGTATAGCTGAACGCCGGATGTTCGTTTGTATTATAGCTGGACATCTGAAGCATATTTTGTGTAATTAAAACCAGTCGCTATAATTAAAGAACCTGCGCTCTGTCAAGGTATCCTGAAATTACACGCCAGGCTGAAGCGTTTACTTCCTTCTCTCTGATATTTCTTCTTCTCCCAGCTCTTCATATCCATTAGTTTAATGAACGCAGTTGAATGTGGAGCGTGAACATGCTGCTAATATCCTCTCATTAAAGCAAACTCTGCTTATCAGAGCCATTAACAGTAGATCACGTCACATGAAGGAGTCTGTAATGAGTCGGGCTGAAATGTGACGTCCGCAGGGAGAGATTCAGACGTGTATTACCGTAAACAGCGGCCGGTTGGAGTTTGTGGAAGTCCATCAAACGGGCCGTTCACTTTTTAATTGGATCACAGAAACAAACCGGCCACTTTGATGGCTCATTTGGGAAGCTTCAGATCTGTTCAGAGTCACAGAACCAACACAAAAAACTTTCTCCACTGCGTCTGAACATGGAAAAAAATAACTCTTAAGAAATAACTCTTAAGACACCTTAAAGACTTGATAAAGACTTTGTAACAATTTGCACAAGCAAAATTCAATTCTACAATCTTATATCAAGTACAATTAACTTGTCAATAACATACTTAACGTTTAACCTAACAATCCTAAATAAATTAAGTAATAAGAACTCTTAATAACTTACAAAATATCTCTTAAGACTCTTTAGAATCTCTTAAGACTTGATAAAATCTTTCTAACAATTTGCATGAGCAAAATTTAAGTAAATTCTGCGATCTTATATCGAGTACAATTAACTTGTCAATAGCATGTGACATTTGCTTAACGTTTAGCCTAACAATCCTAAATAAATTAAATAATAATAACTCTTAAGATTTAACTCCTAAGACTCTTTAGAAACTCTTAAGACTTGATAAAATCTTTGCAACAATTTGCACAAGCAAAATTCAAGTTAATTCTACAATCTTATATCAAGTACAATTAACTTGTCAATTTCATGTAGCATTTACTTAACATTTAACCTAACAATCCTAAATAAATTAAGTAATAAGAACTCTTAATAACTTACAAAATATCTCTTAAGACTCTTTAGAAACTCTTAAGACTTGATAAAAGTTCATTCTACAATCTTATATCAAGTACAATTTGCTTGTCAATAACATGTAACATTTACTTAATGTTTAACCTAAAAATCCTAAATGAATTAAGTAATAACAACTCTTAAGATTTAACTCCTAAGACGTTAAAGAAACTCTTAAGACTTGGTCAAATCTTTTTAACAATTTGCACGAGCAAAATTTAAGTAAATTCTGCAATCTTATATCAAGTACATTGAACTTGTCAATAACATGTAACGTTTATTTAACATTTAACCTAACAATCCCAAATAAATTAATTAATAATAACTCTTAAATCTCTTTAGAAACTCTTACTACTTGATAAAATCTTTGTAACAATTTGCACAAGTAAAATTCAAGTAAATATCTTATATTAAGTACAATTAACTTATCAATATCATGTAACATTACCTAATGTTTAACCTAACAATCCTAAAAATGGCTTTTATTCTAGATGAAATAAAACAAATAAGACTTTCTCCAGAAGAAAAAATATTATAGGAAATACTGTGAAAAATTCCTTGCTCTGTTAGGGCCTACTCTCACTAGGCTAGGTTGCTTTGAACCGTGCCGAAGCGCTTGTCCCCCCTCCCATCTCCCCTGACGGCCTGCACTCACACTGATCCGAGCCGGAGCACGCTTCCATCATCGATGATGCGACTGTTCAGTTTAACAGAGAGAAGCGCTCTCGCTCAGCACAGTGGTCATTGCTTTAGTTAGATCGTTTTAGTGGTTTGGGATGCAGTGACACTCAGTCAAATATTTAGCTGAACAGATCCATCACTTTTGACGCTCATAAATGTTCATAAAGTCCTCGTGCCACAGGTATTAGGAGGTTTGCTGAAGGTGCAGCTGATGTGCAGTGAGGGGTTTGCGTCTGTAATAAACTATGACAGTTTGTGTTCATTGAACAGTAAGAATGATTAATAAATCCATATGAAACAGCTTAAAAGTGACGTCGCGTCTTCTGTTTCGGGCTCAGGCGTGCTTTGCACTCACACTACAAGCGTACCGCACCAAAGCCCAACCGAACCGTGCTCTGGCACACCTCCTCCAACCGGGCCAGGGCCGGCCAACTCAACCACGCCTGAGCCCGATTCGGAGTGCTCACACTTGTCAAACGAACCGGGAAACATGCATGGGCACGGTTCAGATAACATAGTGTGAGTGCACCCTCAAACATCATTTGGGAAATATTTGAAAAAGAATAAAAGTTTCACATGCAAATAATTTTACCTTCAACTGTATATAAAAATACTTATCTCGCTTTTTTAGAACAATTAAAGATTGTTTGCATTAATCCTTTAATCCTTTTTTTACATTCCCAAATAATAATTTTTATTACAATTTAAGATCTTTAAAGTTTAAATCACCATATAACAGCAGGGTAGCAAATACTATAAAAGATATATAATATGTAATACAACTAATATGCATTAAATATGCATTTAACATGACATTTATATTGACTTTTATTTTGGATGTGATTAATCGCGATCAATCATTTGACAGCTCTAGAAAATACACAATCTTGGCCATTTTTTAATATTTGTCGTCTCAAGAATGACAGAATTCTGTAAGAACTGCACATTTTTACGATGGAGTCAAAGACAAAAGACAAACCAACAGTTCAGACCTGCATGTGGAGCTTTATTAGCTGATATAAAAGCAGATTTACAGCAGGATTAATAGAGTAAAGCACAGTTTTTCTGTTTCCGCCCCTCCATTTCATTAAGTCTTCTGCTTTATTTGATCTCCAGACCTTGAGCTTCTGTGTTTCCTTCAGGTGCTTTAGTTTGTGTGGAGCTGAAACTCGGCCTTGACTTTGTGTTTTTCTGTCTGGCTCTTTGCTGATAAATGACTCTTTATGTGCGTCTCGGCTTGTCTCGTGGTGTGTGTGTGTGTGTGTGTGTGTGTGAAGATGTGAGCAGTGACACACACTTGCATCTGTCAGTTTTGTATTACACATTGATGTCAGTGTTTCTCCTGCTGCGTTTGAATATTACCAGTGTTTTACTCTCCTCTCTGAGACATAATGAATGTGTTTATCAGCCGGGAAATATTCCTGCTTTATAAAACTGCTTCGTTTGTTCACTGCAGAAAAAAAAAAAAAAGAGTTTTTGTCTTGTTTCTCATCCAAATATCAAAACATTCTGAATTCATAAAGCATTTTCTAAAATATTGTCTTGTTTTCAGATTGACTGAGTCAAAATGAAGTGAGTTTTTCCTTAAAACAAGCACAATAATCCACCATTGGGGAAATGAAGTAATCCTATTTTAAACCAAAAACAAGACTATTTTACTTTGTGTGTGTGTGCGCGCGTGTGTGTGTGTGTGTGTGTGTGTGCGTGCATGTGTGCGTGTGTGTCCTTGAGTCAGTCCTGTGTCTCCCACTGTGATGAGGTCACGCCTCTGACAGCTGTCCTGTGCTCTGATTGGTAGCTCAGGTGTCAGGGGGCGTCGGCTATCATCTGATGGAGTACTGATGACTTCATTACTGTCAGTTCAGACACACACAGACACACAGATACCCTCACAGACACACACACACAGAGACTCACACACACACAGATACCCACACAGACA
>CAIGQV010016421.1:4515-19647 GCA_903798115.1 Danio jaintianensis
ATAGATAGATAGATAGATAGATAGATAGATAGATAGATAGATAGATAGATAGATAGACAGACAGACTTTGGATTTTTTTTTTTTTTTTTTTTGCCATATTCAAATGTTGTTATTTACTCCATACTCACTGCACACAGTATGGTGATTCTGGCTCTGTTTTGAAGTCCAGATCTGGG
Source organism: Danio jaintianensis (assembly GCA_903798115.1). Classification (NCBI taxonomy): domain Eukaryota; kingdom Metazoa; phylum Chordata; class Actinopteri; order Cypriniformes; family Danionidae; genus Danio; species Danio jaintianensis. The sequence goes on from CAIGQV010016421.1 coordinate 4,692, forward strand.
AACACTGTGAGGAAGTCAACCTCAAACAGGCCACCAAGTATAACATCTCCATCATGGTACATTTCATTCAACCTGAAGTGTCCCTGGAGCTGACAGGTTTTTGATCCGAGTATTGAAGCTGTCACAATAAATTTAAAAGACAGATAAATGGAGATGTTCAGAATGACCCACATCATGACCCACATTTTGAGCCACCTAACCACGCTACAAGCAAAACCACACACAACCATCATTACAAATTAGTGCACTTAATTTATGATAAATGTTGTGTGGGGTGTTGCTTTAAAAGAGCAGGCGGTGCTAAGTGATCACCCCTGGACATCAGGATGTTAAGACCAGACTAAATCTAATGTAGAAGCTTTGGGAACTTACATTAGTACTTGTCCATGTATTCTTCTTAACAGTGCTCTTCCATCAAATGTCCTCTAGATGTCAGTCCTGCATTTTGGCCTTTTCTGAAAAAAAAAAAAAAAGAAAAGAGTAAGAAATAGAAAATAATAATATTAACCTGCCTTGAAATCTTACACTGGTGGTGCCATGGTAAAATGATGCTACCAAGTTGTAATACTAAATTGTGAAAAATGTAAGAATTTTTTTTAAACTAGATGATTTATGAATACATTTCATGGTGACTACTGAGTGTTGACCTGTACTAGAAAAGAACATAATTTTTTTTAAATATACAATTTAAGTAATTCAGTTTAATCAAATTGTAATACACACTATTAAATACATTTATAGAATATCCATGACAATATTCAGTTGAATTTATTTCTGTCCCTTCTCCATCAAGAGATTTTAATTGTTTTCAATACATGTGTTATTGTTTCTTTATTAAAGTGTTCAAATACATATTTCTTTTGTGGCTACATTTAATACTTGGTAATACTTTAGTTTAAATAACAATTCAGATCATTTGCTACTGGCTAATAGCAGTGACGTGTGGTGAGGTTTATGATCGGTGGCACTGACTCTTTCAAGCTCAGATTTACAAATATATGCACCCAATATATACCTAATATATCATATCAGCATTCTTTCTATACACATAGCAGGCACATATTGGGCCAAGGAAGAAGGTAAAATGTATAGCAATTCAATATGCCTCCTAAAAAACACCAAGCGACACAGCACCACGGCGGATGTGCTCGCTCGCGCTCTCTCTCTCCTTCACACACACACGCACGCACTCACAAATACACACACAGGATTTGCACACTGGTCCTACCTTTACTTGTAAATGAAGTCTTGAATTACTTTGAAATGGCCGAGTTATCGTCTGTCCCCTCCTTTGAAGCAAGCCCTTTAGCTCTGGCATTGGTCACCAATTATTTATTCACGTTTTGATTGAAAGTCCAATTTTGAGAATTTTTTGAGCTGAGATATTACATCCACGATTTTTGCAGTCAGTCAAAGCAAAACATAAAATAACTGACTCCTATTGAACTTTACTGGACTACGCAATAGAAGAGCAACCACCGAACGAGAATAACCGTGAGCTCACGTGCGCCCCCCCTTCATTGCGGCAGAGCTACTGCCTGCCTCACCTCATGTCTTTTCAGTGCGGCTGTATGTCAGATCCTAACACTAAATAAGTGATAGACATACGTGAAATACATTACCTATCATATGCAAAGTGATTAATAAATTAATAAAGCATTACTTCGGTAGCATACACTGAGCAAGCAAAAGGCACGCGCTCAACCCAGTTTGCAAGGGATTGCGCAATCTGACGTGAGGCTTCCTACTCTGTAATTGAACAGGAAATACGCAAAATACAGCGTTGATTATAAAAATGAATGAAAACATTTGAATCATACAGAAATTGCATTTATAGCACAAATCAGTGGACAAATATTTATTTTATCATTAGTATACATCTCATGATGGCAGGTAGGGAGCAGATTGGAGTTTTGCTTACCCAAAAATGTTCTGAGGGCAGAAAGGAAAATGATTGGTTCACAGATTCAACCAATGAATTTGAAGTAGAGGCGGGGCTTACGTGCTCGGAAATGTGGAGGGAAAAATCCGAAGATACGTTACACAGACAGACTTCGTGGGTTGTTTTCATTGAACGGTAAGTGATTTTGTGTTTAAATTGGTTAAAATCACGAGATAAACACCCTCAGTACGTTTACTTGGATAACTAAGAAACTGCTAATAACGTCTATAATAAATGTTCTCCTGTGTACGATTCGACTGCTGATCAGTCGACCGCACCAAAGAAAGTTCACCTATAGGGTAATGTTGACTAACTTGAGCGAGCTAAATCTTTCCAATGTCTGTGAAACTGAAATGTAACATCAGATCTCTTTTAAATATTCGCGAAAATCGGTTAAAAGAGTCTCAGGGAGGAGTTTTCAACATAATTCATATCCGTGTAACTGTAGTTAACTACGCGCTGCTCTCAGGGCAGGAGATTTCAACATAATTTATATCCGTGTAACTAGTGAACTACGCGCTGTTCTCAGGGCAGGAGTTTTCAACATAATTCATATCTGTGCAACTACGAGCTGCTCTCAGGGCAGGAGATTTCAACATAATTCATATCCGTGTAACTAGTGATCTACGCGCTGCTCTCAGGGCAGGAGATTTCAACATAATTCATATCCGTGTAACTGTAGTGAACTACGAGCTGCTCTCAGGGCAGGAGATTTCAACATAATTCATATCTGTGCAACTACGAGCTGCTCTCAGGGAGGAGTTTTCAACATAATTCATATCTGTGTAACTGTAGTGAACTACGCGCTGCTCTCAGGGCAGGAGTTTTCAACATAATTCATATCTGTGTAACTGGCAGGAGTAACATTAAACAGTATAATTACTTAACATACATACATATAACATTACTTACTGTTTTAAGGCCACTTGGTCAGTATAATAAATTAGCTTAATTTGACTATTAACATTTTGACATTATGCAGGAGTGTTCATTGTAGCTCATCGTGGAATTGTCACAGGTCTGTAGGTTCAAACATGCTTAGAAGCAGCCATCATTATAAAGAGTATTGCCATTTTAAGTGATGGTGACACTGAATATATGTACTAACTGATGATATTTTCTGATATGTATAGATTTAATTTGAATGATTACTGTCAGCCTATCCTGCCTAAGACATCAGGATTTTTTTTTTTTTTTTAGAAAAATGAATGGTAAGCTTGACATTTACTTTTTTTGGTAATGTATTTGAATTTCATACAATGTATATTATGAGTAAAAATGAGTAAATTCACTACAACAATGTGTTCTATACACTGATAACATAACATAATGCACTCTTTGGTGCATGGTAGTAATTAATAGTTCCGTATTTTGTATAAAGATTTTATTCTGGGATATTTGCATACAGTATTAACACAGCGAAACAAACAACAAATCAATGAATACAACAACAATAAAATAAAAACATGACTATTAAATAAATAAGCAACAAACAAATAATCCATTTTTTTTCCATACAGTCTTACAGATTATAAAGTCCAGAGGGCTGCATGGAAGCCATGTTAAAATTGGAAGAGTTGGACCATATCTGCTTCACATAGAAAGCTTTCAGTCCCTTGTAGAACAAAAAAAAGTTTCTGATGTGGTAACAGTTATCTTGTCTTAGCTTTTTTCCATAGGTGTATGCAAATAAACTTTAATGCATGGTTTATTTGGATATTAATTTGTCTTTTTTGTCAATGCTACTTTCACTTTTAATATTTATATTTTAATGCTTTTAGCTAATTGTTTCTGTCTGTTTTTTATGCCTTCCTCCACAGACCATGGATGCGTTATTCCATCTGTTCACCATGGTAATAGATTATTAACTACTTTTAAATGTCTTCTTTCAGTACTTTGTGTAACACACCAATAGGGGTTGGGACAAATTGCTGTTTTATCATATATTATGGGGAAAAAATATTAGAATGCTTTTTTATTCATTCATTCATTTTCTTTTCAGCTTAGTCCCTTTATTAGACTTATACAGCATATGTTTCACACAGCGGATGCCCTTCCAGCCGCAACCCATCACTGGGAAACATCCATACACACTCATTCACTACAGCTTACCCAATTCACCTATAGCGCATGTCTTTGGACTTGTGGGGGAAACCGGAGCACCCGGAGGAAACCCACGCGAACACGGGGAGAACATGCAAACTCCACACAGAAATGCCAACTCACCCAGCCCAGGCTCGAACCAGCGACCTTCTTGCTGTGAGGCGATTGTGCTACCCACTGCGCCACCTCGTTGACCCATATATATATCCCAAATGAAGTATAAAAGGGGTGGCATGGTTGCTCAGTGTTTCGCACTGTCGCCTCACAGCAAGAAGATCACTGGTTCAAGGCCCGGCTGGGACAGGTGGCATTTCGGTGTGGAGTTTGCATGTTCTCGCTGTGCTTGCGTGAATTTCCTCTGGTTTTCCCCATAGTTCGAAGACATGTGGTATAGGTGAATTGAATAAACTAAATTGGCCGATGTGTGTGTGTAAAGGAGAGAGTGTATGGGTGTATCATATGCCAGAGTAGTTGGCGGTTCATTCTGCTGTGATAAATTAGTGACTAACCCGAAGGAAAGTGAATGAAGGAAGACTAAAAAAGAATAGCCAAGGCTTAGAGGTTCAAGTGTAGATGGAAGATGTCTCTTTAGTGGCAATCAAATACATAATATAGTATTTTAAAGAGCTGCAAATGTTTTGTTTCTTCAACAAATGGTTAAGTGTAGTCCAAGTGGAAGGTTGTCTATAAGTGCACATTTTTATGTGCATTTGTTTAAATGATAATTAATATTATTATATTTATTTAGACGCAACCAGATGTTGTGGCAATTAATACTCACACCCTAACTCACATCTTGGAAGGTGAAGCAAGGGCAAGAAGCCGTTATTTTACCAAGGTAAAATTACAAAACCTTGACTCACATTTCTAACAAGTATGACAGGTAACACCAATAGTTGTTCATTTGCTCACACTAAATCTGTTCTTTAGAGGAACGTCTTTGAAAATTCCAAGGAGATTGTTGGTCCCTATTTGGAGGGTGGCAATCACTGGACTTTTTTTGTAAGTCAGTCAGTTAGAAAACATGTTTGGCTTTTAGTAATGTGCATATTTTTAACGTCAAGCATAAGTTCCCAGAGAAGTATTTATTGCAAAAAAATATGTTTTGTTTTTCAAATGATTTTACAAAGTCTGGTGGATCGAACAATTTTGTACCTTAATACACTTGGGGAACAGGATGAACAGTACACTAAAATAGCTGAAAACTGGAGGTACCAAGTTTATAAATACATAAAAAGAATAGAATCTTTGTATTACACATCTAAATTACACATTTTAACCTTTAACTATGTTGCAGCACATTTGCTGCATCAAAAGGTTTCCAAGGGCCTTGGAAAATGATGAAGAGGTGCCATGCTCTTCAAAATGACAGTGTTTCCTGTGGTGTTTTCACAGCTGTGGTAAAGTTATTTTTTACAGTAGTGTTGTTATTATTATTATTACTATTAATAATATTATTAAAAATAGTTAATAAGTTTTAGAATCTTGACAAATTTGTAATTGCTTATGATCCTGTATTCATATGATATTGTTTTTCATTTGTAATTTTGCTGCTGTGACATTAAATTTATCATTCTTTTTGAAAAACATTCAGTTTGCTGAAGCCTTTCTAGGAGGTGCAAAGGGGTATCTTGCATGCTCACCTGTACAGCAAGAGAGGGAGCGACTGGGGTTGCTTCTCTTAGGCTCACTTGGTAAGTTCTACATGCGTGTTTTACATATATTGATTGAGTTTCATATTTGTTGTTTTCTGTGTTTCAGATAGGTCAGGTGTTTGTGGGATCTGTCACAAGACTTTATCTAGGAAGAGCAAGGCAATTAATTACAATTTAAATTAAATCAATTGAAACTACTATAAAAATTAGGAACCATTATATTCTTTACAGATGATTCTCTAGTTTCTTTTCTGTAGTGTTTTGAATTATTAATCCGGATTGAAATGGCTGACTGATTGGAGACTAAAATAAATAAAATTTTAAATGACCCTCAGACACTGGATAATATTGACCTAACAATTTTGTCATGAAAATGATCTTCTAGGAAAAATGTTCAGTTTGTTTAGCAAATATCCATAAAAAGTGCCTACCTGACAATCGAGAGGATGCAAAGTGTTATTTTTGCAAAGGTACGTCCTTATGCTTATAAATAAATCCTCTAATATTACATCTTACAATTTGAGATGCTGTTAAGTTTTATAATAGTATGTCAATGCTCATATTGTTTTTAAATATATGCATTCTGTGAGAAGACAGCTCAGGAGAAAGTAACCAAATCCACACTGAAACTGAGGGACAAGACAGCTCAGGAGAAAGTACCGGTAATGGATTTGAGTCACAAGACAATTCAGGAGAAAGAAAAGGTGATGGATTTGAGTCACAAGACAATTCAGGAGAAAGCAACAAACAACAGACTAAGAGCAGAACTGAGGGAAAAGACAGTTTAGGAATAAGTAACCAAAATTCCATTGTATTTGAGGGAGAACACAAGCAAGAAGATCATTCAGGTAAACTTTTAAGTAGAGATAAGGGCTAGGAAAATAAAGGAAAACATTTCTTAATGCTTTAGATAGGTCTAAGGACAGCATGAATTATTGAACTGTCTCATTCAATAAACATAGTAATTAATTTTAATCTAAATTAATGCATACTATGTTAACTATTAATATATGACTTTCCCCAATCTTCCAGTGAGGGGATTTCTGGTAGAAAGTGTCTTAAAAGTTTCAGACTTTCATCAAACAAAGAGGTAAAAGTAATATTGAATTGGATAATAAAATACTGAAAATTAAGATATACATCATTTTATTCTGTACACAGAATGATATTAAATTATAATTATATAATAAATATATACAGGGTTCCCACTCTTTCATGAACAGCAAATTTAAGGACATTTTAAACCACCATTAATTTCAAATCAAGCACCTTTTTTTAATTCCCCCAGTATATGTAGCGCCATGAAAGTCCTTACTGTATTTAACATTTCACTTACACTCAATATTTACATTACAATGTCAGATTAATGATGAAGTTGTGTGTTGATGTCATGTTCAAAGAACTTTAGTCAAATTTATTAAATTCAATACTGGGAAGATTCAAATGTCGTTTCTGAAATATTGATAAATGCATTATTTGTCTTAGTTCTTGTACTTTAAATGTAAGATTTTTAAATTAACAGTTTATAATGTTTTAGTTCTGTTTTTGACAGCAGGACAGAACAATTGTCTAAATAAACCCATAAACAAATTTAATTTAACAATGAATTTAAGCACTTTTAAGAAACTATGCTTTTTAAGTACTTTCCGGGCCTTGAATCCATATGTCTGAAATTCAAGTACTTTCAAGAAGTGTGAGAACCCTGTATATATTTTTATTTTGTATTTGTAAGATATTTTAAAGCTTTATAACACTCATAATTGTTATTTCAGATACTTGGTTACATCAGAAGAGCTACAAAGGAGGTGCTCTCTGCCAGAAAGCTACTCTGCAAATACGGTAGTGGCCTATCTAAGGAAAGCCAAAGGACAAAAAAAGACAATTACTGAGAAGTTGGCAGAGCTAGTTGTGATGCCCTCAAAGTGGACAAAACTCACTTCGCAGTGCTCCAAACTTTGTGAAGGTGTGTAGAAGGGGCAGGAGTACAGTACTTTCAAGAAAATTGTGAGAACTTTTTATTACTTTGAATCATTGAAATGTTAACTATAATAAGACTGTACTAAATGCAAAATTGTTGCAATTATAATTTCCAGGTGTTGTCCAGAAATGTTTAATTCCCCAACAGCATGTTTAGAGTGGCTTTAATAAATCATTATCAATATTATCAATGAATTTTTTTGCTGCTTCTACATTATTGGATCATTGTATGGATATCCAAGTATAAATAATTTGTTAAATAGGCAGTGAGTGTACCTGCATAACGTTTTCTTTGTTTACATGTTGGGCATTGTTACAAATAAATTTTTGCATATTTAATACATTTTAGATGAATGCAGTGATCTGGCTAATGACATAATGTACCTAGCAGCCAAGACCATCCCCCAGAAAAGAGTGGCTCAAGCCTTGCTGGAAGAAGGGAATGTCTATGCAGCCTTGGCCAGAACAGAAGACTGCATGTAATATAATTTACTTCTACACTTGACATTAACTAAATGATTCAGGGATCAGTTGAAGCAGTAATGTAAACTTTTTGTTGTTTTTAACTTCAGGAAGACATTGAAAGCTGTGGAGAATGCATTAGAGGCTCACTGGGAGACATTTAACCTGGCAACACATGGTCTTGGATCTGCTGTTATAAAGGGCACTATTTCATTAATTGACTCATGTCTTAAAGAGAAAATGAAAGCACTGAAAACAAAAAACACAGATGTGTAAGGCTTGTCTCCTGTTTTCTTTTTTTGATGTACACTGTTCAGTACAATATGGACAAATAAAGACACTACAGTTTAAAGTTTTTATATTGATCTGTTTATTTTCATGAATGCTTGAAACCTTTTTAATAGTAAATAAAATGTAATACACAAGTAGTCTAATGTATAGATTCAATTAACAATGTGTTTTTAATATATAACATTAATATATATTATTTTACATAGCAATTAACATTTAGTAGAATTGTTGCAAGATCAGACTTTATTGTTGCCTTTTCCTATAGTTATTTATTTACAAATGTAATTCAAAGTAAACATTTGATACTTCTTAAGTCACTTATAGTATTCCAAAAATGTTACAGAAAGAACATTACAATTAATTTGTGTTAGTATCTGGTAGAAAAAGACGTTTCCATTTCGTTAATTGTACATTTTGAATACAGCCCTTTTATCATAGATTTGTTAATCAATCAGTCATCAGCATTGTCTGCAGCTCATTGATGTGCCAGCTCATCCATATAACAAAAAAATGACTAGATATACATACACACATATACTAGTTAAAGCATAGTAGTTTAATGCTAGTTTTATGCATGGCTACAGCGCCACTTTGTGATTTGCCACTGTTTGAAGGAGAGCAAAAATATAACTTTAGAGAAATTTGATTGTTTTAATAAGATCAAACATTCCCTACTTACAGGTGAACCTTGTTTTTTTTTTTTTCTTCTTTTTGACTATGTAATTAACACTCACTCTATCTTTTGCTGTTTTTGACCATTTTTCTATAACCATGAAGAGCAGCAATTTTCCTTTTCTTTGAAACTTTGCTAAACTGTGAAAAAATTAGTTTGTGTGCTCTCTGTACTAAATGGTACACTTCCTGATTCTCTTGAAATTGTTCTGATTGGCTCCACTCGTGAAGATCTGTGAGCATGTCCTGCAGTGCAGCCTTTTTTCTTTCACCGGACTGTAAACAGTGTAAATCAAAAGAATCGCTCTGACGAGATGTTGTGTAAAGAATGCTGTGAACTAATGTACATACACACAGCTCCCCATGACTATTTGCAATGCATGTGCAAAATCTTGTCCCTTTATGACTTACTACTCCTACACTCCCATCAAAGTGACAGACGGTAAGGTTTTCACTGTCTGTGAAGTACGATTGACTGTCAACAATCTTTCTTGCTGCATCTGTCCTAAGGTCTTGAATTAGAAGTCCTTGTTTCTCTGCAATTGTCTTTGAGAAAATTAAGTGTTTGCACAAAGATCCTCGTTGGAATCTTTTGCCGTTGCATGTGTGCAACACCAAATCAACTGTGTGAAACTGTGTGCTTGTATCAGGTGGTACCAAACATACTCCATCTTTAGACATATCTATTTTTGCATCCAGCCCTTTTGCAATCATAGACTGAGCAGCATTAATGTTCTCTTCGCTGTTAGATCTGTTGATTCGTCCAGTTTCTGTCAGGTCATCCAGGTAACTAAATGATAAAATAAGGTAAGAAAGTGTCAACTGACACAAAAAAAAAAAAAACATGTACTTCCTTTGATCATGAAAACTGACATCCATTAACAAGTATTAGAATAGAGAATAGATTGTTAAATGTAGGTAACTCTCAAAAATGACAAAATATAATGGCCAGAGGTGGTTTATATGTTATATACAATCAGTACCACAACATTGACATGATTTCTGTAACTGGTAATTACAATTTGGCATATCAACATTAACATGGTGATCTTAACATTTACCTGTAATATTTCTGAACATCACCACAAAGCAAGCAAAGAAGCTGATCAATTCTGCTATTCACCTTTCCCTTCAAAAATTGGTACTTCATTGTAAGGAAAAACCTGTGTACAAAAGATAAGGAACTTACAACATATTTTATAAAATTTTGTCATGATAATCATGTTATATAAATAATATACCATAATGAAATTTTAGAGCATACAATTATCATTGTAATAGTTCACCTCTCTGCCTTATTGTTGGTTTCACTGTTATGATGATAGAATGTCCGACCAAAATTGGACCACAATTCTCCCAAACAAATCCACTGATTCTTGAGGTAAGTGGATACATGTGAACTACCCAAACATGTATTCAGCTCTTTGCATTTTGTAGTTGATACAATGTTGAACTCCTCTTCCTGTTAAAAACCACAAACAAAACAAAAAAACATTGTGAAGTTATGGCTACTAACATTTACACATTTAAAGGGATAGTTCACAACACTGAAAGTAACCCAAACTGTTATGGAAACATTTTTTTAAAATACAATGTATTAAAAAGCACAATAACATTCAAGGTACACAGCAACATTAAACAGAAAACATAAACTTGACCAACATACATTTTAAGACATAAAAAATCCACAGTATACCGTTTATATTTTAGGTTCACAAAATGGAGACACATTTTTACTTCTGAAAAATAATTATGCTATATGATATGTATTTAAAAATATTACCGTTAAGCAAGATTTCATTGATGCCATTGCTTGAATTACAGTATTTCTTTGCTCCACAGGCAAGTTTCCTCCATCCTTTTTAACTATCCATCTATGCACAGCCTGCACAAAAAACATTTAAATTACCAAACGGTTGTCATGATAAATGTTTTTAAAGATCTGTGATTTTAATCTTTTTGTAAAATTTTGAATAAAGATGTTCAACAAACCTGAAGTACATGAAACCAGCAAAGAAGAACCCTCACTTTTGGAAAAACTCTTCTAATGGCATTGAGTTCCTTAAGGTCACGGTCAATGATTATTGACCTAAATGATTAGCAAATAATCAATTTAGTAACATAAGCATGCAATATGTAGGCTGTTTACGAAATCAGTATTGGTGTAAACAGTTGTCTTTATGCAAGATGGTCATTCAATAGTTGCAACATAAAACTACAGAAGTACACCATCAAGCGTCTGCTTACTCTGCTTGCAAAATTTACAAGGTTATACTTTTAAGTTGTTACCTTGGAAGAAATCCAGGGTTGTGTATTGCAAGTTTTTCCAAGCAGATGGCAAGAATGTCAACTGACTCTTGACTGATAATAAAGTAAGCAAATGGTACTGCTCTTCCAATACGGTTTGTCAAAAGAAGTGCATAAAATGCAAAGCCATACGATGTTATGGCTTTGTAAGTGGCATCCATAAATACCATGGGATGTGGATGTTCTCTAAGCAGTTTTTTTTGCCAAGGTGTCTGCACCACAATTATTAATGGTTGATCTTTACTCGAAGGCTGGTAGTAGCAAATGTTTTCCTGCAGCTCGGATTTGACTAGCTTGTCCACACTAATGCAATCTTTTTTGTCAGGAAAACTGAGGCCATTGATGGTCTTCTTGATTAATCTTATGTCCTCAGGTGTAACGTAATATCGCCGATTGAATTTGTCCATATGTCCATTGCGTTCTGCCCAGTCCACACATTTTAAAAGTATTTCTGAAATAGACTTTCCTTGTTCAAGCCATATTTCAATAAAGGCTATGAGTTCAGGGTCAACACGATTTTTTATACCTTCTTCTCTGATGCTCACATCATGTCCATTGTGTTCTAACATTCTGTTTACCACCGCACCAGTGAAACTGCCATCTTTAATGATATTAAATGAAACGTAAGCATTGCAAGAATTAGCTCTTGTTATTGTTGGTTCTCCTTTGCTTTTCCACTCGGTTTAGCTGATCGTTCACATGCAAAATAATGATAGTCTTTATGAGTGGACACAGAGGATTTGAAAATGGTATTAGTTTCCTCTTCCAATTTTCTAATGTATTCCTGCATGAAATCAGTCTCCTCCCCAGAAAAAGAGATGACCTTCTGCATGACTCGAGCATGCTTTACTTTCTTTAAATTTCTTCGGACACCATCAACCCAAATTTTCTCCATTGTCCTATTAAAGAAACAAAGAAAAAAAATGAGGGAGCAAATCTAGCATGTATGTATACATGTCATAAACACAGTGTACTTAATAATAACTACTGAATTTATTGTGAACTCCAGCCCTCAGGGCAGCACATATTTCACAAAAAATAATGCAGATATGATTTATATTGAGAACTTCTGACCAAATAATATTTTTTGGTTACTAGTAGTGTCAACTTAAAAAAACTTTGTAATTTCAGTTGATTTAATTTAAATTGTAATCACTTGCCTTGTTCTTCCTATAGTCTTGTTATAGATTCCAAACACCTAACCTGAAACACAGAAAACATACTTGCTGCACTGTTACTGTTTCAACGTGTTCAACATGTATAGCACACAAGTCCATAGAACTTACCAAGTGAGTTGATCGAAACAACCCCAGTCGCTCCCAACATACCCATCTGGCACCCTTAAGTGTTCCAAAAAGAATAAGCAATTTACTGTCAAGTAACACAGATATGAACTATGTTGAAAGCTCCTGCCCTGAGAGCAGCACGTAGTTCACTAGTTACACAGATATGAATTATGTTGCAATCTCCTGCCCTGAGAGCAGCTCGTAGTTCACTACAGTTACACGGATATGAATTATGTTGAAATCTCCTGCCCTGAGAGCAGCTCGTAGTTCACTAGTTACACAGATATGAATTATGTTGAAATCTCCTGCCCTGAGAGCAGCTTGTAGTTACACAGATTTGAATTATGTTGAAATATCCTGCCCTGAGAGCAGCTCGTAGTTCACTAGTTACACAGATATGAATTATGTTGAAATATCCTGCCCTGAGAGCAGCTCGTAGTTCACTAGTTACACGGATATGAATTATGTTGACATCTCCTGCCCTGAGAGCAGCTTGTAGTTCACTAGTTACACAGATATGAATTATGTTGAAATATCCTGCCCTGAGAGCAGCTCGTAGTTCACTACAGTTACACAGATATGAATTATGTTGAAATATCCTGCCCTGAGAGCAGCTCGTATTTCACTACAGTTACACAGATATGAATTATGTTGAAATATCCTGCCCTGAGAGCAGCTCGTAGTTCACTAGTTACACAGATATGAATTATGTTGAAATCTCCTGCCCTGAGAGCAGCTTGTAGTTCACTAGTTACACAGATCAGAATCAGAAAGAGCTTTATTGCCAGGTATGTTCACACATACGAGGAATTTGTTTTCGTGACAGAGCTTCTACAGTGCAACAGAATTACAGAGACAGGACAAAAAACAGATAATAAATATATTTAAAAAATGAAAGTTGTAGTGATTGCAAATATACCAATTGACAAGTGTATGTACAGGAATATTACTATATACAACAGCAGCTGTTATGTGCAAATTAGCATGTAAAATATGTTGTTAAATACGTGTTTGTGTATAAAAAGTGTATAGCAAGTAGTGATGTTTGTTCCATAATTACTATCATCAAGTGTTCATGAGATGGATTGCCTGAGGGAAGAAACTGTTTCTGTGTCGGGCTGTTCTGGTACACAGTGCTCTGTAGCGTCGACCAGAAGGTAAAAGTTCAAAGAGGCAGTGTGCTGGGTGTGAGGGGTCCAGAGTGATTTTGGCAGCCCTTCTGCTTGCTCTGGATAAGTACAGTTCTTGGAGAGTAGGGAGGATTGTACCAGTGATTCGCTCAGCAGTCCGAACTATTCGACGTAGTCTTCGGAGGTCGGATTTCGTAGCTGAGCTAAACCAGACAGTTATTGAAGTGCAGAGGACTGATTCAATGATGGAAGTGTAGAACTGTTTCAGCAGCTCCTTTGGAAGGTTGAACTTCCTCAGCTGACGAAGGAAGTACAACTTCTTTTGAGCTTTTTTGACAATGGAGTCAATGTGAGTGTCCCACTTCAGATCTTGAGAGATGGTGGTGCCCAGGAACCTGAATGACTCCACTGCTGCCACAATGCTGTCCATGATGCTCAGTGGGGGGAGAGCAGGGGGGTTTCTCCTGAAGTCCACTATCATCTCCACTGTTTTGAGCGTGTTCAGCTCCAGGTTGTTGTGACTGCACCAGACAGCCAGCTCCTTAACCTCCTGTCTGTAAGCAGACTCGTCACCGTCCTGAATGAGGCCGATAAGTGTGGTGTCGTCTGCAAACTTCAAGATTTTGACAGAGGCGTCCTTTGAGGTGCAGTCATTTGTGTACAGTGAGAAGAGCAGAGGGGAGAGGACACACCCCTGGGGGGTGCCAGTGCTGATTGTGCAGGTACTGGATGAGAATTTTCCCAGCTTCACCAGCTGCTGCCTGTCCGTTAGGAAGCTGTTGATCCACTGACAGACAGAGTTGGGCACGGAGAGCTGAGTTAATTTGGGCAGGAGAAGTTTTGGGATGATAGTGTTGAAAGCCGAGCTGGAGTCAACAAACAAGATCCTCACATAGGTCCCTGGTCTGTCTAGGTGTTGCAGAACATAATGCACTCCCATATTGACTGCATCATCCACAGACCTGTTTGCTCTGTAGGCAAACTGAAGAGAGTCCAGTGAGGGTTCAGTGATGTCCTTCAGGTGGGCCAGCACCAGTTTTTCAAAAGACTTCATGACCACAGATGTTAGCCCCACCGGTCTGTAGATATGAATTATGTTGAAATATCCTGCCCTGAGAGCAGCTCGTAGTT
>CAIGQV010016423.1:0-16188 GCA_903798115.1 Danio jaintianensis
TTGTCACTTTTTCACTCTTCAGATCCAGTTTTAGATTTTGCAGAGATGCTGATGCACTGCAGTAGATTATGATTAATATTACATTTACTCATTTACCTGGCACTTTTATCCAAAGCAACTTAGAAATGAGGCAATCATAAAGAGGCAATACTAAAGTGGTACTAATAGTTTATGACATTGTTAGAAAAATAAAAGCTAGGGTACGAGGGCAATCGGGAAGCAGTGAGAAGTAATATTCATTTATTCATTCATTCATTTTCCTCCGGCTTAGTCCTTTATTTATTAGGGGTTGCCACAGCGGAATGAACCACCAACTATTCCAGCATATGTTTTACGCAGTGGATACCCTTCCAGCCACAACCCAGTACTGGGAAACACCCATACACGCTCTCATTCACACACGCACTCATACACTACGGCCAATTTAGGTTATCCAATTCACTTATAGCGCATGTCTTTGGACTGTGGGGGAAACCAGAGCACCTGGAGGAAACCCACACGAACACGGGAGAAGTAATATTATGTTTTTTTAATTATAGGGTCGGGTAGACTTTCTCAGACTCATGATCCAGAATCAAATACCTGATGATAAAGTGAAGGACACCACAAGTGAACAACCAGAAAAAGGTCTGAGAGACATTTTGACATTACAGACTGTATCATTTCATATCCTTATGACCATCAGGTATGTGACTTGTTTTAAATATGCATTTTTTTGTTAATTTACTAGGATTAACAGACCATGAGATTCTCTCCCAATCCTTCATTTTTATCATGGGCGGTTATGAGACTACAAGCACTACTCTCACTTTCCTCCTCTATAATCTTGCTATTAATCCGGACTGCCTGGAAACGCTGGTTGAGGAGATTGACAAAAACTTCCCTCTTGATGTGAGAACAATTCATTCTGCCTTCTTCACTTTTTGTATAGAGCAGTGGTTCTCAAACCTTTTTCACCAAGCACCACCTTAGAAAAACACTCTGTCTCTCCAAGTACTACCAGAACAACCAGTATGAAATACAGTAGCGTAGTAGGCCTAATTAAGCAGCTACATCTGCACCGTTCAAAAACGAGGCTGATTCATTTCTAATAAGAATATTTATTATTGTCAGCCACTTTAAACATTTTAAATAGTTTGAACATTAACACTGTACTGTGCTTACAGGTATAAATAAAAAAAACTTTTAAATGTTTAAATTAAAGTGTGCTTTTAAAAGTTAATTAAAAATGGCACTTTTCTTAAAAGGTAAAAAGAAAATGAAATGGTTAGGAATGTTCCCCGAAGAAGGGAACTCCAATGCTGTGTTGACAAAACACTTTTATAGGATATCGCTAGATAACCAATTACTCTGAAGAATAAGAAAACGGGCCAATGAATGCTTATGAGTTGGCAATCTACAACCAGCTGAGTATAAAGCCACCAGCTGTGGAAAGCGAGGCAGGTTTTTATCACTGAAGAAGCCGAACATACAGCTATCAGCTGGAGGGCCAGCTGCTGTGTCGACACGACACTTTTGGAGGACTGTATGGAAAGCGCCAGAGCAGCTGTACCTCACCACAGCCTTGGTGAGAAGTTTGCCAAGCACTGTGTGAGTGCACAATCATCACCAAGGACGCAGCCCTCCAATGTCCCCTGGCCCTTACTTACCTGAATATGAATCTTTTCTAAAGTTAATTTTTTTAGGGGGTCATAAAAACTTCTCACCTAATTAGACTAGGAATTTTTTGTAATATGACGTTCGTTGTAAAAGTACGTTGGGAAAGCATGCCAGTCCCAAAGGGGAAGGATGCTGTGGAGGCCACCTGCTGCCCAGCTGGGGAGACCTGCTGACAATATAAGCATATGGACTAACCCTAACTAGGGGGCGCACAACATAAGATCGGCTGAGTGACACAGCTCTCTGGAACTCTCTAGGGTTTGCCAGATGGGGAACTCGCTAAGCAGAGTAGAATGAGCGCATGCATCTCCGGTTAGGGAGAGTAGTGCAGCAAACGTGTTTTGACACTGAGCTCAGTTCACATGAGGAAACTGGCTCCGCTTAAAAATAAATCGCTCCACTCGAATATTTATATATATATATATTATATATAAAATCTCACGAATGCGTTAGTTGTCTCCCAGCCTGCAGCTCTACAATTGTCTGTTATAGAGGCACCATGTGCAAACACCCAAGAGGAGGCAACGCTCTGTATGAGTCCGCTCTCAACTCCAGAGGACACTGCTCACCCTGGCACAGATAAGCAAGGGTGATGGCATCACTATCCAGTGGGGCAGCATCTGCTTTAATACGGCACTTCCTTTCTGCCAGTCATAACAGAAAAAGAGCTGCTTAGATGCGTATGCTCTAAGTGCAGTCACATTAAAGCGCAGAGTGCAAATGGGACACAGCAATGAAAGGGGCTGGGTCTGCCTCCTCCACAGGCAGCGTTTGCAGGTTCACAACCTGGTCTGAAAAGTGTGCAGTAGGAACCTTGGGCACATAGCTGGGCCAGGGTCTTAGGAAAACGTGAGAGTGGGCCGGCTCAAATTCCTGGCATGATTTGCTGACTGAAAATGCCTCCAGCTACCCGGAGTGGACAGCTCCTGGTCCAGTAATCTGAAGGAGGAGAGCATCACGCTGATCTGGCATGTCTGGGGTTCTTCTTGGTGAGAAGTGCACCACACAGTGAATAGACTCCATTTCAGGGCATAGGCATGCCTCATAGAGGGTGCTCTAGCCTGAGTGATGGTGTTAACCACCACACCTGTAGGTCACAAAGTCTTCCACGCTGTGAGTAGCGACCACCCATGGAGGTTCCGGAGACCAGTGCAGGTGCCATAAGGTGCCCTGTCCCTGAGAAAGGAAGTGCTTCCTTAGGGGAATTTGTCAAGGAGGGGCCATCGTGAGAGGTGTGAGTTTGGGAACTCGGGTCCGGTTGGACCACGAAGGCGCAAAAAGCAAGACACACTGCTGTCCATACTGCATACTGGAAGCATCAGTTAGAGTGTCAGCATATATGGACAGTAGAAGGCAAGGTCTGTCCAGGGACACAGCAGGGTGATGACCAACCAGTGCACCCCCGCCCCATGCCCATCTGGGGACCCAATTGTGAAACCAGCTCTGAAGTGATCTCATATGAACAATCTGAACAGCGCGATAGCAGCTACAGATGTCGTAACCAATCCCACAGACAGACGCATCGGCAGATGCGTTTCTGCATGACAATCCTGATCAGCATCCTATGGAGATAAAATATGCAGATAGGATTAATTATAACCCACTGAACTTTTGGGTTAGATAAAGTGCAGGCTATAAACTCCACTCTCCAACTCGGCTGAAGGGACTGGCTAGATTGCATCCTTTGCCAAGAGGACTGCAATCTCCTCACGTGAGACAGGAGTGGAAGCGGCGTTGACTGCCGTGAAATACATGCCAGTAAGCTGGGGAGGCCGTATGGTGAATTAAATCACATAGCCGAGTCTGACCGTCCGGAAGAGCCACTACAATGGGCTGGGCAGCGCAAACAAGGCTGACAGAGCCCAAACAACTGGCACTGACTCTGAAAAGCACACGTTCCAAGGAAAAGCTGACAATAAGAGATTAGCTCTTACCTTCCTCCCAGGGTCGTGCAAAGAGGCTGGAGGTGCGAGAGAAAAGAGCCCATCCTCTGAAACCCTCAAAGCCTGTGGCAAAGTGCATCACATGCTGGCAGCGCTCGGGCTTCACACCTGAGAGAGAGAGAGGAGAAACCGCTCGTTATTGGGTATTATCGGCCAAGAGCAGCATGCTACATTCATCTGCAGGGGGAATTCCCAGCCCTCCACTGGGGAAAGAACGGTCCCTCCTTCTCTCAAGTGGCCCGCCTCAGGGATATTTCGCGGTCAGTTGACTGGACTTAACTGACTTCCTGAGGGGCGCTTGACACAGCCACTAGCCAGTGGAATGGGCTGTGGAGGCAGATCGGATCTTGGAGCCACAGGAAAGATGCTCTTGGCGAGGAGCAGCCAGCACAGATGAGCCAAGTGGGGAGCAGTCTTCCAAGTCTGCCTGGGGAAGAACCCCCCATGTGCAGCCTGACCAGTGTTAGCACTAATACCATGGTGCAGGGTAGAAGCAGCAATGCCCGCGGCGGTGTGGGCTCTGGCCATAAAAGACACAGATAACCCACATGCCTTGGCGGTCCATGATGTGTAGATGCAGTACCTGTGCCCATTATCTGGAGATAGGAACCACCGCATCCAGAAATGCACGGTTGGGACAGCATCTTGAAAAATATGTGTTGCCTGACCATGCTGCTCTCTTAGGGGAAATCTGCTCTTTTATTAGTCTGCTCTTTTAGAAGTACCCAGTGAAACACCCTGGTATGGGAGAATCACCCAGCTCGCCCACCGCTGTCTGCGTCGTCACCCACACTGGATACATGAAGCTTAATCTCTCTGGATTTAGCTCAGCAGATGTTATCTGTTCAGTCGCGTGAGGCTTTCTGAAGCAAAAAGTTTGCCTCGCTCTATGCAGCTGGTTTTATACTCAGCTGATTGTAGATTGCCCTCCGCTGTGAGAGCTGCGCGCTGCCAACTCATAGGCATTCATTGGCCCGTTTTCTTATTCTTCAGAGTAATTGTTATCTAGCGATATTCTCCAAAAGTGTTGTGCCGACACAGCATTGGAGTTCCATCCCGCTGACATCATAAATATATATATGATTTGGAATTTTAATTAGAAATTAGATCTGCTTACTGTGCGTCATTTACAGCATGTGTGTCAGAAAAGCGAGTGACTACATGCATAAATACACTGCTTGACCAATTCATACGGGATTTATCCATTCATACGTGTGGCATTACCATGATTTGGTGCAGTTGAGAGCACATCTTAAGTGAACTGTGGAATTAGCGTTAACCACACCCGACCACTGTTTTCAGACAGACACGGGTAAGGTTCGCGGGTGCTCCGTCTGTGCACACTGCGACTAACTTTATATTCTCTCCAAGCTTCAAGCATGGCAAAGTTGCTTGAGTCTATGTTCTGTGCCCCACGCCATTTGAATCACATCTAAATTAATTAGCCTAAATCTGAGGTAACGAACTAAAGCCCCAATCAGATCACAAGAATTTGTCACAATTTCCTTCACGTAGGGGATTCGTAAACGACAAAAGGGCGTCGTGACACAAGATTAAATCTTTTCTTCTTGTGTAATGTGGCATAGTTCACGACAACCGATACCATGCCTGCGACGCCTCACAACACCATCATAGAAAGTCTAGCATGTTTAATTTTTTTCTTGTTCTTCACAACAAGTTCTGTCACGTGGGTGACACTGTGCAATAGGAGCACATAATTTCTCGGTTATCTCAGCAGGTGCTAATCAAAAAAGAGGCTGCATATTTACTTATGGGTGGGTCACGGGTGGATAAAATCAATCATTGGTTATGCAAACTTTAACTACCTTTTCTAAAATATTAAGGTGTTTTAAGCAATTTTATCTGACAGACTGGCACAAATATGCCAGTCTGTCAGATAAATATATCTTCATTTTCACAACGAGTTTCTCAGTTCTCTCATCCTTCCAACAGAGTTTGTTCTTCAGGAGGTAATCTGGAAACATGTTCAGTGCTGCGAATACATTGCACAAGCATTTCCTGCTTATTCAAATTTGTCATTAATTGTGAAAACAGTTTAATATAGGCTTCTCTGAAACTGTGAATATTTCACTTTAATTTTAATTAGGCTAGATTATTATTTTATTTAACAAACCAATACAATCTCACGGCAATTCGTGTTTTGGCGCATATAGCGGACTTGTTTTGAAGCGCATCGCCTCAAATGTTATTCGTTATTCTTGTTATAGATAACTGACCAACAAAAGATACATTAAAATTAAGATAAAAGTTATTTTATAAACAAAATTCATTTCAAAAAGATATTTTTTCCAAGAAAAATATACAAATTATATTTATGTTTGTGTCCCTCCACTACTCAACCATACAGGTGGATGATTTGTTTCGCTCTGTGGAAAATAAGGATTTAATGAAGGCTTCACTGTAATTGTTGTATCACAAACCTCTGTCATATATTTGCTAATTTTTTAATATGTCATTATTTTAAAGATTACGTCTTGAGCATCTGATTTTTCCTTGCTGCTGATGTGCTTTCATTTTCTCCATCTCACTCGCGGGAAGTTCAGGCAAGGGAGTGTTTAATAAGCAACCCTGGCAGGAAAAGACACATTTAGATTTCAAAGAAAATATCTTAATATTAAAAAGGAATCATAAGTTTGATCCTATCCATGTTATAATGAGTGCCCTTAAATAATGTTGTCAGCAAGCATCAGTGTTTATTGAGATTGAAATAAGATAAAAAGAAATTGAGATAAGAAATATCGTTATAGCAACACTGCTTTTAGGAAATAACGCTCGTCATAGACGTCACGGGATGACTGATCGTGAGAGAACGTGTAGTCTGGCACATTTGTTACCCACGACAAGTCAAGATTTTATCAAAAAATAAAAAAAATGCATAATCTGACATAGTGACTTTCGTAACCGACAATAAAAATAGTGTGAACTAACCCGGGCTTAAATCGAAAGGCACGATGCCATTTACAAAACAAATAACTTTGTATATTGAAAAATTGCATTATTTTACACAACTACGAACACACATTTGTAATAATTATTTTACCGATCATGCAGCATGGGGAAACTCCTGAGTTTTCAGTAACTGAAATGCCAACACAACAGCACTGGTCTGCAAAAGCGCTTCTCTAGCACGTATCTGCTTTGCAATTTTTATTTTAATCACCTGTACGGACATGCTGCAGAGCAGTTATGTGCACCCCTGATGCTGTGCGCCTCCTCAGCTCTGTGCCAAGCAGATTGATTTTTAGTATGACGCAATGTACTAAACATTCTAACAGTGTTAATTTCGTTGCCGAAAAATGTTCATCATAATCGTTTGACGAACAAGTTTCTACCGACGAAAACTAAATAAAAATTAAGTGATGATGAGGACAACTATAATAAAAATATACTGACATTTTCGTTGACTAATAAAAACGAGACAAGAGTGTGATTGAGGGACGTTTTTGGAAAATATCCAATCAGAATTAATCTTGGTGTGTGATTTATGACGCACGCACACACACATTTAAAAAGTAACTGATCCACAGTAGACGCCGGATGCGATTACGTCATCATCCATAGGGGCGTCTGTCTGTCTGATTAAACTATGTATAATGAAATGGCAACAGCTAGGAGTAAAATAAGATTCACGTTTGATGTCAAGACAAAAAGACCGTAAACCGTATGTGGAGGAAAAAGCTGATAAAAACAACTAATCTAAAGCGTCATCAGGCCAGGGAATCATCCCGAACTTCACGGCAAACTCAATCTTTTTTATTTACCTGAGTGTGTGCTTTTGCTTAACTGAAACGGTGTAGCCTGTCGCTGACCTTTAGAGATGCCATTAGGTTGTACATTAAACATTATTACATCGGTAACATGATCATGGCATTCATTTTCGTGAGGAGTTGTTTCATTTTAGCTGCGGCTACAAATCGTTTGCCGCGATCGTCATGACAACAGCCATTTATAGTGTACCTCTACCGCAAAACAAAAACGGCTTCATTCAAGACGTCATTCCGCGATGTGATTATTTCTTACTGTAAGGATGTAATGATACTTTAGTTCTATAATCTTCAGGGAGTCGCATTCTAAAACGAAACTGCCTTAAAGTGAAGCGCACTTTTATTTTTTACGTATATCTTCGCTTTAGAACTCCTCTATGTGAGTTAACAGAGCCATGGGACTGAGTGCACATTTTACAAGATAACACATTATCATTTGTCAGTCATATGTCATTACTCTACTTATTTACTCAGTGCTATCAAAGTCTCTTTAAGGCAAGTCATTTCACCCGGCGGTCATCTTTGAAACACCTCTCGGGCATTCTGTCCGAATGGGGAAACATCAAATTCTCCAAAACTGTTTGCCAAGCTGATGATTACATTACATATTTGGAATCACCATTAAAATTAAACAACAACTGTCTCATAAGTTTCATTTCTTAATGTCCGAATCAAACAAAATCTGCATATTTTCAGGTTGCCGGATCTAATGCGCATGCGCACTGGAAAGAAAGGAGATCACGACACCAACCTCATTTAGGCCGTTCTACACATTATCATCCTCTGGACAATGATCGTCAGATCACACTGCTCTTCTGAAGTAATCCACAACTTGGTCTTAATGGCGAATCAACCAATGCTGATGACACTGGTGTTATTGTTGTGCGTGAAAGGGTTAAAAGTGTGTTCTTTTTTTTATACCACTGGTATAGAGTGTAGTTCATCTGTTTTAGGAACATGAAGAAAGTTAAACATAATATTAATTGCGAATGTCTTATTTTTTTGTATTCTTCAGACTCCCATCACGTACGATGCATTGATGAGAATGGATTACTTGGAAATGACCATAAATGAGTCAATGCGTCTCCTTCCCACTGCCCCACGCTTGGAAAGGCTCTGTAAGAAGGATGTAGAGATGAATGGTATCGCCATACCAAAGGACACAATGATTACAATTCCTACATATGTTTTAAATCAAGACCCGCAGCTCTGGGATTCTCCTCATGAGTTCAGGCCTGAGAGGTGATGCGTGTCAATTCTGAACGTTTCCTTCCTTGCAACTGTTTTTCTCAATTCAGTTTTTCTCACATATGAATTTTACAGTATCGAAAGATTTTCATTGAAGCAAGAATTGCTAAACTGAAGTTGTTTCTGATTCATCTCTGCAGGTTCAGTCCAGAGAACAAATCAGAGTTTCTCCAGTACGCTTTCATGCCTTTTGGACTCGGGCCTCGAAACTGCATTGGAATGAGATTTGCTCTAATGATCGTGAAGCTTCTTGTTGTGAAGCTGCTACAGAACTTCAGTGTGGAAACATCTAAAGAGACACAGGTTGGTACACTGATAGTCAGTTACCACTGAGAGACATTGAGGCTGGGTTTTGTCTTTTAATTAAGAATGTATATTTTTCTTTTCTTTTCAGATCCCTCTAGAACTGAATCCTGTTTTTCAGCCAAAGGTTCCCATCACACTGAAGTTAACACCAAGGAAAAGGAATAATTAAGATACAGAACATGTTTATTTAATTGTGCAGACTATTTTATGTAGAATTTTAAACCATTACATGCAGCATAGCTTCATTTTAAGTATCCATATTTTACTGTATGCTATCAGTCTTTTTTATATTCAACCTTTACTGCATACTTTTTCTTTCTTTATCTTTTTCTTCAATTTATGATGCTAATGATTCCTGATTCATTCATTTTGTGTCATTTGTTTTATACTATTTGAACTATAAGAAATACACAGTACTTGTCAAAATGACAATTCAATTGTACGTATGTCAAATATATAACAGTATAAAGCAAGCACTGAATGCTGTATAGTCATGTGTAATTAATTGATTCATCTTAAGTAGCTGAACAAAATACCTACTTTTATTTAGATTAGTGGATAAATGTACAATTTTTCCAATCTTTTTTTCTTTTACATCTGCTCTGAAATTAAAAACTTCTTGGTTTCAAAACATAAAACAGTAAATCAATATCGAAATATAAATGATATGTATAAACATTTCACTAAATAAAACAGTCTGTTTTAAATGATGTATTTATTCATTAATTTTCCCTTGGCTTACTCCCTTATTTATCAGGGCTCGCAACAGCGGAATGAACTCAGTGGATGCCTTTCCAGCCACAACCCAGTACTGGGAAACACACACTCTCATATTCACACACACATGGCCAATTTAGTTCATCCAATTCACCTGGATGGTTACATCATATATGTCTTTGGACTGTGGGGGAAACCGGAGCACCCGGAGGAAACCCACACCAACATGCGGAGAACATGCAAACTCCACACAGAAATGCCAACTGGACTAGCCGGGACTCAAACCAGCGACTTTCTTGCTGTGAGGCGACAGTGCTAACCACTGAGCCACCCTGTTTTAAATAATAAAAGGTCAATTTGTTATTAAATTTAGAGCTAACTAATGCCTTAATTTATAATATGGTGTGTCTTTATGGATTTGAAAGCTTGATATAGCAAAATAAATGATGAAGGAATTTTGCTTTTAATGACAAATTCACAAACACACACAAAATATTAACTTAGGCATTTTGCACAAAGTTGATTTTCTCTTTGGAGGAATCTAAACTTCTGAGCTTACTGGTCCATTGATAAACACCTTACAATACATTTGTGTGTCATGGGTTACATCATATACGAAAAGGCACTTGTATTGTAAATATGAAACAGTAAATCAGTAATGAAACCAGCATTTGTTCAAGCAACTTAGTGTATGGATTTCATTTACAGCGGGTAAAATAAGTATTGAACATGTCAGCATTTTTTCTGAAAACATTTCTAAAGGTGCTGTTGACTTGAAAGTTTCACCAGATGTTGGTGACAACCAAATAATCCATACATGAAAGAAAACAAAACTAATTAGTTTAGGAAAAAGTTGTGTAATAAAATGAAATGACACGGTGAAAAAGTATTAAACACATGAAGAAAGGAAGGTGTAAGTAGGCATGGCAAGTCCAGACAGCAGCTGAAATCTTTCCGTTTTTAGAAAGCAGCCCGGCCCCTCACAAGTGTAAATGAATATTAACTGCTTCACTCTCGACATCTACATTACTAAATGATGAAGATGAAACCAGGGTGGACATTTCAGTAAGACAATGATCCCAAACATAGCCAAGGAAAAGAGCCAACAGAAAAATAAAATAAATCTGCTAGAATGGCCCAGTCAATCACCTGACCCCAATCCAATAGAAAATAAGAACTAAAGATCAGAGTTGATAGAAGAGACCCACAGAACTGTCAAGATTTTTGACTCTGTTTAAGTCTGGGGGAAAATCCACATTTGAGCAATGCATGTGACTCATTCTCCATACATGAGGCAACTTGAAGCTGTCATTATAAAAAAAAGCCTTTTATACAAAATATATTTCAGAACTTCCTCTTGTGTTATATATATAAACCTTATACAATGAATAATTTACAAAAACATTACAACATTCCCAGACCTGACGTATATGTAAAACATTCAATTCATCTTAATTTCTATATCGCTTTTACAATGTCTTACAATTTTAAAACATGCTTAACCTGAAAGCAGTTTAACTTGTATGTTCATATCTACCATAATACAGCCAACTGATTTCTGAATGTATACTATTGTAGTTTTTGATTTGATACCTTTTTGGCTATAGAAAAAAAAAGATCGGATAAAGGGATTTTCGTTTTGAGTACAAAATCACACAGTTGTAAAATATTGGGTCACGGTGTATACATTATCTCAAATAATAAGATTACTCCATAACACTAATTGTGAACATGTTCTGGACTTTTAGATGCAAACAAACAAAAAGCTTAAAGATGTAATTCATGTGTAATGTGGAAATATAGTTATTCTGTCAACAATATATGACTTTCTGTCACACTGATAAATGTTACTTCCATATGCAGCACCCACTACACTACTTTTTCCTATTAGTTCAACTTGATTGGTAGGTTTCCAACAGACAGCTGAAACAACCAGTAACAAACACGATCACGTAGTGCCCTCTTTACATATTTACAATTCACTAGAGAAGTTACATCAGTTGTGCGTGTAAACCATAAGGTAGTTTTCCTCTCCTCTTAATACAAAACATTCTGTACCATATTAATGAGTGAGAGATGCATCTGTTCATTAGTGAATACCTGTGTGAGTGAAACGGTTATATACTCAATTCGACATTCTGAACGCTAACCTGTTTTTTAAGTGTCTCTTTCATGTGTGCTACTTAACGTAAAATCTGAAGGTTTACATTAGCTGGCCAGTGTAGTGAAAAGCGCGTTTTTTGTCAAAACTGATACCACATTTGATGTTTGATTCAGTTTCGGTTTTGACAAAGGGTGTCACTATAAACCGTAAAAATACAATAAAGGGACGCGCTAACGTTATGAGTAACAGAATACAAAATATAGGTTTGTCTTGTCTCAGTCTCAGGCTTTACTCTGCTCGGAGGTGAGTAAAGTCCACCTGAAACTCTGTTTTACACTCTAAGACGAACTTTGTTTGGTTTGTGGGTGTGTGTTTTTCTTTATTATTCATAATAAATGCATTACGGAAGGTTTATGACAGTTTATCATTGCTCAAAAAGGGAAAATGTATGTCAAACCTTGTAACCTGATTCATTCCTTATTTGGTCGTCATTCGCATCTGTAATCCACGCCCATTTCCGGATCATCCTCCGTCGGAACAGGAATAAATACAAATGCAAACCAACAGCATCTGTGTGCATAAGGCCACTACACAGAAGAATACATTGATTTACAATGATTGATCTTTCATCTCTGTCTGTGACATGGACTCTGGTGATTCTTGTCATAACCCTCCTGTATATGTGAGTATTCATTTACAAAAACAGGTAACATAACAAATAATAGCTAATTGTGATGCAATATTCTGTTGCAATGTTGTGTCATTTAATTAACACAATGTTGTGTAATTGCAATGCAATTTTTCTGTTTAATATATTCCATTAAATGAATAGTTGTGTGCTATTTTGTTTATTTTATCACACTACAGTTCATAACCTTTAGGATCTATGTCTATATAACTAATCTCTTGACGTTTACAGTCTGATATCTTTGTTATTGA
Source organism: Danio jaintianensis (assembly GCA_903798115.1). Taxonomy (NCBI): domain Eukaryota; kingdom Metazoa; phylum Chordata; class Actinopteri; order Cypriniformes; family Danionidae; genus Danio; species Danio jaintianensis. The sequence continues at coordinate 12,702 of CAIGQV010016423.1, forward strand.
CCACACGCTAGGTATGGTGTTTGGCCACATGGATTTTTCAAAAAACTGGGAATTCCAGGACCAAGACCTTGGCCTTTTGTTGGCACATTTCTCTCATACACTAAAGTGAGTATTTCATTATTTAACTACTGTAAAAAATATCTATAATAATTTGTATTTAAATGATCATAAAACAATTATACTATTTTGTATCTCTCAGTAATTAAATGTCTATATGCAAATATATTTTAGGGCTTTTTTAACTTCGATATGGAGTGTGCTAAGAAGTATGGAAAGGTATGGGGGTAAGTCTCAGTTATACGATTTACTGTATCTACAACTAGTTAAAAAGGTTATGTGAAAATACAAAAAAATATTCACACTATATTTATACAAGGTTCATACGGTCATGGAAAACCTGGAAAAGTCATGGAATTTTGACATGGCATTTTCCAGGCCTGGAAAAGTTTTGGAAAAACAGAAAAACCCACAAAGTTTTGGAAAAGTCATGGAAATTAGTTTTAAAAATATCTGTATACTCGAATTAGGGCTGCGCGATATTGGAAAAATCTGACATTACGATATTTTGTATTTCTGTGATAAATATTGCGATGTGAAAACAATTTCACCAGATGATTTAACAGGTTTATTTGGATTGATTGGGGAGATTTTGTAGGGGAGTGACTTTCGAATAATATATAACAAATAAATTACAAGCATAGATAAAATATAGTAAAGATAAAAGTGAATTCTAGTTTTCAGGTAATCACTATTCAGGTACAGATATTGAATAATCAACACTGCATAGTCTTCATTGTATATTATTTAATCTTTATTAAAGTTACAAAAAATTTCTTGTGGCCGGATGTTTTAAAATTTGAAATATTGAAATGTTCACACAGTCACAGGCCTTAAAGGGACCGTTTACTCAAAGATTAAAATGTACTCACTATTTACTCACACTTCACTTGTTTCAATACTATACGAGTTATTAAATTATATTCTTTTTGTGTTCATTTAAAAAAAACACAAAAAAAAAACTCATAAATGTTTGAAACAAGTGAAGGGTGTAATGAAAATGGCAAGTAATTTTTGGGTGAACTATCTCTTTAAAAATGCATGCAGATGATAAACTTTTACTCCATTATGATTAAACTCTATCTTAAACTATAATCCCAACATTGCATATCCTGCGATGTGACTATTGTGGATGCACACATTGCAATATCGATGCTGAAACCATATATTGTGCAGCCCTAACTTGAATATAGGTTAGTTGTCTTTACTTCTTTTCTGTCCTTGGCCAAAAACTTGCTCTCACATTGTTAGTGCTGTGTAAGCATTATCAAAATCAATTTTACATAGATATAAAAACAAATTTAAACAAAATAGATTGTTGCGTGTTCTATGATATGCTGTAATAAATTTGAACGTCATTGTTTTTCTTATTATTTACCATGTATATGTAAACATTAAATGAAACATTACGTCATGAAAATGTACTTGAAAGTTCTGAAAAAGTCATGGAATTTTAGTAGTACAAATGAGTATGAACCCTGATTATAGTATAATAAATGAATAATGCGAAGGGAAATTGAAATACTGTGAAAAAAATCCTTGCTCTGTTTTTATTTATCTGTTATTATTTCTTTCATTGCTTAGGATCTATGATGGAAGGTTGCCGATACTAATGGTCACTGACCTGGAAATGATCAAAACGATTATGGTGAAAGAATGTTATTCTACCTTCACTAACAGAAGGGTGAGGACACCACAGTTGTACTAGAAGTGTCATAATAATATTACACGCATTATTTCTATATGGCCCAATAAAAAAAAATCAACAATTTATATATTATATTTTCAGGATATAAATGTGGATCTTGCTGGCCCCCTTGCTGATGGAATAACTGCAGTTAAAGATGAGAGATGGAAGCGAATCCGTGGTACACTCTCTCCATATTTCACTAGTGGCCGGCTAAAGGAGGTACAGTGAAGGTCCTTAAAGGTTGAGTTCACCCAAAAATGAAAATGCTAATAAGTACTCACCCTCATGTTTTTCCAATCCCCTGAGACCTTCCTTCAGCTTCTGAGCACAAATTAATATATTTTAGATGAAATCCGAGAGATCTCTAATCCTCCATAGACAATGAGGGTCCTGATATGTTTAAAGTCCAGAAAAGGAACCAAAACATTCCATGTGACTTCAGTGGTTCAACTAAGCTCTTAAACTCTCTTAAAGCTCTTAAAAGCTGTTAGAATCACATCAGATCAGGGTGCACATTTACTAAGCTTGCGTGTTGTGCTGCTGACTGTAATAGCAGTACATCATACTGCCTACAGTAGACAAAGGCAAACAAAAGTCTCTTTGGAGCTTCGGATGATTGATGAGGATATTGGAGCTCCTGCATTTCATCCAAAATATCTTAATTTGTGTTAAGATGAACAAAGATCTCAGCGAATTGAAACGACATGAAGGTGAGTAATTAATAACTGAATATTCATTTTGGGGTGAACTAACCCTTTAAGGGATAGTTGACGCAAACATGAAAATTGTCTGAAATTGTCATGAAAAATGTTTTTGTCGATATGCACTTCTTTGACTACTTTTATACAATATTTTTATTTGTACTTGTTGTTTGTATGAAGTAACACTTGTTTTAAATGTGTTTCAGATATTTCCCATAGCTATGACACATGCAGATCGGTTTATTAAAAATATGCAAAAGGGAGACCACGAGCAGCCGGTTAAAATAAAAGAGTATGTGACAAACTTCCTTAATAACTTTGTTCATTACTTTAAACATGAACTTTCGCATTTAATGCAGAAGTTTCACACAAAACTTGTTTTCGGTGTGTAAAACTAATCAAATTAATGTCATTCATTAATAAATGTGATTGATTATTGCAGATGATTGTACTTACAAGCAAACATAATTGACCATTATATTATATTTTCATAACCTGTTTGTTTTTCAGAGTTATCGCTTCATACAGTTTAGATGTCGTCACCAGCTCATCTTTTAGCGTTGACATCGACTCCATAAACAACCCTGATGATCCTTTTGTTACCAACATAAAGAAGTTTTTAAAGTTCAATCTGTTTGGTCCTTTCGTTCTTCTTTTGAGTATGTATTTTTTGTAATCAAAATTAGCTTTTTATTGTTGTATTATATGTTTTACAGCTATTCATTTTAACATGAAGTTTGAAACTTTTTTCAGCTTTATTCCCTTCTGTTGCAAATCTTTTGGGGAAGATGGGATTAAGTATGTTTTCAAAGCCGACTGTGGATTTTTTCTACAAGGCCCTGAGAAAGTTAAAGGACGAGCACAAGGATTCAAATGTATGTTTGTCACTTTTTCACTCTTCAGATCCAGTTTTAGATTTTGCAGAGATGCTGATGCACTGCAGTAGATTATGATTAATATTACATTTACTCATTTACCTGGCACTTTTATCCAAAGCAACTTAGAAATGAGGCAATCATAAAGAGGCAATACTAAAGTG
>CAIGQV010016425.1:0-11624 GCA_903798115.1 Danio jaintianensis
GTGGACCCCCACAATTGCAACATTTTAGGCCATTTGTACATTTGTCAAAATCATGATCTTCCCCACACTTCACACATCTTATCTTTCCTCTGCATACTGCAGCCACATGTCCAATTTGCTGACATCTGAAACATCGCAGGGCCTTTGGAATGTACTCTCTCACTGTATAACGTCATGGTTACGTCCGTAACCCACGTTCCCCGAATAAGGGAACGGAGACATGCGTCTGGAACAGACTATGGGAGTGCGTCAGACGACCAATCACTCTGAAGAGAAAGAAAACGGGCCAATGAAATGCCAAATTGCATTGGCAGAGCTCTGCTCCACAGCTGGCAGCAATGAGCTATCAGCGCTATATAAGCTGCACGCTGTGGAGTGAGCCTCAGAATTTTGCCTGCTGAAGAGCCGATCACTCAGCTAACAGCTGGAGACTCAGCTGCTGTGGCAGTGGAGACGCATGTCTCCGTTCCCTTATTCGGGGAACGTGGGTTACAGACGTAACCATGACGTTCCCCTTCATACGGGAACTTCAACATGCGTCTGGAACAGACTATGGGAGACTGTATGGAAAACGCCACTGCAGCTAAGCCCGTCACACCCCTGATGTGAAGTTTGCCAAGCATAGCGTGAGCGCACAGCATCACCAGGAGCGCAACCTTCCAACGTCCCTAGGCCCTTAATTACCATTACATGGGAATATAAAAATTTAGATCGGGAGTCGTAACGAGCTTTTACCTAGCTAATATAGACTAGGGATTTTTAAAATTACGACAGTACGTTGGGAAAGCGTGCCAGTCCCCGAAGGGGGAGGACGCTGCGGAGCCACCTGCTACCCAAGAGGGGAGACTTGATGGTAATAGAGCATATGGACTAGCCCTGATGAGGGGGAGTACTACATATGATAAGCTGGTTAGCGGGTAGGGAAGACACGGGTCCGCCTGGTCAGGGGGAACACTCCGTGGCTGAAATAAGCGTATGGGGTCACCCCAGGGAGGGGGACCGCACAAGCTGGCACCAAACCTCAGCATGTGGGTAGACCAAATGGGCATACAGACATCACACTGAGCCAGGCACCCGACTCCTCCGCTGAGTCAGGTGCTGGGGGCCTCGGAGGAATTCTCTAGGGTTCGCCAAGTGGGAAACTTACTAGTAGAATAAGAAATGCGCACGTATCTCCGGGTTAGGGAGCATGGCGCGGCAAGCGTTTGTTAACACCGAGCTTAGTTCCCCTCCGATTGACTGGGGTTACCCAGTAATCGGGTGGAAACCGGCTCCACTCGAAGATTGTAGAATCTCGCGAATGTATTAGGTGTCGCCCAGCCCGCAGCTCTACAGATATCTGTAATAGAGGCGCCGCGTGCTAACGCCCAGGAGGAGGCGACACTTCTAGTAGAGTGTGCTCTCACATTAGCGGGACGCGGCTCGCCCTGGCATTGGTAAGCGAGGGCGATGGCATCAACTATCCAGTGGGCCAACCTCTGTTTTGATACGGCACTTCCCTTCTGCCGACCACCATAACAGATAAAGAGCTGTTCACCAGATCTTACACTTTGCGTTCGTTCCACGTAAAGGCGCAAAGCGCGAACGGGACAAAGCAATGAGGGGGCTGGGTCTGCCTCCTCCGAAGGCAGCGCTTGCAGGTTCACCACCTGATCTCTAAATGGGGTGGTAGGAACCTTGGGCACATAGCCGGGCCGGGGTCTCAGGATAACGTGAGAGTAAGCCGGTCCGAATTCTAGGCACGATTCGCTGACCGAAAATGCCTCCAAATCCCCGACTCTCTTGAACGATGCCAACGCGATCAGCAGAGCTGTCTTCATTGACAGAAGTTTTAATGTTACAGAATCGAGTGGCTCGAATGGATCTCTCTGCAGACCCGCCAGGACTACAGAGAGATCCCAAGAGGGCATAAGAGGGGGGCGGGATGGGTTTAATCGCCGCGCGCCTCTGAGGAATCGGATGACTAGGTTATGCTTCCCGAGCGTGTTGCCATCCACCGCATCATGATGAGCGGAGATGGCAGCCACATAAACCTTCAGTGTGGAGGGTGACAGCCTACGCTCCAACTTATCCTGAAGGAAGGATAACACAACACTAATCTGGCAAGTCCGGGGGTCTTCTCGATGAGAAGCACACCACTCAGTGAATAGACTCCACTTCAGGGCATAGGCATGCCTCGTAGAGGGTGCTCTAGCCTGAGTGATGGTGTTAACCACCGCCGCCGGTAAGTCACCTAAGTCTTCCGCGCTCCGTCTATGGACCACACGTGGAGGTTCCAGAGATCTGGGCGCGGGTGCCAATGGGTGTCCCGTCCCTGGGAGAGGAGGTCCTCTCTCAGGGGAATGCGCCAGGGAGGGGCCGTCGCGAGGAGTGTGAGTTCGGGAACCCAGGTCCGGTTGGGCCAGAGAGGCGCAAGAAACAAGACCTGCTCCTCGTCCTCCCTGACTTTGCACAGTGTCTGTGCGATTAGGCTCACTGGGGGAAACGCATATTTGCGCATGCCCGGTGGCCAGCTGTGAGCCAGCGCATCCGTGCCGAGGGGGGCCTCGGTCAGGGAATAAAACAACTGGCAATGGGTGCTTTCGAGAGAAGCAAACAGGTCGACCTGGGCTTTCCCGAATCCTTTTCCACGGAGCGTTTGCTGCCATAAGAGCACATCGGCTGCACGGTTGAGCACGCCCGGGATATGAATGGCACGCAGCGAACTCAGCCGCGTATGACTCCTGAGGAGCAGACGGTGAGCGAGCTGAGACATGCGACGAGAACGTATACCTCCCATACGGTTGATATAAGCTACCGTTGCCATGCTGTCCGTCCTGACCAGCACATGCTTCTGCTCTAACACCGGTAAAAAGCGGCGGAGAGCAAGAAACACTGCCAACAGCTCTAGGCAGTTGATATGCCAACGCAGACGGGGTCCGAACCACGAACCCGCAGCTGCGTGCTCGTTGCACACGGCCCCCCAGCCCATGCTGGAGGCATCTGTCGATACGACAACATGCCTGGATACTTGCCCTAGGGGCACCCCGGCCCGTAGAAAAGCAAGATCCGTCCAGGGACTGAAGGTGCAGCGACACAGCGGAGTGATAAGCATCCGGTGCGTGCCCGCGCACCATGCCCGTCTGGGAACCCGATCGTGAAGCCAGCGCTGAAGTGGTCTCATATGAAGCAAACCGAGCGGCGTCACCGCGGCTGCGGATGCCATATGCCCCAGGAGCCTCTGAAAATATTTCAGTGGAACCACTATGTTCCTGTCGAGCGTGCTCAGACAGGAAAGCACTAGCCTGGCGCGCTCCTCCGAGAGGCGCACTACCATAGCGATCGAGTCCAGCTCCAGCCCGAGAAAAGAGATCCTCTGCACTGGGCAAAGTTTGCTCTTCTCTCGGTTGACCCGAAGCCCCAACTGGTCGAGGTGCCGAAGCACCCTGTCCCTGTGGATAATCAATTGATCGCGAGACGAGGCTAGGATCAGCCAGTCGTCGAGATAATTGAGAATGCGGATGCCCGCAAGCCGAAGCGGCGCAATGGCACCCTCCGCGAGCCTGGTGAAAACCCGCGGAGACAGAGAGAGCCCGAAGGGGAGGACTTTGTACTGCCATGCTCGTCCTTCGAACGCAAACCGGAGAAATGGACGGTGGCATGGAAGAATGGAGACATGAAAATACGCGTCCTTCAGGTCTATAGCTGCAAACCAATCCTGAGGACGGACGCACCGGAAAATGCGCTTCTGCGTGAGCATCCTGAACGGCATTTTGTGTAAATGACGGTTCAGTCTGCGCAGATCTAGGATTGGTCTTAACCCTCCGCTCTTTTTCGGCACGATGAAATACGGGCTGTAAAACCCACGTTTCATCTCGGCTGGAGGGACCTGCTCGATTGCATCCTTCCCCAGGAGGACAGCAATCTCCTCTCGCAAGACAGGGGCGCTCTCGAGGGAAACCCTCGTAGTATGAACACCCGTGAACCTGGGAGGGCGGATAGCGAACTGAATCGCAGAGCAGAGCCCGCGCTAATGGCACCATCGGACTGATCAATGACATGCCAACGGAGGGGCAGCTCGGGAGGGGAGTGCTCACCCCGGGAAGCAGAGCGGCCCGAGGAAGAGCTGAAAATAAGAGAGTGTCTCTTACCTTCCTCCCTGGATCCCGCGATGAGGCTGGAGTGAGAGAAAGGAGCCCGTCCTCTTGCACTCCGTGAGCCTGTGGCGAAGGGGCTCGGCGCTGCGAGCTGGAAGGCGGAGCGTCCCAGACTGGCAGGGCTCGGGTTTGCACATCCGGAGAGAGAGAAATTTGCTCTTTTATTGAAAATTTGGGTACCACTGGCCCGGAGGCCAGCAGTGGTGCTTTTAAAGTCTCTGCTGACTGTAGGTGTCCTCGGCCCTCCACCGAGGAAAGAGCAGGTTCCCTCTTCTCCAGATGTTCCGTCTCAGGGACGCTTCGCAGTCCGTTTACCGGACTTAATGGCGCCCTGGGGCGGCGGCGTCGCAGTCCCGCGGGAGGCTCGGCGTTGCCGCTTAGCCGGCGGAGCGGGCAGCGGGAGCGGAGCAGGTTTTGGGGCCGCGGGTGGACGCCCTCGGCGAGGAGCAGCCGAGGTAGATGGGGGGGAGAGCAGTTTTCCGAGCCCGCTGGTAGATGACCTCACCAATCGCCTGGGACTGCTCTTTCACCGCCGAGAACTCCTGGGTAAAGTCCCCGACGGTGTCGCCGAACAGGCCAGCCTGGGATATGGGAGCGTTAAGAAAGCGAGCTTTGTCAACATCTCTCATATCGGCCAGGTTTAGCCAGAGGTGGCGTTCCTGGACCACTAATGTGGCCATCGTCTTCCCCAGGGCACGAGCAGCCGATTTGGTGGTCATGAGAGCGTAATCGGTTGCCGTGCGGAGCTCATGCATCAAGCCCGGGGAAGAACCACCCTCCTGCAGCTCAGCCAACTTCTCCGCTTGGTAGCGTTGATAGGTGGCCATAGCGTGCAGAGCGGATGCAGCCTGTCCCGCAGCAGTGTAGGCTCTGGCCACGAGGGACTCAGATAACCTACACGCTTTGGAAGGGAGTTTGGGTGGACATAACTGTTGTATAAATATATATATAGAGCTACCCACAAATGCACACTAATCTACAAATGCACAGGACGCAATTCACATATAAATGTCAGGCAAAATTGTGTTTGTAGAATAAAAAAATATATGTGTGAGTAATTTTACTTACTTGTGAATATAATTCATGTTTGTGGAACTCTACGATTTATTTGTGGATCTCATTGTATTTATTTGTGAATATACTTGGTATTTGTCAATCGCTTCACATTTATTTGTGGATCGTATTATATTTGTTTGGAAATATGAAACAATTCTCTCTCCATACAGTTAGTGTCAAAAATATCGATATTTCGATACGTGTCCTCACCGAAATAATTAAAACGATACAATTTTGCTTTCGCTTTGCTCGCTCGCGCTCTCTCTATTCTCATCAGCAGTGAGTTGACACGGTGAAACAATGTCTAGAGGTCGGTAACTGCTCTCATTCCAATATCACTGATTCGATTAAATTAATAAGGCAACTGAGTTAAATAAGGCAACTCCCTTTAAATCCCTTTAAAACCATGCAAGCCAGTGGCGACAGTGGCGAGGAACGAACTTCATCAATTTGCGAAAGTGAAGGAAAAAAAAACCTAGAGAGAAACCAGGCTCAGTTGGGCACGACCATTTCTCCTATGGCCAAACGTCTTGTGCAGAGCTGCAGTCTAGGCGCCCGAGGCTGGAGAACGCTGGACGTCCATCTTGGAGAAGCTGCAGATGGGAGAGGTCCCCAGCTGGTGTACAGGCTGGCCCTTCAGGATAATGCGAAGACTCGTCTGTCACTGGGGTCTTACAGGAATCAGACTCATGCTCTCCACTCCTCCATGACCACCACAGCAGCTGCTCAGAATACGGCCTGGTCCAGGATTATGGAAACCTTGGGAATAAAAAAAGACTAACATAAGCGCAAATTATAATGTCTTTTGGAAAGTGTTCCCGGCTCTGGTTGCCCTAAATAATGCAGACTAACAATCCTTTTAAGGATTTGTATTTTAAAAGCATTTGTGTTTTATGTGTATGCTAATGCAAAAAGATGTGTCTTTAATCTAGTTTTAAACTGACAGAGTGTGTCTGCTTCCCGAACTGTGCTGGGAAGGCTGTTCCAGAGTTTAGGTGCCAGATATGAGAAAGATCTACCGCCTACAGTTGATTTTGATATTCTGGGAATAATCAATTGTCTAGAATTAATTGAGCGTAGTGGACGTGAGGGGCTATAATATACCAGGAGCTCCCTCAAATACTGGGGAGCTAAGCCATTCAGGGCTTTGTAGGTAGTCAATAAAAATTTTAAATTTATACAATATTTTATAGGGAGCCAATGCAATGATGAAAGAACTGGAGTAATATGATCATATTTCTTTGTTCTAGAAAGCACTCTAGCAGCTGCATTTTGAACTAGCTGAAGTTTGTTAATTAGACCAATAGGGAAACCACCTAATAACGCATTACAATATTCTAACCGAGAGGTCATGAAAGCATGAATAAGCTTTTCCGCATCAGACACTGATAGCATATGTCAAAGTTTGGCAACATTTTTAAGATGAAAAAATGCAGTTTTACAGATGCTTGAAATCTGGCCTGCAAACTACGGGTTGCTATCAAAAATCACCCCTAAATTTTTGACTGAACTAAGAATCCATCAAGGGTTAGACAGTGTTCTAGGTTTTTTTCGTGTGAGGTTTTTGGGTCCAATAAGCAAGACCTCAGTTTTATCTGAATTTAATAATAAAAAGTTATTAGTCATCCAATTTTTTATATCAGTTATACAATCTGTTAATTTAGTAAATTCATACATATTATCAGGTTGAGAAGAGATATAAAGTTGTGTATCATCAGCATAACAGTGGAAGTGTCACGTGCCATACACAGACAAAGTCTGATGGATCCAAGTGCAAGTGATTTATTAACAACAATAGTATATGCGTACAGGACTGGGAGAAAACCAACACCGGAACCCAGTATGTAGAAGAAGCACAAAGAGTCCATAAAGAAACTGACGAAGTCCAGGCGAGAACAGATACACAGAACACGCAAAACGAACTGACACTGAGAAGCTGAAATCAGCTCTTAAAATAGGACCACGGTGATTACGTACAGCTGTGGTAGCAAATTAGCACAGCTGATGTAATCACACGTGATCCACACACACGTAACAGAACGCGTGGGACTGCAAAACAATCCCATGTGACAATAACAGACGACAGCCGGGGCGCATGCACCTGTAACCGTGACAGGAAGCTAACTCCATGCTTTTTAATGATATTGCCTAGCGGTAGCATATATAGTGTGAAAAGTAAGGGACCAAGGACTGAGCCTTGTGGTACCCCACATTGTACTTTTGATCTACATGATGCTTCTTCATTGACTGATACAAATTGATAATGTTCAGATAGATAAGACCTGAACCAGGCCAATGCAGTTCCTGTGATACCAACATAATTTTCAAGCCTATGAAGGAGAATATTATGATCGATTGTATCAAATGCAGCACTGAGGTCCAATAACACTAAGAGAGAAATACAACCACGATCGGACGACAGAAGGAGGTCATTTGTAACTCTTAGGAGTGCTGTTTCTGTGCTATGCAATGCTCTAAATCCAGATTAAAATTTTTCATAAATATTGTTTTTATGCAGGAAGAAACAGAGTTGAGCAGATACGACTTTTTCTAGTATCTTTGATAGAAAAGGCAGGTTTGAGATGGTCTATAATTTACTAGTTCTTTGGGATCAAGCTGTGGTTTTTTAATAAGAGGCTTAATGACAGCTAGTTTAAAAGTTTTAGGAACATATCCTAAAAGTAGGGATGAATTCAAAACGTTAAGAACAGGTTCAGAAACGTCTGAAAACAACTGTTTTAATAATTTGGTCGGTATAGGATCTAGCATAGACGTTGTTAATTTGGACGAATTTATCAGTTTATACAGTTCTTCCTCACCTACTGCTGAAAAAGTTTGAAGTTTGTCTATTAACGGTCTACAGTGCTCTAATTGGGACGAAGCTGTAGGAGGCAGATTGATAGTGCTTATTTTATCTCTTATTTCATCAATCTTGCTTGTGAAAAAATTCATAAAGTCATTACTGCTGTATTGAGAAATGCATGTTGTTGCTTTATTTTTAGTAAGATTGGCTACTGTGTTAAACAGGACCCTAGGGTTGTGTTTATTTTCTTCTATTAAAGTTGAAAAATAAGCAGATCTGGCAGACTTTAAAGCTTTTCTAAAGTACTTTCTTTCCAGGCCAGACGAAAAACCTCTAGTTTTGATTTCTTCCATCTACGTTCCATTTTCCGGGCTGCTTTCTTCAAGGCACGTGTGTGCTCATTGTGCCATGGTGTCAGATTTTTTTCCTAATCTTTTTTAAGTGTAACGGCGCAACTAAGTCTAACTAGCTAGAAAGGACGGAATCAATAGTTTCAGTTGCAGTGTCAAGCTCTTCTAGGCTGCCTGGAATGCTATGGAAATTAGAAAGATCAGGTAGGATACTGACAAAGTGATCTTTAGTGCTAGCGGTGATCGTCCTACCATATTTATATATAGAAGCTGGTTTTGTAGACCTATCAATGCACAATAAACAAGAGATTAAACAGTGATCTGAAATGTCATCACTCTGCTGCACGACTTCAACATTATCAATATCGATACCATGTGATAATATTAGGTCTAAGGTATGATTATGACGATGAGTAGGCCCTGAGACATGTTGTTTCACTCCAACAGAGGCTAGTATGTCTAAGAAGGCCAGACTTAAAGCATATTTTTCATTATCTATATGAATATTAAAATCACCAACAATTAAAATTTTATCTGTGGCCAGAACTATTTCGGATAAGAAATCAGCAAATTCTTTTGTGAAGTCGGTATGGTGCCCTGGAGGCCTATATACAGTTGCCAATATAAATTTTGATTGAAATGTATTGTTTAAATTGCACACTGAGATATACAACACTATTACTTCAAATGAATTATATTTGAAGTCAGATCGCTGAGTAACACTAAAAATATTACTGTATAGAATGCCAGCGCCTCCACCTTTGCCTTTAAGATGCAGCTCGTGTTTATAATGATATCCTTCAGGTGAAGACTAATTTAGGGTCATGTAATCATCTGGTTTTAGCCAGGTTTCTGTTAGACATAGTGCATCTAGCTTTAGATCAGTTATAAAATCATTAACAAAAAGAGTTTTAGAGGACAGTGATCTAATGTTCAATAATCCGAGTTTTATCTTTTGATTACCTTTATTTTATATTTGATGGACAACAATTAGATTGTTTCCTTTGAATGGGTTTGGGAGTTTTTTATATTTAGAGGATCGGGGAACAGACACAGTCTCTATGTTCTTATATCTAGGTGGCTCTATGTGCTGCAAATTATCTGAGTTAGGTAAACTGTGGAGGCTAGCAGACGGTTGGTTAAGCCAATCAGTCTGCTCCCTGACCTGGGGCCGAGTTAGTCAAGTGCCAACACTAAGACTATATGCCAGATTACTAGAGAGGAGAGCGGCCCCAGCCCGGGTGGGATGAAGACCGTCTCTCTTCAACAGGTCAGGTCTACCCCAAAAACTTGGCCAATTGTCTACAAAACCTATGTTATTCAGTGGGCACCACTTTGACATCCAGCCATTGAGTGATGAGAGTCGGCTGTGGAACTCGTCACCACGATAAGCGGGCAGGGGACCAGAGCATATTACAGTGTCTGACATCATCTTTGTAAGATCACACACCTCTTTAACATTACTTTTAGTGATCTCCGACTGACGTAGTGGAACATCATTAGCACCGACAAGGATAACGATCTTACTGAACTTACGTTAAGATTTAGCCAGCACTTTTAAATTTGACATGATGTCAGGTGCTCTGGCTCCCGGCAGACATTTGATTATGGTGGCTGGTGTCTCTATTTGCACATTCCGTACTATGGAGTCGCCAATTACTAGGGCACTTTCATCAGGTTTCTCAGTGGGTGTATCACTGAGGGGGCTAAACCTGTTTTATGTTGGAATGGACATACTGTGTTTTCTCCCACCTCTAGATTCTCTCACAGTGACCCAGCCGTCTCTCTGCGAAGACGCAACAACCGGAGCCGAATGATGTGAATGGCATGCTAGGCTAGTCACATCCAAATCCTTATCTAGAGACCTAGCACTCTTACTATCCTATTCCTATTCTCTGTCAGCCTGACTATTTCCCTACATTTATCACATTTAAAGCCCTCCTTGCTGACAGAGAGAGATACACTAATCATGTGGCAGGAAATGCATGTGACAAGAACAGGAGAAGCCATTTTTTACTCACCGTGAGTTGAAGTAAATTCTGACTTACCACAGCAGTATATTGAGTTAAAGGGAGCTGAAGAGTGTGTATGAAATAGTGTGTATGAAATGAGCAATCGGCAATGAAGAGAGAGAGAGAGAGAGAGAGAGAGAGAGAAAGAGAGAGAGAGAGAAAGCAGAGCACCTGCACAAAACGATTTACTATGTAATGTAAAGGGTGTAAATTGGCGGAATATGTCAATAAACAGGACGACGCACGTGAGAGAGAACAGGCGCGAGTTAGCAAACTAGAAAGTGAAAGCAAAAAATAAAGCGACTAGCGTGAGCAAAAATCTGAATGAAATACACACGTACAAGCGGAGCGTCTCTGCTGTTGCAGAGGTGCAATGGAAGTCAATAATAAAAGCTAAATATGCTTCCGCAGAGGCGTTTTAATTGCTGTGGCAGTGCTGGAGAGTGTGTCAGTAGTGAATGGCTAAATGTAGGTGTATGTGAGCTCAGGCAGATCGTCACTGCTGCGGCAGTGATGCAAAGGGAGAATAAAGCTCAACAGAGCGTCTCTGCTGTTGCAGAGGTGCAATGAAAGTCAATAATAACAGGCAAATACGCTTCCGCAGAGGCGTTTTAACAGCTGTGGCAGGGCTGGGGGAGTGTGTCAGTAGTGGTATGGTTAAATAGATGTGTATGTAAGCTCAGGCAGAGAGTCGCTGCTGCGGCAGTGGTGCAGAGGGGAAATGAAGCCTGAAAGATGAAGGACTTCTTTTAGATGGTTTTGGAACCGAAAACGTGGTCCTGGAAAGTTAGCATCATCAGTAAAAAGTGAGGCGAGGGGGTTATGCTTTTCGGCTCTCATGTAATGTAAGAATGCTATGAGGGTTTGGAATGGGTGTGTGGGGGAGGGGATGTCAAAAATGTATATAGAATGTCCTTTGCATAATTGATCTGTTTTGCTTTGCTTAATAAAGAAAGATAGAGTTTCTTTATCCTGCAAAGTTAGATCAGATATGGTGGGGTGGATTGTGGGGTTGAAATTTGATGTTACTATTAGTTTAGAACATATCAAAAAACCAAAAGTGTGGACATGGCATCGAGGGTGCGGGCTGTGTGAGTGGAAATGAATCCTTTGAGTAGAGTGTGAATGCATTTAGGAAGGATGTGGAGTGTAATGGGTTGTCTAGAATCGGGGGGGGGGGTGTTGTATACCTTTGACAAGGAGGGAGGTTTGGGAATTAGAAATGGTGTCTGAAGGGGACCCGTGGAACAATTGAACCCCGCTGTGG
>CAIGQV010016426.1:255-40571 GCA_903798115.1 Danio jaintianensis
ATCATATTTCAGTATAATATGAGGTGTTTAGTGTGTTATAGATGTACCTGTGTCGGTCTGATCTTGAGTTATGATTATATTTCAGTATAATATGAGGTGTTTAGTGTGTTATAGATGTACCTGTGGCGGTCTGATCTTGAGTTATGATTATATTTCAGTATAATATGAGGTGTTTAGTGTGGTATTGTTGTACTGTGGCGGTCTGATCTTGAGTTATGATCATATTTCAGTATAATATGAGGTGTTTAGTGTGTTATAGATGTACCTGAGGCGGTCTGATCTTGCAGATGCCCGTGTCCTCGGCGATCTCCCGGATCTTGTGGATGAAGCTGAACGGGTCGCTGAAGTCCTGCCAGCTGGGCTCGAACACCGGGCACTCGGGCGGAGGCACGAACTCGCTGAACACCGACATGGCGGAGGGGTTTACCGGTACCGGGGGACGCTGCTGTTCGCGGTCACCGTCAGCTCTTCATCATACAGCGATGATGATCACACAGCGGCTTCAGCTCAGTCTGTGTTCAGTGCTGTGTGTGTGTTTATGTGTGTGTGTTTATAATGACAGACCGCGAACACACACACCCCGCCGCCGCCGGTCACTGCAGCTCCTCCGTGTTTCAAGCCTTCG
This sequence comes from Danio jaintianensis, assembly GCA_903798115.1. Lineage (NCBI taxonomy): Eukaryota > Metazoa > Chordata > Actinopteri > Cypriniformes > Danionidae > Danio > Danio jaintianensis. The sequence goes on from CAIGQV010016426.1 coordinate 881, forward strand.
TTTCTTCACTCCTCCGTCAGTTTAACCCGGTAATAATCCGACCGATGCTCATAAAAACAATGCTAGCATCTCTCACTAGCCTGGAGAAAAATGTTTCCGGAAGCGTTACCTTTCCCCCTTCCGCTGGTCCACTTCCGCCGGAACTGAGCTGTTCACAAAAACATCGGTGTTTTTTTAATTAACTTTAGTAACATAAAACATGTAATGTGTGCTAATATTATGTGACTGAACACAAATGAATGCGTATTTATTGTACAGCTAGTTACACAAATTTAACAAAAAGTAAACAATACATGAGGGAAATATCAAATACTAAAAGAAGAAACCAAAGAAAAGGGAAATAACCCAAAACACATGAAACGGAAGCATCCGAACACATCAGGGAACGAGTCGAGGGTTATCTAGATGTACCTAAAGGGATCTGATCATGTGGTAATGCTTATAATGATGTTATTCTCCTTATATATGGATATAGGCAGACAGATCCACAATACAGTTCAGACCTATAGAGAATGCTCCAGAATCAGGCATACACTCAATAACTCTACATTTGTGGAGTTGGAAACGGCCTGAAAGAGTTAATAATGTCAACACACCGTCCACTGTCCAACAGTCTGACTCCCGAATCAAACACAGCAGATCAATCCTCCTAAATCCACACGTTTCATAAGCGGAGGAAACAAGCCGAGACACTTCAGTCCGAGACCCTTCTACAAGTCATTCATTCATTCGTTCGTTTTCCTTCGGCTTAGTCCCTTTATTCATACCAGCATATGTTTTACGCAGCGGATGCCCTGCCAGCTGCAACCCAGTACTGGGAAACACCCATACACACTCACTCTCACACACACTCATACACTACGGCCAGTTTAGTTGATCAATTCCCCTATAGCGCATGTGTTTGGACTGTGGGGGACACCGGAGGGGAATGTAATAGTTTTGGAGAGATAGATTAATAACCCAATCATATGCGTAGATTACAGAAGACTCAAAGTAGGAGTAAAGGTTCAATAAAACATATTCCTCAGTTCACCCATTCTTTAATAAAAACAGATCTTTTAATCCACAGCACAGTCCGATTATTCCACATTATAGATTAGTGAACATCGGCCTGATCGTGATCACAAAAAAGACAGAAATGTGACAACACCAGTCGGATGTGGGCGATATGCGTGGCAGTAGCCAAAAATACACCAAATATACATTCAAAATTATTTATTTTTCTCTTACGGCAAAATATATCACAATATTAAAACCGTCTTCCTGACATTATTTAGTGATTTTCCTCCCGTAAACATATCAAATTGATTAGGAAGTGCAAGTGTACTTTATTCAGTCCATTTAAAGGCTATTTTATTATTTAAAATCATTAAAATATATGATTTAGAAGATGTGTAGAAGCCTATTTACAAGTATGAATTAAAAAAACATTCCCATAAATAACATGAGGACAATCATGATATACTCACTGAAGAGAGGAGATGAATCCATCCATTTATATATAGTAGTTTTTTACACTCCTCTTCAATAGAGGAGGTCACACCAGTGATGCCGACTAAACGCTTCACATGAAATCATGAGATAAAAACGACATTATTCTGAGCACTGAGCACCGGCCGTGGAGTACAGTGGGCTTTTCTTCAAGTTTCTTTTATTTAACAACAATAACAGACTTTTGTTGAACCGTAACACCACTGACAGCACTCCAGGAGACAACTGCTTTCAAATAATAATGTTATATATAATAATATTTATTTGGTATTTTATTTTTTAACATCATTTGCATCATATATTTGATTGTTATGAATACATTATTGTGTTTTGAATGGTAGAAAAACCTGTTTTTGATCTGCAAATGAAGCCGCTTCTCTCTGCACACGGCTGTGGGGACGAGCTGTTTCAAGCCTGTTTGGAGTTTAACTCAAAATAACTCAAAAGGGTGAAAAATAGAACAAATTGTGTGTAAATAAAAAGTGTAATATTGCTGTTATGGTGACCCTGGAGCACACACAGTCTTGTATTTGAGTATATTTGCTATTGATGCTATATAAATATAACAAATTATTATTATTATTATTAATTATTATTATTATTATTAATTATTATTATTATTAATTATTATTATTATTATTATTATTATTATTATTATTCACTGTTTCGTAAGTTCGTATTTTACAGTGGTAACAGCACATGCTGGCGACACCTGCTGGTCAAAAGCATGTAAATGCAAGAGAAACATGCATTTACAGAACAGGGCTAAACTTAACCTCAGTAAAAACACCACACGGACAAAAGTAATCACAGTTTCAGAAAAAGGCATTGATATTTTTGTTGATATATCCGCCTGTATCAGGGCTGTTAAACTCAGTTCCTGTAAACCGTAAATCCTGCGTGAGCTTCAGGCAGTTTGGAGACGGAGTGTTGACTGAGCAGAGCACCGCTGTCAGAACCGCTGTGCAAAAACCATGCCAAGGTAAATAAAGACTAACATAATGTAAACTTGAAAATGTGCATAACCTTCCTCCAGTTCATAGCAGTCCATCTTCACCAATGGGCATGGTGTGTGAATGATGCTGATGTCTGACACGTCTTCCAGATTAGAGTGAAAAATGTTCATTTGCTGAAGCTTTCCCACTGATTAACAGTATATTTCTGCCTCAGAGAGATCCTCTGTTGACATACACACATCTCTGTAAAAGAAGATTTGTCTTCGATTGTTTTTGGTTTATTTATTTATTTCCAAACAATTTAACCCATCAGCATATGCTAGCAATTGCATATGCAATTAATTGATTGTTGCGATAAGATGTGACCAAAAATTGAGTAATGCCTTCACTCTAAGAAATGCTGGGTTATTTAAACTCAAATTGGGTAAAATATGGACTAATTCAAACATTGAGTTAAATTTGGTCTTATTAATTTAATTTAAAAAATGAGCCCAGAAGTTGATTTAGTGCGTATTACACTCAGAACTGGGTTAAAAATAACCATGCATGATGAGTTTTGGAGGATGACACATTATTTATTGAATTTCCATGTCAGAAATTCTATAAATCTTATGAACAGTTATTAACAGTCAAAACGAAACAGAAGCAGGATGATGATAATAGAGCATTTTATTGAATAATCTGCTTATTTCAGACAGCAATAAGCTTCGCCAGCTCAGAATTCACCTGACCAGAACAATACCAGCAAAAGCGTTAATATACTAAGAGAGAAAAATGACTGATTGTCACATGACAACATCATGTGACATAAAGACAAAAATCTGAACCATTAGGTTAAACAACAGAGCAAGCAAATGAGTAAAATAAGTCAAATAAAATATAAAACCCCAAAATGACAAATTAACAACAATAATAAAATCATTAAATCACCAGATGTAAATGAATAATAGGAATAAATCATGTTATTATACTATCCCAAACACACGCTGCACAGATATGACAGTATGCTTTCATATGTCAAATCACATTTTTGTTTCTCAGTTTATGACCCCTTTAAATAAAATCATTTTGACTATATTTTTCTAAACAGAACATATATTGATTCTGTCATGTTCACCAGCGATCAAGGACTTCAGAGATCGCTGGTGAACTACAAATAATAACGAACTACATTTCCCAGCATTCCGTCACACACACCCGGTCTCCACTTACACTGATCACTTCCGCAGCTGCATCCCGTTCACTACAGATTTGTTGCACTATAAATATACCCTGCACCCGTCTTGTCTTTGCTCTGTCGTTATATGTCTTCATGAGTTCCTAGCCCTGTTTTTGTTGGTATTGTATAGTTTGTTATTTGCTCATGGTTTGTCTTAGTTCAAGTTTTGTTACTTTGTTTTGCACGATGTCCTGTTTTTGCAAGACGACTCCCCATTAAATGCACATGGATCCTACTCATCTTGTCCTGTCTGCAATACCTCCCAGTAACGTGACAGATTCACTGATTTCAGACACAATATAGGCAGTTTTGATTCAGAACATTTTACAATACATTTAGGCTTACAAGAACTAAATCATGCATTGTTGTATATTAGTTGTTTAATTTAGGTTATTGATATATTTGACTTACACAAATATTTAATAGCTATTGAAAGACTCTTTTTGACTATTTTGTTTGTGTTGTTTTCATGTGGTTTTCCCCGTAGGACTACTAGACTATCAGTTGCACATTCTGATATATTTTTTTTGTTTTAGTTTCTTTAGTTTGGTGTGTTTTATTGTTAGCAAGATCATAAGTTGTAGTTTTTGTGAATGCTAATATTTTATTTAATTAAAATAATAATAAATGTTCAGCAAAGCTTCATGCCATTTTTTCCAGACACATTTATAAGCATATTTGTCGGAGCTGTTTTATGCGTAAGTAAGTTCTTAATGTTGAATTTTAACGCTTATTATTATAGTTTTTTTCCGTTTAATGTTAAACAATGTTAAAAATGACATTCTCGGGCCTTAAACTTCCTCTTATCTGCTTTAATTAAGTAGTCCTAATTAAATGAATGTAATCGTGCGATTAGTTGATGAGACACTACTGGTGGACTAAGATCATCTTTAGTCTGAACCTCCATAGCATTCACTAATAGAGAGATACGCTCTTCAGCATTTTAGCCAGTCCCTTATTCTCCTCAACTGCTTTCATTTTAAGTTCCTCAAGTTTCTGAACTCTATCTTGATTTCCAGTTTCCTTCATCTTCTCAATCATGAAGTCTAGATGGATGAAGGAGGAGACGGATGTGGATTTTAATGCCGTCTCCATTAATTTCTTCAAACACTGATAGCACTCTTCCACAAGCCTGAACTTATCTGCCTCTGCCTGCTGGATGTCTTTCTCCAGTCTGCTCATCAAACTTTTTTTCTCTCCAAACTCCTTGTATTTCTTTTTCAGCTCTTCATTTGTTTTTGTGACCCTTCTTGTTTTATTCACATATTTACTGTTATCTTTCACATGTTTATCGACTTTACACTTATTTGTGCAGATTTTACACTCTTTACTCTTTTTATCTATCACACTACAGTCTGAGACCTCTGAGACCCACCAGCATCCGGGATAGTGGCAGTTCTCCTTACAGTCCTTGCATCGGGTCGCCTGTCTGCTCAAGTGCCACCAGGATGGATTCACTGGGACCAGCTCTTTGTAAGGTTCATCAACTTCATACTGAAAGTTGTTCTGCACTTCTCCAAATCCATCCAAAGCTGTTTTAGTTTGTTCAAGTTCTTGTTTTTTCAAATCTGCCAGTTCGATTCTGCTCCGTAAATTGTTGACACTGGCATCCAGGTGTTTCCTGGCTCTGAGCACGCCTTCAGTCATGTGTAAGCTCTTTGGGGTAATCTTGTTCACATATTCGAAGAACTGCTTGAAGTTTTCAATGCCATTGTCCCAAGATGTTTTGTAACTCTCTCTGTCGTCCTCATCACAGTATTCACTCTGACAGTTGTCAAACTTAAAACAAACATATTCCTCATTTTTGACATATTTATCGAAAGATTCCTTGATAGAATTAAGGATTCTTTTGGGGAGGGTTTGTTTTTCTTGGTGTGTGAGGAGCAGTAAGATGATTTTGTCAATATCTTTGCCAAATAAAGAGAGAATTTCATCCAAAATATAGCGCTTTCTCTCATGGAGTCGAACCTCTGTTGCATTCAGCACGATGCACACAGCATGAATTTCATGAATGCCATCCTCAGACCTGAACAACTGCTGTAGAGCTTCAGCGATGTGTCTGTCTTTATCGAAGCCCTCAGTGTCACCAAACCCAGGAGTGTCGATAACAGTGAGAACGAATGGACTGCTGTGTGCAGAGACCTCATAGACAGTCACTGCTTTTGTCTGTGACTGGTTTTGGTTTTCAGGTATCTCAATGATTTCCAGCCACATCTTGTGTTCCCATCTGATGCCCATGATGTAATTGATCATTGCATTGATGAGGGTGGATTTCCCTGTTCCTGTTTCTCCAACCATTAGTATGACCTTATTAGGTTTGCCTTCATTTTGCGGTCCAATTCTCTCCTTCCTCAGCAATTCTCCATCCGTTAAAACTGTTGGGGTTAGGAAATATTTTGTGGTGGGTCCTCTTATTGACTTACTGTTTCTAAGAATTTCATTCAGTTCACTTCCCAATGGTGTATCCATATTTACAGGCCTGCAAAAAATAAAAAAATACACATTATTCATAATATATGTTAATATTATTGGTCATTTTAAAATGAGTGCCCTTTTTAATAAAGGTTAACTAGTGTGGGGAAACCTCTCTCCTCTGATGCCAAGAGGTGTACTAGTGACTGACACCAGTGCCTGCAGTCTTTAGCATCTTTGTTAGCATGCCTGTCTCTGATTCCAATGACTTGTGTTTAAATCCCACTCAGAACTGTCAGTCAGCCATCAGGTTTAGTAGAGCTGGCTCAGATGTGGCACATTATCTGCTCACTGATGCCAAGACTGAGCCGACAGCGCCACATTGTAGCCAGACTCAGCCCAAAGGTGCTTGCTATCTGGGTTATCTGTGCAATACAGTGGAATACTGCTATAAATTTAGTACAATCCTAACATATTAGTGAAACATTTGTAATTTTATTACAGTTTATTATTAGGGGACCTTCTAATACAAAAATGACTTTTATGTGGGTTTTAAACCCAGTTGTGTGTCAGCAGTGTGTGAATATCTCCAGCCTCTGATGATAAACATGAATTAATTATGTTTGTTGTAATCAGACTTGATGCAGAAACAGTCTGCATAAAACATTAACAAAACAAACAAATAAACTTGACTGGGCAGGCTGGCAGGGATCAGGGCTGGAACACACAACAGGACAAGGCAAGATACGACAACGAACTGGCACAGAACAGCAGACATGAGGAGAATATAAGCAGAAATAATTAACAGACAGGTGAACATACTTAACTAATAATGGGTTAACAAGGAGGGTGGGACTAGACAATAGACGGGAGAGCACATGACACAAAGAAACAACACAAGCCATGTGCTCACATGAAATGAGACTAGAACATGCAGCCAATGAGAGAACTCATTAACCGCGTTCACACAAGACAAAATCATGCTGCGCATGTAAACATGTACCACGTGCTAAACACAACACCAACAGAAGACTGAACGCAAGACACGAGTACACGTTAAATGAAAACACTCACCGTGCACTCACACATGCGACATGCATGTTCCGATCCCAGCGCCAACTGAAACCGACTAGACTGCAGCGCTGAGAGCGAAACACCATGCTGCGAACACCACAACAAAACACACCAGGACAAGAGCGCGCATCTAGACCACGCTCGGGCCATGCGCGCTCCCGCTTGATGCGGGCGTGCGAGGTCCGGGCGTGGTCTAGATGCAGTCACGATGAACACTCGAGCCGAGCACAACATACGAGACATGACAGGACTAGTGTCTGGACTCTGCCACCAAAACAAGAATTTACAAGACCGGAGTGGCAGAACCCTGACAATTTACAGCTTGTAAAGGGGCATAATAGGTCTCCTTTAATTTATAATTTAATTATGATTATATTATAAAGGGCATTGAAAAAAACGGCTAAATCTCAATGTTCTCCTCAACTCTCATTGTGTCAGAGCAAAAAACTCCTCATTATTATGCTCATCGAGTGCAACGGTAAAACAAAATCTTTCAAGCTCTCACTCCTTCCTTCTGCTCTCCTTGAATTTGCACGGTCCATTCATTCACATTCAGTAAACGCTCCTTGGACAATGCAGGTGCATTTCAACATAGCTTGTAGAATTATAACAAAACTTATATTTAGCTTAAATTAATTTATATTTTTCTTTAAATAGAAAAAAATGGCAATAATAATAATAAAAAAACATATATAAAAAATAACTTGCTGTTTTCCCTGCATGTTTTTATCCCACATTTATATGTATATATATATATGTATATATATATATATATATATATATAAATATTTTTTTTAAATCACAAATGTAGATAATAAAGAAATATGAATGTTATGCAGTTACTGCACTTGACTCGATTTGTTGAGTAAACTCAAAAATGTCCTGAAGTTTGTTGCCTTAAAATTTTAAATTGAGACAACTTTTTTTTTTACAGTGTGCTTGTCCTTTCATGATTCCATTCTGCAAGTTATTCTCTGTGCTTTAAAATCGGTAAATATATGTAGATACATTAATTTTGCACAGCTTTCCCCCCCCCAGACACAGCCTCATCACAAATGGACAATCTCAAAAACTCACTTATGCCACTTATTATTTAGCCAGAGTAAATGATGAAATGTGCCTTACCGTTTAGACAGTGACTTTGAATCTGCCATGACTGGTTCAGGGTGAAGATAGCACAGCTAAATATTCTCTACAACCTCTTCAACAGACAGCAGCGTAGAGAGGATAAATCTGTTTGCCAAAACCAACCACAAAGAAGAGACAAGCTGTGCTTATTTATACTCCAACCCCACACTGTTTCTTATAATCATGTGACTTACAATAAAAGGAGATGAAAATGAAAGCATGTGATTTACAGAAAGTGACTCCAAATAGAAACCCATTGAACTACTGAAGTAATCAACAAAATGGAGCTTTAACAAATCACAACTGATGTGTAATTCTGTAAAATATAAACAGAAAGAAAATAAACAAATAAAATTGCAGAATGAATGTTTGCATCCATTAATTCATTGTTCATTCTGGAATCTGATTGGTAAAAATGCTTGTGTAAGCATATGAACATATATATAGATTAGTGTACAGCTTGAATACCAGTGCATATGCATACTGGTGTTAATTTTAACAGCAAATCAGTAGCAGCAATTAGCTAATTTTAATTTAGTTTAAAATGTCATTTAGTTTTAGTCATATTTTAGTAATCTGAATTATTTCAGTCTTATTTGAGTTGAGCTGAGTTAAACTTTATTGTCCTTTACAAGAAATTTGTCTTGGACTCAGACCACAAATAACAAAAAAGACAGTACACATAACATTTACCAAGAACAGAGGCATTTAAAAGTACCATCAAGGTAGTTTGTTTACCACTTACAATGCTAATGGATACTGGTATAAATGACTTTTTGTAATGGCTTCTTTTACATAAAGGAACTCTGTATTGCTTCCCCAGATTGTTTGGGAACCGGTGTTACAGTGCATACGGAAAGTATTGATAGCGCTTCACTTTTTCCATATTTTTTATGTTACAGCCTTATTCCAAAATGGATTAAATTCATTTATTTCCTCAACATTCTACACACAATCCCCCATAATGACAATGTGAACAAAGATTTGTTGAAATTGTTGCAGATTTATTAAAAATAAAACACCTGAAGAATCACATGTACGTCAGTATTCACAGCCTTTGCTCAATACTTTGTTGATGCACCTTTGGCAGCTATTACAGCCTTAAGTCTCTCTGAATATGATGCCTCAAGCTTGGCACACCTGTCTTTGGGAATGTTTGCCCATTCCTCTTTGCAGTACCTCTCAAGCTCTATCAGGTTGGATGGGAAGCGACGGTGTACAGCCATTTTCAGATCTCTCCAGAGATGTTCAATAGGATTTAGGTCTGGGCTCTGGCCGGGCCACTCAAGGACATTCACCGAGTTGTTGTGAAGCCACTCCATTGATATTATTGCGGTGTGCTTTGGGTCATTGTCCTGCTGGCCCAGTCTGAGGTCAAAAGCACTCTGAAGTGGGTTTTCATTCAGGATGTCTCTGTACATTGCTGCATTCATCTTTCCCTCTATCCTGACTAGTCTTCCTGTTCCTGCTGCAGAAAAACATCCCCACAGCATGATGCTGCCACCACCATGCTTCACTGTAGGCATGGTTTTAGCCTGGTGATTGCTGCACAGATGGTTGTCCTTCTGTAAGGTTCTCCTCTCTCCACAGAAGAACGCTGGAGCTCAGACGGAGTGATAATCGGGTTATTGATCACCTCCCTGACTAAGGCCCTTCTTCCCGGATCACTCAGCATAGATGGCCGGCCAGCTCTAGGAAGAGTCCTGGTGGTTCCAATCATCTTCCACTTACGGATGATGGAGGCCACTGTGCTCATTGGAACTTTCAGAGCAGCAGAAATGTTTCTGTAACCTTCCCCAGCCTCGTGCCTCGAGACAATCCTGTCTTGGAGGTCTACAGACAATTCCTTTGTCTTCATGCTTGGTTTGTGCTTTGACACGCACGGTCAACCCTGGGACCTTATATAGACAGGTGTATGCCTTTTCCAATCATGTCCAATCAGCTGAATTTAGCACAGGTGAACTCCAATGAAGCTGCTGAAACATCTCAAGAATGATCAGCGGAAACAGAAAGTACCTGAGCTCAATTTACAGCTTCACGGCAAAGGCTGTGAATACTGATGTACATGTGATTATGGGGTATTGTGTGTAGAATGTTGAGGAAATAAATGAATTTAATCCATTTTGGCATAAGGTTGTAACATAAACAAATGTGGGAAAAGTGAAGCGCTATGAATACTTTCCGGATGCATTGTATATCTGACTTTTTCCATAAAGTTGGAACTGTGTGGTTATTGAGTGATTGCTGAAAAATCGGGCACTACGATGGGGTTAATTCTTCTGCACACACTCGAAGAAGACGTGTTGAAATACAATCTGGCCCTATTGATTTCTAAGGGCAAAAAAGTGCAGTAACCGTTTGGGGGTTCACAAATAATCTGGCTTCCGTACCACATTCCACTGATTGTAAGATAATTTCACATTCACTGATAGCATCATTTTTGTCAAACCTTACAAAAAAACTAATTCAGTTCATTTACTTTCTTAAAATCATCGGTAGTAGTAAAGCATTTATTTTTGGAATCTATATCAAAATAGACCTCAAGGACCTTATTGTTCTTAGATGGAATTTTTTTTATTGCAGTAAATGATAGATTAAGTATCAAGGTTTCAAGATACAGTACTATGCTTACATTTATAACATGTTGAAAAACTTTAACAATTTAATCAACACTACTGTCAATTGCTGTTTCAAGTCAGTTGTAGTTTTGTGTTTCTTATTATGTTGTGTTCTGCTTATTAACACCAGGTGTTCACAATTAATGCTCAATCAACACTTAATCACTTAATTGTCTCATTATCTTTAACTCTGCTGCTGAGTTACTTTAACTCAATTTAGGGAGGGACCAAATACACTCTGAGCTGAATTCACTTTACTCAGAGGATTTTGCTGGGATGATTCGTCAAAAAACACCAAATCACAACAAATGACTTTAGCTGGGTTTTCACTGAGAGGGTCACAGTTTATGGTCAGATTTTGATAGGAAGGGTTTGATTTTTTTTTATATGCCTCTCTAATGTTTCCATAATCTTTGGCCAAAATATTATTGTTCCTTGTCGCCTCTTTAACATACATTTTTTTTGTATTAATTGTGAAAAGCTGGGAAAAATATGATCGATATAAATATCACTAACAGTAGAGATTCCTGCTCTCTGCCAAATATTAAATGCTTTATCATTAAGTGATGGGGGAAACGCGGGGTTATGGTTAATAGGTAAGACCAAAGGCAGACGTTGAAGACCGAAATGATTTCGAAGTTGGGACCATATTCATAATGAGTGCCGGACAATGCAGTTACCAAAGAGACAGCGTGAGATGGCAGTGAGGGGACCACAAAGTAATGCAGCCGGAGAAGCTAACCAAAGCCAAATTTCTGTAATACATAAAATAAGTAATCCCATTCCACACGGTCGAAGGCTTTCTCTGCATCAAGCAAAAGAAGAGCCTCCGGTGGCTGAGAATCAGAGGTATAAATTATATTTAATAATCTTCTTATGTTGTGAGACAATAATCTATTTTTAATAAAACATGTTTGATTGTCGAGTATAATTACAGTTAAAACAGATTCCAAGCGCTTTGCAAGCATTTTAGCCAGAATTTTTACATCTACATTTAAAAGACTAATTGGCTGGTAAGATTCACATTGAAGTGGGTCTTTGTCTTTTTTTTAAATCAAAGAAATACTGGAATGATGAAGGGTTGAAGATAGGCAGCCCTTATCAAGGGAGTCTATGAGCATATTTAAAAAGGGCATTTTAAGTGTTTGAGAAAACTTTTTAAAGAATTCAACAGGAAACCCGTCGGGTCCAGGACTCTTACCATTTTGCATATTCTGAATAGCTAGAGTTATCTCTTCTGGAGAAAAAGACAATTCGAATTCTTCTCTCATGGTGTCTGATATTGTAGGTATGGACAGGTGTTCAAAAAAACTCTCCATAAGGGAACCATAGTTTGGGGGTTCTGAGTTGTATAGCTTATAGTAAGCATGTTTTGACAGTAAACCGTGATAATGTTTAAACTGTCATTTAACAGATTTTGACTGGAAATAACAGAAATTGAAAGAAATTAACTGAAATGGTTCATAATTTTGAGTTACATGTAAAATATAATATTACATTTAACTTGTAAATATGAGTTGCAATCATTTTAAAGATAACATGTTATTATGGCATTATGCAGCTGTAATTTTACAATTAGGAAAGACAGTTGTTTTTAATCTGTGATCTGTTCATGAAATCACGTAAATCACACTTACACATTTTTTTTTAACCAATATTAGTTTGTACACCTTTTTTTCCAACTGAACTCAATAACATTACTTTTGTAAAAAACAAAGATCTTAAAAACTAAAAATGGCAATACCAACACATTCATCATTTGAGAAAAACAATAAAAATATATAAAAGACCAAAACACCCTACTGGACAACTCAAAACATTTAGTACATAAAACTCTTACAATGCTTGTACAATCCAAATCTAACAATATTATTATCTTATATTATCTATATATTATTAACAAATAGTTGTATACAGCATATCCACAAATCCAGTATCATTTCATTTCAGGTCTTCTGCACACGTGAGTTTTGACAGATCAAAGGAAAAAAAAAAATTCCCTTTCAGGTCAAGAACTCCGACAGTATGTTGGAAACATTAAGGGTTATTGCCAAATAACCAATCACTCTGAAGAGTAGGAAAATGGGCCAATGAATGCCTATGAATTGGCAGAGAAGCTCCTTCACAGGTGCAGCCACTCACTAATCAGGGAGCATATAAGCAGCACCTGGAGGAGCCTCTGGCAGACTTTTGCTTCAGAGCCAATTTGCAGTAAAGAGAGACAGAAAATGTAAAGCTGAGACCTTCTAGAGTTCCAGTTGCTGCATCCAGCGGATGAACAACGCATTCAGCAGCAGTCAAGCCTGATCCTGTGTGTTTCACTGGATGCATATAAAGAGCAATCAAAAAAAGAGAGCAGTTTCACTATGAGAGAGCATGATGCTTGGCCAATGCATCTTTTTCAAGACGTTATACTGACCGTGGGTTAGGGTTAGGTGCTCGTGGTGCAAGGGCTTGACTGTTGTTCAGCTAAAATTTTGGCTCACACTTGCAAAAGTACAGGCCACCTTTGTTCTTCCTGCAGCATGGCGAGCACTCAGGCAGATCTGAGGATTACCAGTAACCAGGTGTCCATTGTTTCATTGGAGGATGTGCCATCATGTTTGGAAGAAAAGCCTGAGTCCGCCACCCTCTGTGGCAGTCTGCATGAGGATGACCCAACCAAGGCTCGCCCCGCCCCCTTATCAGTGGTCAGAAAACTGTGCAGTGACCGGTAAGCTCTGTGCCAACTGCTTTTCGCTGAAAGCATCTGCCCACAGCTTACAAACATGCTTTGCCACCACCCCAAAACTCCAGCTTAAGCAGCCACATCGAGCATGCTTTTGGAAGATGACGCCCCGGTTCAGAGTGCCGCTAAGTTCAGTAACGGATCATGTGGTGTCCCTGAGATGAGTCACCCGGAGATGAGTGAAGCTACTTTCTCCCCCGGGGAGGGCCAGGGATTATTCCTCCGAGAAATACGCAAAACAAGGAAAGTACAGTTTTTTTCTCTCTGGGTGTGAAGTCTCGAGTGTTGCAGGACGCACCGCCTTCCAGCTCACAACCTTGATGTACCTCGCCATAGGCTCAGAGGGCAGCAGAGCCCGCAGCTACAGACCTGAAGGATGCATACATTCATGTCTCGATGTTCCCTCACCTCAGAAGGTATAATCTAATCATCCTGTTCCTTAGAGATGCGAGGCAGCTAAATCTATCCTGTCCACCTCTCATGTTCTCTTGGGATCTCTCTGTTGTCCTCTCTGGACTACAGAAAGATTCAATTCTCTCAACTAAAAGAGCTTTGCTGATCACGTTGGCTTCTATCAAGAGGGTTGGGGACCTGGAGGTATTTTCGATCAACGAATCGTGCCTAGAATTTGGGCCGGGTTACTCTCACGTTATCATGAGAACCAGGCTCTGCTATGTGCCCAAGGTTCCTACCATCCCCTTTAAAGACCAGGTAGTGAACCTGCAAACACTGCCTACCAGACCCAGCCCTTTAATTATTGTGTCCGGTGCGTGCTCTGCGCCTTTATTTGGACCGCACTCAGAGCATAGGATCCTCTGAGCAGCTCTTTGTCTGTTACGGTGGTCAACAGAAGGGAAGTGCCGTATCCAAACAGAAGTTGGCCTACTGGATAATGGATGCCATCGGCCTCGCATCCTCGAATGCCAAGATGAGCCGTGTCCCCCGGGAGTGAGAGCACATTCTACCAGGAGTGTTGGCTCCTCTTGGGCGTTAGCATGCTACAGTTCTCTAACAAACATTCATAGAGTTGCGGCATGGGCAACACCTAAAACATTCGCAAGATTTCATAGGGGTGGTCAAATGTATATTTTTATTATCTATTTATTTAATTATTAATAATATTATTCAAGATACAGATCAGAGAAAACTGTCTCTCACTATTTAAAGGGCTGACCCCTACATACATCGTGTTTTGATGTCCTTCATCAGGGATCAAGTGTTAATTAAGAAAAACCCAGTAATTTGCACCCTAGAATCAACTGACAATGAGTCTAAAATTTGCTTTATAATGTATTTCTTACAAGTGTCTCTCTATTTGACTGTGTATTTGGTCTAATTAACAAGCTCACAAGTGTAAAGACTCATATAAAAATAACCACGGTTTCATTTACTGCAAAAACAAACAAACAAACACATATTGTAGTCTAGTAACCACAAAATCACACTTGTTTTGCGACACTGCCATTTGTATTACCACAATCTTACTGCAAATACAGTGGTTGAACCACGGCACCTTTACTGTGATCAAATGACGGTTCATTTTCATTAGGGTTTGTTGTTGATTTATTTTTTTGGAAGTAATAGTAATCATTCAGTTTATGCGCTAGAGGAAATTATTTATTTAAAAACTATTTATTTTAATATATAAACTTTATTTAATATTTCAAAAAAAATGAGTGTAGAATATTTTAGTAAGTAATGGAGCTTTCTTACAGGCTACATATGTACATATATATATATATATATATATATATATATATATTTATTATTATTATTATTATTATTTTTTTTTCTTCTCTGTAAATAATTGTGGACATGCCTTATTTGATGAGTGCTTCCCATCTGCTGTCAAATTAAACAATCACACATTTAATTGGAGTTTAAATGTGTTGTATTTCACGAACAGAAAAGTTTATTTTGTTGAATGACAGTACTAGATACAGCCCACATTTAAGATCATTACAATTTTGACATTGATATACATGAGAACAGCAAATAAAAACTTTAATTAAGGTATACATTTATTGCTCAGAAATATGACACAATTAGGCTAAAATAACCCTTTCCACCCAATAAAGTTAGGAATGAGCAACTATCAAAAACCACTCAAAAATATTTTTGCTGCTTGTTTAAACTACATATAATGAGCTAATTAAACACAATTCTTTAGTTTTGGGGGGGATAACTTAATTGTTTTATGTTCAATCAACTTAAATTTGTAAAAAACAATTAAGTTAACTTAGATGATTTGTGTTTTGACAACATGAAGGAATTGTGTGGAGCTCTGCATTATTTACAGTGCACATATCCATCAGATGTGAATGTGGATTTAAAATACACATAATGATTAGTTCTGCCCGTATAACTATTTGACACAACGCTGTTACCATTTCCTGATTTAACATCCACATCATGCATTACTATTATCAGTGGTGAATTTAGGTTTGAATATTTTCCCCTTACATTAACTATTAACCTGCCATTGACGATATTCATTCATTCATTTTCCTTTAGCTTAGTCCCTTATTTATCAGAGGTTACCACAGCGGAATGAACTACCATCTATTCCAGCATATGTTTTACACAGCAGATGCCCTTCCAGCAGCAACCCTCCCGAAAAATCTTTTGTCATAAAATGATGTATTTTTGATCAAACCTATCTGCTGATAAACATGAACACATGAAGACTTTTTTGTTTCAAATCAGAGACTCGGTTCTTTGTTATTAATATATAATATGCCAGTATATTCATTGCAGAAAGGGCAATTAACATTTAGCTGAAAATCATCCAAAAAAAACCAAAAACCACACACTGGCAGGGAAAAAGTTAAAGATTTAATGAATGAAATATTAATGTTACATAAATAATACCTTTATTATAGTATCAACAAAATAAAAACACATGCTATTTAAGACATCCCTTGAACCACACAACACGAGATGCTTTTAATATTTCACCCATTCTTTATCTAAAACCCGCCTGTCCTACAGAATATGCAGAAACTACACTTGTGTTATGATTCCTCCATTCAGCAGGATCTCATGATCCACATATTGATGCAGTGCTGATGATGAGGACTCACCATCACGACCTGAAACAAACCAGTTTAGAAAATCAGGAAGGATAAACTGTATTCATTTAGAGCTAACCATGTACATAACCATAGAGTTATTTCCTTATTTCATCCTTTTATAGGTGCCCATGATTCAAAACAATAACCAAAATTAGTTAACATAAATATATGTATTTAGTTGTGTAAATGTATACCTCATCCTAATTTTAACAGTGGGAAGTGGCCGTGTCTCTCTTCATTGTCCCAGTCGAGAGTCAGCGGTGGGTTATGTAACGCCATCAGGCAGCCCTGTTTGTAGCACAGGTCAGCAAACTCACACAGGTAGTCTGGATCACTGAGTCCAAGCTCCTGAAACAGAACCAGAATCAGCTTTATTCATCAGGTATGCATACAGTTAGCTGTGGTTCTCAGGAGCATATATACATACTGTATCACCACACAAGAGGACAGAAAGGACATTTGATGGCATTAGGATTCACACATACTGCAGGGTGAGCGCCCCCTTCTGGCCTCACTATAATCTCTGCCAGCAGTACTATCTACTGTAGTTTTCTCATGTGTTCTCCCTAATGCCCCATACACCAGACTCAACCCTTCCCAGCTTCAGTGGGGAACCAAGTAAGAGCTGATGTTATCATGTCTCCAAACTATACTGCCCTTTCCACAAAACTGAACTCCTGTTTATACCTGCATCATAGTGCTAACTTTGTATTGATACACATTAATAAAATTTAACCTTTAATGCATTATAAAATAGGTTTGTTAATATTGTTCATTCTCTTGAGTAAAAAAATCTAGTCAACACTTGTCAGCAGTGGTTGCGACAAGGAAACCCTTTTCTCTACAAATACTGAATTCCACCAATATCAGTCGGTGTGGTGGAAACTGCTTGCCTGTGCATTAACCAATGACCCATTGACCCATCTGACAATAAACAAAGGCTACATTAGTAATGAAGATACTCTGTGTTTTTACGCTGCTTGTTGTTGTCTGTAATTATGAATAAAATCCATTTTACTATGTCAACTTACCTCGTTTATATCATGGTAATATGTAAAATTTCCATACAGTATCATGGCTTGTAGATTCTGAAGAGCCATATCCATGCAGTGCTGTTGCTAAAATAAAACAAGAGTCATGTTTGGTCATGATATTTCAACAGTGATTATATGGTGGTGGTTTACACAACAGTTCTGGAATCTGATTGGCTGATAGCTGTGCAATATTCTGTTAGTATCAGCACTGATCAGGACTAAACTCACTACAGTTTGACAAATGCAGGGGCTGTTGCGGGCTCAATGCCCACCGAGAGCACTCCTCTGACAGACACTTGTTCAGGAGTATGATGATGTCTGTTTGGTGGATTCATGTGAAACGTCATTGGTTTTGAGTATATCTGTCATCTATATTTGGTCACAATCTTCAGAAATCTTCTCCAAAGTAAATAAAAGTTTTTGAATTTACATAAAATTATATTTGTTTCTTCTTTTAATGGACTTGATATCTTTAATATTTCTGTTCAATAAATTGTGTTTGATGTAAATAGTTAAATAAAGTTCCAGTGTTCCACCATCAGATGGACACAGAGACTGTATAATGATCAGCCATGAAGGTTTTTAAAGGCTAAAACCCTTTAACTGACGTTTATATTGTTGTATTATGCAGTAGTTTGGTGTTTGCTTTGGTATTTGAACTGTTTTACATCAGTGAATTCACAGATGCGACAGACGGAACCTATTTATTGATTTAGTTTTAGGCCATTCTGCAGCATAATCCTGAATAAATGCATCAATATGAAGCTCTTCTGCATCCCCAGTTTACCTGCGTATTGTGGCAGGCTTCATTACTGTTTAGTTCTGTCACTTTTCCACCTTATTTAGCCTCTGTCACAACTAATTTGGTGTGTTTTAGCCAAGTCAAAAGTTGTTTACTTTTATGTACTACATATAAGTGTGTCAGTGAAAATGCTGGAAATGTTTTAAGTTACGAAGAATTAACATAAATCACAGATACTTCATGATAGTTCATTGCGTTTTACAAAACCGTCCAACATCTTGTGAATTGGGGTATTATTAATCCTGGTTTAGTTTGAATAAATATTAATAGGTCGTGTACCTTTTTGTTGAAAGGTTTTGCACCATCAGTTATCCTGAAAACTGCCTGTAGTGATTCTCTCTTTATCTTCATGTCAGCCAAGGCCTTGCCGAATACATTCTACAGAAAGGAGCACAAAAGTTAAACATATATAGAATTTATATAAGATTGTCTAAAATCCATTTTATGATATATCTGGTGCATTTAAACGAAACAGTTTTAGTAAACAGTAATAAACATTTGGTCACTGAACATCTTCAGGAATAAAAAAATAATAGTACACAAATGTGGTTTTGAATAAAAAAAGCCTACAAACTACAACATTTACACAGAATTTGGTATTTGCTATCGATTTTTCCTATTTATTAACATTTTATTTAACATTTTCTCCCAACATCTTCATTTCTTATATATTCATCATTTTATATATATAACACACATTTGCAGTCTCATTATGTGTGGATATTTCTGGAGAATGATTTAATACCTTCATCATTCTTTTCATGGTTTCCTTTTCTGTCTTTTCATCAGCTAGCTGTCCCTTTTTAACGCTGTCTTTAATTCTCATCAGGTACTTCGGCCACTCCTTGACCCGCAGCATCTCATAACTCTTCCTCAGCTCAGAGTCTCTGCAGGGGTTGTTTATGTCCTCAAATATTTTGCTGCTGGATCCTATTTCAGCAGAAGCCTCAATCGACATCCTTGGAGAAACAGAAGGAGTGTGCTGAAGATCTCAAATTAAACGAATAATTAACAAACAACACTAAAGTATTCTACAATCTACAGTATTCACATATCTTTCCCATAATTCCATAAACAGCCTTCTGTGTTCGCTATCAGCTGGTGTCAAAATAAATCTCAACATGATTGTGTCCATTAATAGGATGTTTATCACACCTGCTGCAGTGCCCTCTGGTGGTCTTCAAGGGCACCAGCTCTTGTTTTGGTTTTTGTGTTTTGTATCCTAGTCATGTGATCACACCTTGTTTCCAGCTGTTCCTCATTGTCTAATTAGTTCTGTCTTTATAAGCCCTGTTACATTGTGTTTAGTTTGCCTTTGGATTGTAATGTTCTGTCCTGCTTTATTTGTGGTCCGGTTCGTCGTGTTTGGTTTGTTTGTTCACTTTGTTTAGTATCATCACTATGTTTTTGGATTCCTGTTTAGTTTTTGTTTGATTCACTCTTGTGTTTAGTTTTTGCACTTCAAGTTTTCGTCGGTTTTGGTACCTTGCCTGTCCCCTTGTCATTTTTTTTGGATCTTCATTGTTTGACAATAAATGCGTTTTGCTGCACTTGGATCTTTCCCTTGTTTTTGTGATACCCAGTCGTGACATAATCCAAAGGCCACACCAAGATCCAGCAGCAATATATATATATATATATATATTTTTTTTTTTTTCCCTCTCTCTCTCTCTCTTGCCCCAGTTTTTTTTACTCCCTATTTTTTGTTTTTTTTTGTCAAATATGAGTCTTCGAATGGTTCCTCCAGTGACCGAAAGGGAGCGGTCGCTTCGTCTTCAGGCATTGGTGGCTGAACGTCAGCAGGGTTGGGAGGTAGGAGCTTTTGCTCAGTCATTTTGGACTTTGGCTGTGGGACTGGGGTTATCTGACTATGAACTGATGACTATTTTTAATCAGTGTCTTGATTACCCTCTTTCTATTGAGGAGATGGAGGAGCTTGGGATCACTCAATTTTGGGAGTTTGCTGTCCACCTTAAAGTGAATAGTCTAGAGTTTGTTTTTTTCTCCAGGACCCCTTTCTAAAATGGCTGATGATGTGGAATTTTGTTTAAACAAAGGTGATACTTCTGAACCTTTTTGCAAAACGGACATTAGTTCAGATTTCATGCTTAAGATTGTGGCCACTTTACAGCATTTGCCTAAGATGGTTGATAGTTCTGAGCTTTGGTGCCATGTCCCGGCTAAACCAGTGCCTAAACCCTTGGCTAGTTTTGATTTTGTTTTTGAAACTGCATGTTTGGAGGATTTATCCTTAGAGTTGGGGGAATCTTTATTTTCAATTTTTTCTGACTTTGATTTTTCTGTTCTTATAGAACCGTTTTTTTTTCTAATATTTTGGAAACGTCATTTTTTAGTTTTCTTGAGTCCTTGTTTCCCAGTACCGATGAGCCTTCGTCCTCAAGCACCGGTGAGCTTTCACTTTTAAGCATCGGCGAGAACTCGCCCTCAAGCGCCGGCGTACCCTCGCCCTCAAGCGCCAGTGAACCCTCGCTCTCACACGCTGTGCCCTCAAGCGCCTGCAGACCCTCGCTCTCAAACGCTGAGCCCTCAAGCGCTGGCGGACCCTCACCCTCAAGTGCCGGCGGACCCTCGCCCTCAAGCGCTGAGCCCTCGCCCCCAAGCGCCGACGAGCCTTCGCTCCCAAGAGCCAACAAACCCTTGTTTTCGGGTGCTGGCAAACCCTAATCCTCAAGAGCCAGTGGCTCCTTGCCATTTACACCAGTTTATGCTCCATGGAGGAGGACTGGGATTCCATCTGGACTGTCAGGGTGGTCCTCTGTTCCACATGGGGGGCTACCAAACCCACCAATTTTACCTTGGTGGAACCATGACTGGTTAAAAGGGACCTTCTCCCCTATGGTACCACCATGGTGGTCTTATATTTGGGGATTAATATGTCGAGACTCTTTTAATCACCAGTTCCTTGGACTCCACTTCAGCCCTTACAGACTTACTTTAATTCCTTGTTTTGTGTTATAAGGATTTTTTAATTTTATTTATTTATTTTTGTTTGTCCCACCATACCTCCTCCGTTCCGCCTCCCTCCTAGATGGGCGTTTTTGGGAGTGTCTGGTAGCCGCTCCCTTAGAGGGGGGGTAATGTCACACCTGCTGCAGTGCCCTCTGGTGGTCTTCAAGGGCACCAGCTCTTGTTTTGGTTTTTGTGTTTTGTATCCTAGTCATGTGATCACACCTTGTTTCCAGCTGTTCCTCATTGTCTAATTAGTTCTGTCTTTATAAGCCCTGTTACATTGTGTTTAGTTTGCCTTTGGATTGTAATGTTCTGTCCTGCTTTATTTGTGGTCCGGTTCATCGTGTTTGGTTTGTTTGTTCACTTTGTTTAGTATCATCACTATGTTTTTGGATTCCTGTTTAGTTTTTGTTTGATTCACTCTTGTTTAGTTTTTGCACTTCAAGTTTTCGTCGGTTTTGGTACCTTGCCTGTCCCCTTGTCATTTTTTTTGGATCTTCATTGTTTGACAATAAATGTGTTTTGCTGCACTTGGATCTTTCCCTTGTTTTTGTGATACCCAGTCGTGACAATGTTAGCATCCTATTCATACATTTAAAAGTTTTAAATATTCACAAAACATGTATATACCTTTCCTTGAAGTCTGCCAGTTTTCTCTCACTCTGCTCCGCTCTATTACTGGAAGAGATAAAAACAGCAGCGATTATAGTTTCTTTATTCAGTAATCAAAGCAGAGTTGATCTTTCCTCGTCTAGATGTCCCTGATGCGACGTTCCGTCTGGATGAAGGACTGTAAATGTGTGATTTATGCTGTTGTTTAGTATTTCCCCCGTGTGTATTATTCAGCTGTTGTCTTATTTCTGGCCCCAGTCAGATTACACAACATTTATTGTCATTTACAACAGTCATGGTGTCAGATTATGGGATAAAATCTTGACATGTCATGGGTACAAAACACGCCAGACTACATGTTGCTTCATGATCAATCATTGTGTGATATATATATATATATATATATATATATATATATATTCATTCATTTGGCACTCTAATTGAAGATCTGCTGAGGTGTGTTGTGCAGTCTTTGGTCTACATTTAGAAAATTGTATGAGATTTAAATGATTTTCAGTGTGTTACACAAGCACACTTTACATGATTTACACCTTTAAAAGTGTAAAAATGTTGGAAATCCACTTGGCTTCCACTTCAAGTGTCTATTCCCATAAATATTCCCAGTAACGTGAAATCAAATGATGTAAATGAAATGAATACCTGTTTTCAGCACAGTCTTTCTTTAAATCTTCAATAGCTGACTCTCTACAATGTAAAGCAGTTATTTCAGTGTGTAAGTAACACGTTTCAGCTATGACAAATATCTAACCAAGGGTGGCGTGGGTCAAAATTAAATGCTGCATTATATCCTAACTTATAGTTAATAAATATACAATGGAATTGAAATTATTACTGTTTTGAAATGTTTACCTTATTTGAATCAAATTCCCCTTTGAGTTTTATTCAATGTCTTATAGTCTTGTAAGCCTTTTTTATTAATTTTAGAAGCTCAAGAAAAATTGGGGCACTGCAAATATAATTGATGCTTTCGTTACAGCTGTGTTCACAGCAAAAAGTCAAATTTATTTTATAAAAGATCTTATTTGTAGTAAGAGATAATTTAATCCAAAAACAAGAAACAAAACTAAGACCACTAGAAATAAATCATGAACTTACCTATCATTAATCATCTCCTGTAAGATGGTGCAAACTTCACAGTTTGACCTACCAAACCACAAAGGAAATCATAATACTTTAAAAGGTAATACAGTAAACATACCATATCTATTAATGCATTGATTTGTGTCATATTTATAAATCAATTAATCAATTATTATTAGTTTAGGGCAGGGGTCAGCGAGTAAATTTGGCATCAGAACAAAAAAAGTGAGCCGGAAAGCAGTAGAAGGATCATTTCAGAAATAAAGTGATGAAGGTGTGTGCGACAGTGTGTTGTGTTGCTAGTAGAGCTGATATTGTGTTCAATCCTACAACAGTCAATAACAAAAAGCCTCATTTATGTGTCGGTGTCTGAATTTTACACCGGATAAATGATTCAAACAGAAGAGGGACACAAAGCCTGGCAGATTTCTTCATTTACTAACAACAAAGCACACATATCTTGATAAAACACACATGTGAAGGAGATGCGTAATGGACACAATGACTCCAAACATTACTTGAACAGCTGATTCGAATGTTATCAGTCGATTGAATGGGCGTTATCAGTGGTTTATCAGCTGATAGATATGGGCCAGTAGGGGCCTTCTGCGCCTACTGGTAGGCTCAGAAGGCTGTTATCAACCATGCACATGGTTAATCAGCTTTATGAGATATCAAATATCTGCTCTTCTCGTGTAAATCCAGCAGAGGCCGCTCCGATTAACCCGCCCTCCTCCTTCCCTAAACCCAACCGTCTGTTTTTAAATAAGCAATAAAAACAAATCATTTACTTGTTCGGCTTTTGTCTTACCTTCTTTCTGAAACCGTTCTTCGCCAGACTCGAACCCCATCATCACTGTCAACTCCGCACCACGTCACAAGTCTGCCAACGTACACGGTGAGCCACTGGATAAACTGATAACAGCTCAAAATCCATTCATATGGAGGTAAGCGTGTATACCGCCACGCAGCGTTCGTTTTAAAGACAAAATGCAGAATGAGCCTATGCTGATTAATTATTACATTATATTATTTCCCATTAATGGTATTTTATTAACATCTACCCCTACCCCAACCCTAAACCCAACCGTCACAGTAATGTAAAAACAGATCTGGATCTGAACTCTTCTCTATTAGTATAGCTGATAAATTATGTGCATGGTTGATAACAGCCTTCTGAGCCTATCAGTAGGTGCAGTAGGCCCCTACTGGCCCATATCTATCAGCTGATAAACCACTGATAACGCCCATTCAATCGACTGATAACATTCGAAGCGGGTGACTTGAATCAGCTCATTGATGGCATTTGAAGCTTGCTCTGAACAAACTATGCTTCACCTCTTTCCATATTATGAATAATACATTTTAATAAGCCATTGGAGACTTACTTATGTGTAGTATTTATTGACATTGGCTACTTTTACACTGTTGTGGAGGTTTTCATACCTGATGCACTTACTGTTGTACTGTTATGTATAACCTGTAGAGTTTTGTGTGTGTGTGTGTGTGTGTGTGTGTGTGTGTGTGTGTGTGTGCGTGCGTGCGTGTGTGTGCGTGTGTAAAACATATCAATATTCTTGAAAGCACTTACGCTTCTTTAGGCTTCTGTTGAATGAATCTGCAGATCTGACAGTCCATCACATCTCGCCTTAAAAGACAAAGTGGAAAACAGAGCATGAGATGAACAGCATGAGAATGACTTCTGTTTTGCATGCACATACATTTAAAAACTGAATGCAACATGTTGAACTGAACTGACATTTGAAACAGTACAAAATAGGTATGCCATAAACTTGTGTACATAACGTCTTTTGCTTTCATTTCACTCAAGATGCAAAGAGAATGGCTTCTTCTAACCTATAAGACATAACATTTCTACTGAAGATGGTATTTTAAAGTAATGATAATAAAATAAAGATTAAAACACTGAGAAATCTTTTTTTTTAAGTGGAAATGGACGCAAGCATTGTGACTACAGCCACTGAGAATTCCTTTTGGGAGAATTTTCAGAGCCTGATGAAATGGGCATAAATATGTGTTTAATACTGCAATATACTCTCAGTAATACAGTCAGTGTCCAGCACAGCCTGCTGAGGAATAGACTGTTCAACACACTGTGTGAGCTGTCTCTTTAATAGCACACGTTTTATGTTGCTGCTTCTCATTTTTCACATGACCACCAAACACCAGAAAACCTATATCAAACCCCATCGTGCATCATTGCCATTGTGCAGCGGTTTGAGCTTCAAAATTCCCCTGGACAATAACCTACAGCCAATGAGAGAAAAGCGTTCAGCTACAAATATGATGACAGAGCGTAAGCGGAGAGTGTTAGGGAAAGATATTTGGATGATTGCTAATTAATATCTGACTGAATGGAGGCTTAAGCCTGTTTCCGACACTAATCTCAGAATTTTGAATTGTGAGATGTAAACTCATTCATTCATTCATTCATTTTCCTTCGGCTTAGTCCCTTTATTTATCAGGGGTTGCCACAGCGGAATGAACCGCCAACTATTCCAGCATATGTTTTACACAACGGTTGCCCTTCCAGCCGCAACCCAGTACTGGGAAACACCCATACACACTCATTCTCACACACACACACACACACACACTCATACACTACGGCCAGTTTAGTGGATCAATTCCCCTATAGTGCATGTGTTTGGACTGTGGGGGAAACCGGAGCACCCGGAGGAAACCCACGCCAACACGGGGAGAACATGCAAACTCCATACAGAAACGCCAACTGACCCAGCCGGGACTTGAACCAGAGACCTTCTTGCTGTGAGGCCACAGTGCTAACCACTGAGCCACCGTGCCGCCTTCATCATCATTATTATGAATTGTGAAACACTTTGTATATTTCTTTTCATATAAAGTAAATCTTACCCTTCCCTCTCTGCTTCACAGCACTGCAAGCATGGGGTAAACTGTCCCAGCCACTTCCTGTAAAACCAAAACACTAGCTGGAAATGACACTGAAACATTTACAATAACTATAAAGACATTCTACTGTAGACACACACAAATTAACACATAGATTACGCTAACAGGATCAAAACGCTCTTACATGTGGCAGGCTATCTGTTGTTTTGTGTTGTATGATTGGAAACAAACAGCACACAGGTTTTGTGGATGTGTGTGAAATAGTTTGCTTGTTTTATATATGAATTCCTTTCGGGATTGAAATTTGTTATATGCTATATATGTGTCTTATTGTCCACACACTTTTTTTTAACTGGAATTAAAATTTAACATTCCCTACCATACATCTTGTCAATAAAGAGACGATGCTTCCCTGCCCCATTGATGAGCTGTTATGGCTGTGTTTGTGTTTTACGTATATTACAGCACAGAATGAGTTACAGACTTCTGCTTCGGTTCTGATCAGTAGGTCATCAATTTGGTTAAATTTTAAATACAATTTTGTCTTTTAGCACAAGCAGTCAGACATATGAACTTTTCATTTGACCACTTTTCTTGATTGCCTCATTAATGATCGAAATGATTTTTGTTGTATCTCCAGTCAAGTGGTGATAAAACATACAAACCACATAATTTTCATTATTTTCCTCATTTATAGAGAAGTTTATGTATTCCCTGTGGAAAATATTCGGAGAGCCTTTAAATTGAGCTGAAAATCACCAAAAATGCTGGCGTCGGCTGGCTACTTTTATTTATTTATTTTTTAAATGCTTTCAAGGAAAGAGTTGAGAGAAAGAGAAATGTCTAAAGTAGGTGTTGATAAACACATCAGTCATTACCTTTTTTTACAGTACCCTTCCTTCAGCCTAAATGTAGACAATTATTTTTAAAAAATCATAATTAATTTTATATTGTTTAACCCTTAAATATTAAAAACTTGAGAGTCATTACTTTTGTTCGTTGAACAGTTGTTCATCCCTAGATGACAAAATAGAAATAAAATCACAGAGAATATGTTAAACTTTGTAAATATAAAACATAAAGCATAATATAACATTCATTCATTCATGTTCTTTTCGGCTTAGTCCCTTTATTAATCTGGGGTCGCCACAGTGGAATGAACCGCCAACTTATCCAGCATATGTTTTACACAGCGGATGCCCTTCCAGCTGCAACCCATCACTGGGAAACATCCATACATACTCATTCACACACACACTCATACACTACGGACAATTTAGCTTACCCAATTCCCCTATACCACATGTCTTTGGACTTGTGGGGGAAACCAGAGCACCCGGAGGAAACCCACGCCAACACGGGGAGAACATGCAAACTCCACACAGAAACGCCAACTGACCCAGCCGAGGCTCGAACCAGCGACCTTCTTGCTGTGAGGCGAACGTGCTACCCACTGCGCCACCGTGCAGCCCCATAATATAACATATAATATATAAACCATAATAGATTTTAAGTTTAACATGAAATCCAAAAATTTAACTCAAAACTGTGACAGTCATTACCTTTGATCGTTGTTCTGTCGTTCCCCACTAAATGTAAATATTAGGTAGGTGGAAAGAAAAATCACACATGAATAATTGTAACATTATATTAGTCTTAAACTTTAAAATCTTATGAGTTCGCTAAACAACTTTAATGCTCATGATGTGTTAATTTAGTAAAATATGTTCATTTAAAAAATATAAGAAATAAAAGAAACGCCATTACCTTTGCTCCTGGTACTGATATTGAAGCCTAAAGGTAAACGATTAGTGAAAAGAAATCACACATAATTGATTATAACTTTGCGTAAACCATACGACCATGTTACCCAGCAATGTTGAGCTCCTGTTCTTTGACCAGATCGATCACCCTTTGCTCTCTGCAACCAAGAATTATTAGAGATTATTAGAGGTGTTGGTTGAGTGTTCCTTCATGTATATTGCATTTGAAATACTTAAAAAGCTTGTAAGGATTTACCTTTGGAATTTGTCATGTTGACAGTGAAGACACATCACAGGATTAATAAGATTCTCCTGACTATCAAATAAGCAAAAATACACATCAGTAACATACTACTGCTGTCTGAACATACATGTTTATACCATTTCTACGTTCATTATAACTTATTACAATTAATCTCAAATTAAATGTTATTAAATTAAAAGTTTTTAAGAAATATAATTTTAACCAAAGTCATTCTTTTTTGACATCTCAGTTTTTAGTCTTTATAGCTGTTGGTATCTGCTGGCAGGATAATATGCATAATTTCCCATTACATATATCATAGACCTTGTATGATGGGGAGATATTATTTTACAGCTTAAGAAATAAATGCATCCTGTAAAAAACAAATTGCACACATTGTGTTACAGTGAATATTGTATTGTGTCTAGTGGGACAGTAGTGGTATTTCAAGATCAAATTTAAAAAGATTTATTTACAATTGCTTGGTTAGGGTTAGGGTTCAAAGATATTCTGAAGACATGAATGGGAAAGAGAAAAGAGTTGTGCCATACCCTAAGATACAACACATCAGTGAATTCAGATCACTAAAGGGAGCTTCACTCTCAGGTACTACATTGACAGTAAATCACATTGAAAAAGCAGAAAGGGAAATGATTCGCTACAGTCGTTGCTTCCCAAGGAAATCAAGACTCTCTGTAGGTCATGATTTTATATGTAAACATTATGTGAAACATTGTCATGAATATTTACTTGAAGTCATGGAAAAGTCATGGAATTTTAGTAGGAAATGTGTATGAACCTGTACAGAGATGGCAATGATGTACCCATAGTTTATTTATAGTTTCTCAGGTGATTGCTGGGTTTATTTATTTTACAAGGACACATAGTACTTGGTAATGGTAAGATGGTCGACAGGGTAGCCCAGGCTCACACGTAGTCTAGTTCACTAGTGTTAAACTGGACAGCAAGGTAGCCCAGGTGCACATAGATACGAAAGCATGCGGTCCCATAGCCCATAGTGTTTATTTCATTTGTCTACTTCATTCAACTCATGTGGAAAATGCATAACTGTTTATTACATAATCAAGTTTCATTGGTTCGTTTTGTCTTCATGTTCTCCTGCCTTGTTTGGGGTTTACATATATATTATGTTTGCAGCAACAGTGTGTTATATTCTGTGCTTATACTGGCAGTAGCAAGTCTCGGTACTAGCGAGGTATAATATAAAGGCGCAGGAAAAAATGTAAAAGGAATAAAACGATGTATCATAGCTATTGAATTAATAGGTTTCTAACAAGAAAAAGTGTTCACAAGGCACAATAAATAAATAAATAAATAAATACAGGCAAAAACTCTTTTTGAACATTTTTATTCATTTAATTCACAATTAATGAATAAAGTCCTCTCGCCAAATTTCATTGCTCTGTATTTATAAAGTTCAGAGTTATTGGTCTCCGACAGAAAATGCTTATACTGTCTTCATAACACAATACTTTATTTGCATTGATTGACTATAAGGAAACTTTTTTCTTTACAGGGTATGATACATTTATGATAGCAAATGAATGAAATACTAAATGTTATATAAATATTTTTGACTACTATGATTCTGCTTGTACTACCACAGTCAAATCGCTCACAAAAAACAAACAAACATATACACAACACTATACAAGGGTTACAATGTTTTTAGATTATATTAATTCTGAAGCAACTTTGGTCTGTTTTACATTAACATACATTTTAATTTTAAGAAATTGTTGGTCTTACCTCATTTTGGTATCCATTATGTTTAAATGTATTTAGAAACACGAGGTAAATATAAAAGGAATAAAGCAATATATATAGTACTTTTTCCCTAGCCTGTATTAAGTATTTACAAGAAAATGTGCTCACAAGTCAATTTCAAATATGTTCAAAATGTTATTTATTTAATTTCTTTACTTTATTTAGTCCTATACTATCACAGATGTGTCTGAATGCTAAAATGGAAATTTCTGGTATGGACTGTCTACTTTATATCCCACAGTGTCAACACCCCTTTT
Source organism: Danio jaintianensis (assembly GCA_903798115.1). Classification (NCBI taxonomy): domain Eukaryota; kingdom Metazoa; phylum Chordata; class Actinopteri; order Cypriniformes; family Danionidae; genus Danio; species Danio jaintianensis. The sequence continues at coordinate 31,044 of CAIGQV010016426.1, forward strand.
AGTGAGAAGGCAGTTTTACCAAACTGAAAGTAAAGTGAGAGTTATAAATACAGCACAGTGTGGAGTAAACAGCACTAGGACACACAGTCTGACAAGTTGAAGAGCAATGGCAAATTCAGTGCTTTACATAGCTATAGACTTTGGCACATCCTACAGCGGATATGCCATCAGCTTTAAAACCAAGCAGCCTCAAGAATCAATTCAAATTCCTAACTGGGGTGTAAACTATGGCTACAATACCTTTAAAACCCCCACCTGCATTTTGTTTGATGAACATGAAACGTTTCAGAAGTTTGGTTATGATGCCATGATGACGTACACACGGTCAACTCCAAAAAGTCAGGCGAGGAAAAGCTATTTGTTTGAACATTTTAAAATGGAGCTCTACGACAAGGTAAGATACTTTGTAATCATACGTTGGTTTATAATAATTATGATTAGAGCTGTATATCTCAATTTCAAAAGCTTTTGTTAATTAAGATTTTAATTGTTTTTCCGCTAAGGAAATCCACCGGAATCTGATGATAACTGCAAAAAACGGAGGCCAAATGAAGGCGCTGACCGTTTTTTCAGAGAGTCTGCGATATCTCAAGGATCACGCACTGGACAAGATTAAAGAAAACACATCCGGCAAGAAGTTCATTGCCTCAGACGCTACATGGGTCCTGACTGTTCCTGCTATCTGGAAAGCAGCTGCCAAACAGTTCATGAGAGAAGCAGCTATTAAGGTGAGTTGATGAACCAAAACCCAGACCAATAATTAGCAAATAAATAGAGGCAGTTTAGTCTGGCGGTATGTAAATGAAGTCATTCTAGACCGTATAGGTTTTCACGGCTCTTTGGTAGTTGGTTTGGTGACGTCATGATGTTTGAGTAAAACAAGATTTCTAATTTCTTTCTGCTACCTAAAGCAGACCAATCAAAATAGTGAACATTAGCAAAACATGTTTGGTGTAGGTTACTTGGTGGTCTTCAGAGGGGTGAGAGGGTGACTCTGAAACAGCATCAGAGACCTTAGTACCTACCGAAAAAATCTGAAAAAAAAAAAGCCTCAGAATTCCATCAGAATCCCAAAAACAAACCCAGGTTAATCAGTGAAGCTGTATAGAGATAGTTATGCATTTTTGAGGAACTGAAGATTTCTGACTGAATATTTCTAATTTTATTTGTTGATAAAATGTTGTTAAATATTAATTTCATATTTTGTTATACATGCTTTGATTCTTCTAATAGAATTAATTTTAAATTATAATAAGTTATGCTAGCTAGATAGTAGTGGATATAATAAAAAATACGTATTACTAGTGTAATACTATTATCTTGATTATTAACACTTTTCTTTTAAATGATTTTCTCTTTTCAGGCAGATCTAGTGATAGAGTCTGAGCCAGAGAGGCTTGTCTTTGCCTTGGAGCCTGAGGCTGCATCTATTTACTGTAAACAACTGCCAAGTGAAGGCTACATAGCAGAGGAGGCTTGTCAGGAAACACTGGAACAAAAACCCGGAACCCAGTATATGGTTGTGGATTGTGGAGGTACATCTCTAGCAGTTTGGGTGTGCGGTTTCACCTACATTTCTGTTTCAATTTGTTTAGACATCAAATTTATTTAGCATAAAGTACCACAACAAGATTTAAAAATGAATGCACCACAGCATATACATACATACATACATTCATACATAGTCAGGCAGGCAATGGTCAACACAGGAGCAAACGGTATCATGAAGGGAATCCAAAAGCACATTATTTGGCACATTATTTATGCATCACACATTGTATTTAGCATCCCATATGAATAAGAGTAATTAATTTCATTAAAATAAATGACTTATATGATTTATAACTGTTAAAAGTAACACATTATAATTATATCAAACTATTTTGCTTTGTGTGGTTTTGAGATCTAGTAATATTATACTTTTCCACTTTTGATAATGATGCACAATAATTAAATGTTATTGATATTTTGCAGGTGGCACTATTGATATAACGGTACACGAGGTGGTCGAGGACGGCAATCTGAAGGAACTGGACGCCGCTTCCGGAAATGACATGGGTGGACAAACAGTAGACAGGAAGTTCATCTCTTTTCTGAAAGAGATATTTTCAGAGAGAATTTACAACAAGTTTGAACAAGAATACCCATCAGAGTCACTGAAATTAAAATATGACATCGCTCTAGCAAAATCTTGCGATGAACTTGTGATGATCCAGTGCCCAGTGCCGTTGCAGGAACTCGCCAAGAAAGAAAAGACAATAGAAAGTTACTTTGAGGGCATTGAGGGAGCAGAATGGGACGAGGGGTCGATCATAATCAAAGAGGAACAACTGCAGAGCTTTTTTGATGAAAGTCTCAAGGCAACAGCAGAAAAACTTGAGAAGATCATGAGCAACACTGAGCTGAAAATCGAGTACATGCTGTTAGTTGGAGGCTTTGCTGAATGTAAAATTCTGAAGAAGTTTCTGAAGGAGCACTTTGATAAATGCAAAATAATCTGCCCTGTTCAGCCCCAGGTAGTAATAATCAAAGGAGCAATCAGATATGCCAAACAACCCAAAGTGGTAAAATCCCGTGTGAGTGCTCTAACGTATGGGATCAGAATAGATGTGCCCTTCGATGTGCTCTTACACAACGGCAAGAGTAACTATGTGAACAGTGTGGGACAGGCGTACTGTGATGTCTGTTTCGAAACATTCGTTAGAAAGGGAGATTCAGTCAACTGTGATGAAGTTCGAGAATTCATTTTCAATCCATCAGAGACCCATCAAACATATGCCACCTTTCAGTTCTACAGCACTAATGAAAAACAGGCGCAGTTTGTCGATGAGCTGGGGATTGAGCCGTTTGGCTCTTTTACAGTGGGAATGCCCAAAACTGACGGGGGCTTGAGTCGTGAAATCAAGTTGGAAATAAAATTTGGCTCCACTGAAATGAAGGCAACTGCAACTGATGTTGATTCCAGAGAAACTACATCAGTCAAGCTTGATTTTATTAACAATTAATGTTAAACACACTTGAAGAGTAATGAAGAAAGCAATGCCACCACAGTTCTTCATATATAAAATATGCAGTTTCTATTCAAAGAATCAATTATATAAATTATTAAAGTGTCTTATCACAAATCATCATTAATAGAGTAATTTTGTGATTGGTACTATTTGACATCAGGCAGAGTGAAAATTAGATAGCAAATCAGTATATGCAAAAAATTGGGGTTTCTATTATCGTTGTTTTCTTTCTTTCTTTTTTGAATGTTTATTATTGAATGATTGAATGAGGAACCCAGTGGGGCCATGTTTCAGACAGGTTATACTCTACTCTGAGCTAGTAATTTATCATTGTTGGACTTCAACAGATCCTGAAGCTAGCTCCCTTCTTAAAAGATATGTTGTTCTTTAGTCTAATAATCAGTGGACCCTCTGAATGCAGGCATCCCAGAGACCTGAACAGAAAAAAGTAAAGGTAACTACCTTTTGAAAGTAGTGATGTGTTAAACCAGGTTTTGAAATGTCACTTACAATGTATTATTATTATTTTCTATCAAAGTTTCTATTAAGAAGTGTGCTGAATTTGATCATAGAATGGGGCAAAAGGGAAATTTATAAAGATTTTTACAAACTTACAGTTTATGTAATGTGCATTTATATAGCACATTTACTGTTTATTGTCATACACCCAAAGCACTGTAGAATTGCGTGATGGGGTCCCTTCTCACCACCACCAGTGTGCGGCAGTCTAATACACTGTGTAATTTATCTTCTAAGGTATGCAAGTTTACCATATCGTTGTGTGTTACAAATCAAAATAAAAGCAACTGTGCATTAAACATTTACATTGATCTCATTCCTGATTTCAAAGTGTCCCTCCACTATATTGTGCACTTTTTTGAGTGTCCAGTATTTAGTAGTGGTGTCTCAATCCTGATTGAACAACTTTAATTCATTTATTCATAATCCACTCTGCTGATGTTTACTTGTAGAAGCATCAAAATCCATCGTGAGTTGATTGCGGGGCATGTGCATATATATGCATTTTCCTCAGTGAGTCTATCCTGACAATCCTCCCATGTTAGGACTCAACTAATCAAACATATATAGTCGGCAATCATAATTTCAGTCAGTTAAAACATCACCATGATCTTACTATTAAAATTCCATTACGATTTTCTGTTATGAAATAAATTTATGTTTTGCCAGATCCTCTCATTTTTTTTTTAGGTTTACCTGTGCTGCAACATAAATTTCAATTCAATTCAATTCATCTTTATTTCTATAGCGCCTTTACAATGTAGATTGTGTCAAAGCAGCTTAACACAGAAGTTCTAGTAGATTTAAACTGTCAGTCCAGTTTTCAGAGTTGAAGTTCAGTTTAGTTCAGTTCAGTGTGGTTTAATTTTCACCAAACACTGAAGAGCAAATCCATCGATGTGCAGCTCCACAAGTCCCAAACCAAGCAAGCCAGTGGCGACAGTGGAGGAACAAACTTCACCAATTGACCAAAGTGAAGGGAAAAAAACCTTGAGAGAGACCAGGCTCAGTTGGGCACAACCATTTCTCCTCTGGCCAAACTTCTTGAGCAGAGCTGCAGTCTAGGCGCCGGAGGCTGAAGAACCCTGGACGTCCATCGTGGAGAAGCTGCAGGTGGGAGAGGTCACCGGGTGGTGTACAGGCTGGCCCTTCAGGATCAATGCGAAGACTCGTCTGTTACTGGGGTCTTACAGGAATCAGTCTCATGCTCTCTACTCCTCCATGACCACCACAGCAGCTGCTCAGAATACGGCCTGGTCCAGGATTATGGAAACCTCGGGAATAATAAAAAAGACTAACATAAGCGCAGATGCCGTTGAAATTATAATGTCTTTTGGGAAGTGTTCCCGGCTCCGGTTGCCCTAAATAATGCAGACTAACAATCCTTTAAAGGATTTGTATTTCAAAAGCATTTGTGTTTTATGTGTATGCTAATGCAAAGAGATGTGTCTTTAATCTAGTTTTAAACTGACAGAGTGTGTCTGCTTCCCGAACTGTGCTGGGAAGGCTGTTCCAGAGTTAGGGTGCCAGATATAAGACAGATCTACCGCCTACAGTTGATTTTGATATTCTGGGAATAATCAATTGTCCAGAATTAATCAGAATCAGAATTAGAATCGGTTTTATTGCCAAGTGTGCTTACACACACAAGGAATTTGTTTTGGCTACAGAAGCTTCCAGTGTACATAAAGTGACAAGTGACAACACAAAATAAATATGAGGAAAAAAAATAAAAATAAAATAAAATAAAATACGACAAACATTAAACAGAGATGCAGTTAGACAATAGAGTTCTGGATGATGAATTGTTGTACAGATTTGTTATAAATATACAAGTTTTACAAGTTATAAGGTGCTGTGTACAAATGCGTATGGAGAAAGTATTGCATTGTATACTGTTATAAGGTGCTGTGTACAAATGCGTAGGAGAAAGTATTGCATTGTATACTGTTATAAGGTGCTGTGTACAAATGCGTAGGAGAAAGTATTGCATTGTATACTGTTTTAAGGTGCTGTGTACAAATGCGTATGAAAAAGTATTGCACATGTTTATTGCACAGTAGGGGAATAATTAACTGTTCATGAGGTAGATGGCCTGAGGAAAGAAACTTTTCCTGTGTCTGGCTGTTTTTGTGCTCGGTGCTCTGTAGCGCCGACCAGACGGTAACAGTTCAAACAGAAAGTGTGCTGGGTGTGAAGGGTCCAGAGTGATTTTGCGAGTCCTTTTACTCACTCTGGAAGAGTACAGTTCTTGAAGTGTAGGAAGGGTAGTGCCAGTGATTCGTTCAGCAGTCCGGACTATTCGCTGTAGCCTACGGAGGTCGGTTTTGGCAGCTGAGCCGAACCAGACGGTGATTGAAGTGCAAAGGATGGATTGGATGACAGCTGAGTAGAACTGTACGAGCAGCTCCTGTGGCAGGTTGAACTTCCTCAGCTGACGAAGGAAATACAGTCTCTGCTGGGCTTTCTTCACAATAGAGTCTATGTGAATGTCCCACTTCAGATCCTGAGAGATGGTGGTGCCCAGGAACCTGAATGACTCTACTGCAGCCACAGTGCTGTTCATGATGGTGAGTGGGGGAAGTGCAGGGGGGGTTCTCCTAAAGTCCACTATCATCTCCACCGTTTTGAGCGTGTTCAGCTCCAGGTTGTTGCATCTGCACCATAGAGCCAGCCGCTCCACCTCCTGTCTGTATGCAGACTCATCACCGTTCCGGATGAGGCTGATAACAGTAGTGTCGTCAGCAAACTTCAAGAGTTTAATGGAGGGGTCTTTTGCAGTGCAGTCATTGGTATACAGGGAGAAGAGCAGTGGGGAGAGAACACATCCCTGGGGGGCACCGGTGCTGATGGTGCGGCTGTCGGATGTGATTTTGCCCATTCTGACTAGCTGTTGTCTGTCTGTCAGAAAGCTGGTGATCCATTGACAGACAAAGCTAGGAACAGAGAGCTGGGTCAGTTTGTACTCGAGCAATGATGGGACGATGGTGTTAAAGGCAGAACTGAAGTCCACGAACAGAATCCTTGCGTAGTTCCCTGGTTTGTCCAGATGTTGTAGTGTATAATGCAGTCCCATGTTGACTGCATCATCCACAGACCGGTTTGCTCTATAGGCAAACTGCAGGGGGTCCAGCAAAGGTCCAGTGATGTCCTTCAGATATGCTAGCACCAGTCTTTCAAATGACTTCATGGCCACAGATGTTAAGGCAACAGGTCTGTAGTCATTGAGTCCTGTGATCTTTGGCTTCTTCTGGATTGGGATGATGGTGGAGCATTTGAAGCAGGATGGAACTTTGCGCTGTTCCAGTGATCTGTTGAAGATCTGTGAGAAAATGGGAGCCAGCTGGTCAGCGCAGGTTCTCAGACAGGCTGGTGAAACACCATCTGGGCCAGGTGCTTTCCTTCTCTTCTGTTTCCTGAAGATCTGACGCACATTATCCTCACTGATCTGAAGTGCAGGGGGGGAAAGAGAGATGGCTGGAGGTGTTGATGGCTGTGTAGAGAGATCGTCAGGGTGGGTGTGGGGTGTCTCAAATCTACAGTAGAACATATTCAGCTCGTTTGCAAGTTGTTTATTGCCATCAATGCTGGGGGATGGTGTCTTGTAGTTTGTGACGTCTTTCAGGCCTTTCCACACTGATGCCGGGTCGTTGGCAGAAAACTGGTTTTCCAGCTTTTTGGCATAGCTCTTCTTAGCCACACCAATCTCCTTTGTCAGTGTGTTCCTTGCCTGATTGTACAAGATCCTGTCCCCACTCCTGTAGGCATCCTCTTTGGCCTGACGAAGCTGTCTAAGTTTTGGTGTGAACCATGGTTTATCATTGTTAAATGATAAGTAGGTCCTGGTAGGGATACATAGCTCCTCACAGAAACTGATGTATGATGTTACGGTATCTGTGAGTTCGTCGAGGTCGGTGGCTGCAGCTTCCAAAACACTCCAGTCAGTGCATTCAAAACAGGCTTGTAAGGCCTGTTCTGTGTCGTTGGTCCATCTCTTAACAGTCCTTAATACTGGCTTAGTAGTTTTAAGTTTTTGTCTGTAAGTTGGTATAAGATGAACCAGGCAGTGGTCGGAGAGTCCTAGAGCTGCTCTGGCGACGGAACGATATGCATCCTTTATTGTGGTGTAGCAATGGTCCAAAATATTATTGTCTCTGGTGGGGCATGTAATGTGCTGTTTGAATTTAGGCATCTCATGTGTGAGTTTCGCCTGATTAAAGTCACCGAGAATGATAAAAACAGAGTCCGGGTGTTGTTGTTCTGTCTCTGTGATCAGATCAGCCAGCTGTTGCAGTGCAGTACTCACGTGTGCTTGCGGTGGAATATAAACACAGATGAGAATGAACGAGGAAAACTCCCGCGGCGAGTAGAACGGCTTACAGTTAATGAAAAGCACTTCCACGTCAGGACAGCACATCTTCTTTAACACAGTTACATCCGTACACCACCTTCTGTTGATGTAAGAGCATGTCCCACCACCGCGCGTTTTGCCCGTTGACTCCGTATCACGGTCCGCTCTGTACAGCTGAAAGTCCGGTAGGTGTAACGCGCTGTCCAGAATGGCTTCGTTCAGCCAGGTTTCCATGAAACACAGAGCAGCAGAGTTGGTAAAGTTCTTGTTTCTGCGTGCGAGCAGAAGTAGTTCGTCCATTTTGTTAGGAAGAGAGCGGAGATTCGCCAGATGGATGCTCGGCAGCGCCGTTCTGAAGCCGCTCTGTCTGAGCCTGACGAGCGCGCCGGCTCGCTTCCCACGCCTGCGCATCCTGTAGCGTTTCCCTAGTGCAGCTGCTCCGCCGACAACAATGTTCAGCAAAACGCCAGAGAAATAAAAAACCGGTTGCTGATTAATTGGAGTGTACTGCCGAATGTTCAGCAGCTCGTCCCTGGATTAACTGATCTTGTACGATGAACATAAAACAGGACAAACGAACAAAAACAGTGCAAAAACTGGAGAGCTCCACACCGAGGCGGCCATCCGCGGCGCCATCTTATGACGCATTAATTGAGCGTAGTGGACATGAGGGGCTATAATACACCAGGAGCTCCCTTAAATACTGGGGAGCTACGCCGTTCAGGGCTTTGTAGGTAGTCAATAGAATTTTTAAATTTATACGATATTTAATAGGGAGCCAATGCAATGATGAAAGAACTGGAGTAATATGATCATATTTCTGTGTTCTAGAAAGCACTCTAGCAGCTGCATTATGAACCAGCTGAAGTTTGTTAATTAGACCAATAGGGCAACCACCTAGTAACGCATTACAATAGTGTAACCGAGAGGTCATGAAAGCATGAATAAGCTTTTCCGCATCAGACACTGATAGCAGATGTCGAAGTTTGGCAACGTTTTTAAGATGAAAAAATGCAGTTTTACAGATGCTTGAAATCTGGCCTTCAAACGACAGGTTGCTTTCAAAAATCACCCCCAAATTTTTGACTGAAGATGATGACTGAACTAAGAATCCATCAAGGGTTAGACAGGGTTCTAGGTTTTTTCCTGTGAGGTTTTTGGGTCCAATAAGCAAGACCTCAGTTTTATCTGAATTTAATAATAAAAAGTTATTAGTCATCCAATTTTTGATATCAGTTATACAATCTGTTAATACATATTATCAGGTTGAGAGGAGATATAAAGTTGTGTATCATCAGCATAACAGTGGAAGCTAACTCCATGCTTTTTAATGATATCGCCTAGCGGTAGCATATTGTCACGGTGTGCTCTGCACACAAAGGTACAAAACACAGGAGTTATCAAAACACGTAAATTTATTAACATAACACTCACTGGTAAATGGAGACACGGGAAGACGGAGACACTGCACGTAGACAATACACCATGGCAATACACTACTGGACAAGGAGGAACTAAACTAAGGGGTATATATACACATGAGGGATAATGAAACAGGTGAAAATAATCAACAGCAAACGGCGGGAAAACAGAACAAAGGGATCTCATGATGACAACATGGAATAGACACCTGACATTACCCCCCCC
>CAIGQV010016430.1:0-37053 GCA_903798115.1 Danio jaintianensis
GATTGTTCCTGTATTATCTCATATTCTTCATCATGAGCGTCTGATTGACAGTTGTCGAACAGGAAAAACACAGGCTGATTCAGTTCATTCACTGCACAGTTGATTTGAGCTTCTTTAACAGCCATTAAGACATTTCTAGGAGGAGCTCCAGTTGAGTGTGGGAAGAGCAGGACAATGTTATCAGCAATATCTCTTCCAAATAGAGACTGAACAGCATCACATATGTGGATTTATCTGTCAGAGTGGCGATTTTGCGTTGCTTTAATCACCAGACACACTGCATCAATTGCATGAATCTCATCTTCAGATTTGCTTAAACTAAAAAAAAAACACAGCAATCTGTTCATCAAGTTCAGAATGAGTGTTTTCATATCCTGGTGTGTCGATGATTGTTAAATCCACTGGAGTCTCTTTTAGATGAACCCCATAAACAGTGATGATGGAGGTCTGACTGTGAGCTGATGTTTCTTTACTCTGACCATCTGTGATCTCAAACCAAACATTATCTTCTCTCTGAACACCCAACATGTAGTTGATCATAGTGTTGATGAGTTTTGTTTTTCCTGTTCCTGTTTCTCCGACCAGTAGAATTGTTTTATGAGGTTTGTTTTTGTCTCTTTGGCTTAAGTACATTTTTCTTTATGGTTCAGACTGATCTGAACTGTCTGCTGTTGTTTGCAGTCTGTATCGAGCAGGATTTCCATCTTCAGTTAAGATGCTTTTCTTGATGAGATCAGTTTTGTTCTGTATATGAAGAAACACACAAGAATACAAGACAGATTGGTATTTGTAATGTGTATTTATATATCATATCCAAATTCATAACCACCATCTCATCTTAATGTAGGCCCTTTCAATGACTCTATATATATTTCTCTTGCCTTTCTTTCTTTCTTTCTTAAATAATTTATTTATTTAGCTGGTGCCTTATTGCAATCTTGTAATTATTAATTCATTTTCCTTCGGCTTAGTCTCTATTTCAGAGGTCACCACAGCGGAATGAACTGCCAACTATTTCAGCATATGTTTTACGCAGCGGATGCCCTTCCAGCTGCAACCCAGTACTGGGAAACACCCATACACACTCATACACTATGGTCAATTTAGTTTATTCAATTCCCCTATAGCGCATGTGTTTGGACTGTGGGGGAAACCGGAGCACCCGGAGGAAACCCACGCCAACACGGGGAGAACATGCAAACTCCACACAGAAACGCCAACTGCCCCAGCTGGAATTCGAACCAGCGACCTTCTTGCTGTGAGGAGACAGTGCTAACCACTGAGCCACCATGTCACCACTAGGCCCTTTCAATGACTCTGTATTTTTCTTTTGCCTTTATTTGTTTATTTATTTATGTACCTGGTGCCTTTTTGCATCTTATAATAATAATAATTATTTTGTATTTCTCTTAACATTTAGGGGAGAGCGGGGACGAAAGTAACAAAGCGATTTTCTTGAAGCCCTGATAAAAATTGCTTTCCAGGGTATAACAGCATATTCAGTATGCAACCCTTGATGGAGCTGCCAAATATCAGCTGACTTCGGGAGTGTGTCCCGTGGTTAGGTCAGAAATTTTGTTTTTAAGTGCAAAATGTAAATTAAGCGTTTCTTTTTTCCTTATTACAAGTTGTGTTTCTCTTTTCATGCATCACAGTAATGATCAATCTACAGGTTATTTAGTGCAATAGCACATCCTTAAATTTGCGATGTCTGAGTTCTTCAGTTTAAAAGAAAATCAGGTTTAAACGGCAAGAGTTCCTGTGGGGACGAAAGTAACGCTGTTATTTATGTTCCACTGATAATAGCCGTACCTTGTTCACCTCCACATTAGAGTTTTCAGTATTTTGATTCACGTTTAAAAAAAATAATGCATATTGCCAATAATAATAAAAAATATTCAAAAATCGTAGAAAATTTGAACATTTTGCATTGAGTTGCTTTTGAAACATTTGATGGAGCTGAAATTTTAAAAGAAAATGCAGTTTAATATTTTTTTGCAAAAGTAAAGGACAAAATATGTTTGCAGTGAACATTAACAAGGTCAGATATATTTAAAATAAACAAGATTAAGGCAGTAAATCTAGCAAATATTGTTACTTTCGTCCCTGCTGATGGGGTTAAAAGTAACAATGCAACTTGTGTTTAAAGGGAAGTTATAATGGAGTTGTTCAACATTGATACAAAAGAACAGCTGATTTTGATAGAGCACTGTCAGCCGATTCGAATGTTATCAGTCGATTGAATGGGCGTTATCAGTGGTTTATCAGCTGATAGATATGGGCCAGTAGGGGCCTACTGCGCCTACTGGTAGGCTCAGAAGGCTGTTATCAACCATGCACATGGTTAATCTGCTGTTCTCGTGTAAATCCAGCAGAGGCCGCTCCGATTGACCTGCCCTCCTCCTTCCCTAAACCCAACGGTCTGTTTTTAAAAAAGCAATAAAAACAAATAATTAACTTTTTTGGCTTTTGTCTCAGCTGCTTTCTGAAACCGTTCTTCATCAGACTCAAACTCCATCATCGCTGTCAATTCCGCACCACGTCACAAGTCTGGCGATGTACACAGTGAGCCACTGGAGAAACTGATAATAGCTCAAAATCCATTCATATGGAGGTAAGCGTGTATACCGCCACGCAGCGTTCGTTTTAAAGACAAAATGCAGAATGAGCCTATGCTGATTATTTATTAAATTATATTATTTCCCATTAATTGTATTTTATTAACGTCTACCCCTACCCCAACCCTAAACCCAACCGTCACAGTAATGTAAAATTTCCCATTCATTGTATTTTATTAACGTCTACCCCACCCCAACCCTAAACCCAACCGTCACAGTAATGTAAAAACAGATCTGGATCTGGATTCTTCTCTATTAGTATAGCTGATTAACCATGTGGATGGATGATTACAGCCTTCTGAACCTACTAGTAGGCGCAGAAGGCCCCTACTGGCCCATATCTATCAGCTGATATCCACTGATAACGCCCATTCAATCGAATGATAACATTCGAATCGGGTGGCACTGTTGTGAGTTAGTGACCACAGCAAAAAATATGTTTCTGCTAAAAACATTATCTTTAAAAAATAATTTTTTATGAAAAATGTTTCGTCCCCGCTCTCCCCTACTTCTTTGCCTATGCCCTTTGTTTGGATTTGTTACTGTGTTTTGAGATTTTCTTTCAATTAAAAACCTGCTTTTGGATCACATAACGTTTTTATGATGATAATTTGTCTTACAAAATCCTAGTAGCATGCTGAAAAATCTGCTGTCTAAAAAACCCCCCAAATTATTGCTCACTATATTTCTATGATGAAAGCTGTAAAGTACACTCAAGCACAAAAAAAGAAAGAAAAAAAACACTAAAAGATTTATTTATTAAATTTTGTGCTCTGATTGATATCATGTCATTTTCGTCAACTATTGAGTGGATAAAATAAAGAAATCCCTTTTATTAAAAATAAAATTTAAGCACTAGCCAATGAGATTAGTCCTAGCATGTTAGCCCCGCCCACTACGGAATAATCACCTGACAGACATCACCAGTTTCGTCAATATCATAATGAAAAGCTGATATATGTTTGCCTAAAAGTAAATTCAGCTGTCAGTATTTCAAAACACACACTTTATCTGAATTGCTTCAATTGCTCTTTTAATATTTCAGTTGCATTGAAGTGTCTCTTCTAAGGACATGACAAGTTATCAGAGATTTCTGTAATATATTCATGTATGTCAGTGTTTCTCAACCCTGTTTCTGAAGGCACACCAACAGTACACATTTTCAACCTCTTCCTAATCAAACACACCTGAATCAACTCATCAGAATATTAGAAGAGACTCCAAACCTGAAGTTAATGGGTCAAATAAGGGAGACATCCAAAATATGTACTGTTGGTGTGCCTCCAGGAACAGAGTTGGGAAACACTGATGTATGTAATGCACATTATGAAACAAATGTCAGAGAAAATCATATAAACTTCATGCCTTATCATATCTGTCTTACCTTAAATGATGGATCATCTTCAGTGAAGGGTCTGAATGTGTGTTTGAGGTGTTTCTGTGAGTCTCTGCACATTAAACACACCGGCTGTTTGTCCTCCAGACAGAAGAGTTTGAGTTTCTCTCTGTCTAAACTGCAGATCTCCTCAGATCCTGATGAACAGCTCTTGTTCTTCTGCTTCAGGAATGATTCGCACAGGTTTTTCAATGCAAGATTAGAGAGTCTGTGCTTCTCCACAACTCCTGAAGACACTCTTTACACACACTGTGACTACATGATAAAATAACTGCATCTCTGAAGATCTCACAGCACATGGGACAAGACAGATCTTCTGCAGACACACGTATTGAAGACATGTTCACTGTTTGTGCTCCAGAAGTCTAAACTTCACTTTTACAATGGTTCAGAAATAAACTTCTCATAAAGGAAAGTTTTTTTCCTCTCATTCTTCTCCATATATACTAGAGTTGGAGGGTGAAGTTTAGGGTGTTGAAACGAGTCAAAGAACAACTTTAGGAGTATGTAAAATTTTAACAAAAAGCTCTGAAATTAACATGCAATTATAATTTATAAGAGGCTGTTTACACCGAACAATCATTCCTTTGTACTACTTTTACAGTTTTTATTTATTTTTATTTTTTTTGTTAACGTACACTGCACCCTGAGGAAAAAAAACTAGAAATAAATTCAGTGTGATTGCAATTACTCTTTTCTTTGTTATATTTTAACCATTGACATGCATACAGTAGTAGAAAAAAACAAATAATATGGAAGTCCATGGTTGCTAGTTTCCAACATTCTTCAAAGTATCTTAAAAAACTTAAATTGGTTTGGAACACGGGTAGGGTGAGTAAATGACACTTATTTTTGGGTTAACATCTGACATTTGTTTTCGGTTGTGTAGTGTAGATTTTTGTCAAATGTAGTGGAAATGTTAGTAATGGATGATGACCATTTTCATTTTAAAACGACACCTTAAAATGCCTAAACAATACCTAAACAAAAACTGTAAATGTAGCTTTAGATAATTTTGACATTTCTTTTGGATTTTTGATGAAATACTGTATATAGCTGAGTATCAAAACCCTGTTTTTTTATTTCACCAGAGTGTAAATGTAAAAAGTGTAGGAGAGTGTTTGTAAAAGTGCCAATTAACAACCATTTAAATCAATGTTTTTAATGACAATCACTAACAATACAAACTAAGTACAAAAAAGTGAAACAAAAGAATAATACACATAATAGAGTATTTCATACATTTAGTGAAATTGTGCCAATAAAGTTATATACATGCATATAATCCCAATCAAATTCAAATGACAGGCATTTTCAACCTATTGTGTCAGACTTGAATTATTGAAGGCTCTTTTCCTAACTGTAACATAGTAGATTAGAGTGATTAAAGTAACGTGATTATTATTGGGAACACCCACTTGCATCATACACAGATAAATATTTTAATAAACTTTTATCATCAACAACAAGTCAGTGTTAGCTCAATGTTAGACACACTGTGTGCTCTATTATACAAGTGTAATATATCTTCAACATTCGTAGTTTTAAGCTATGATTAATGTAGACATTTTACTATCTACTGTCAAAGTACCAAACTATATCTTGTCTTTTTTTGTAATTGCTTATGTATCCTAGAGTGCTGCTCTCTTCTTAATCTCTTCCAGTGTTTTGGCCTTTTCAAACTCATTTATTGCCTTCAGCTTCTCAATCAGACAATCAATATTCAGAAGCATGATCAGAGAATCTGCATTGTATGTGATGATCTGCAGAGTTTCCACACAGTGAAAAGCATCCATCACACGCTTCATCTTCTCTTTCTCTAATTCTTGCAGTTCTTCTTCCAGTTTCTTTACCAAAGACACATGTGTCTTGATTTCCTCATTATATCCCTTCTTTAAATGCTCATCCGTCCTGTTCTCCATTTTTGTGTTTATCACATATATTTTGTCTTCTTTGACATGTTTGCTGTAGTGGCATTTAGTAGTGCACACTGTACAGTGACCATCTCTCATCATACTACACCATGAGACATCAGTGAACCACCAGCATCCAGGATAATGACAGTTCTCCTCACAGACGGTGCAGCACGTTGCCATTTTGTTCGAGGGCCAAAATTCTGGGTTGATGGGAACCTTTTCCTTGTAGGTCACTTCACGTTCATATGTGATGTTTTTATTCCCGAAATCTTTCCTAAGTTCCTCCAGAGTTTTTTGAGTTTGTGTCAGCTCTCTTTGCTTCAGATTTTTTTTTACGAACTTGTGATTGCAAATAGGAGATAATTGCTTCCAACTGTTTCCATGTTTTCCAAACATCTTCAGTCATCTTTAGAGTTTTTGGTTTTAGGGTGTCAAGAAACTTGAACAGTCCTGCCATTCCTTTAAAACTGAGATTCCACGCTTTTTCCTGGATTGTTTGGTATTCTTCCTCAAACGTCTCTCCTTGAAAGTTGTCGAACAGGAAAAACACAGACTGATTCTTCTGTTCATTCACTGCACACTTGATTTTAGCTTCTTTAACAGCCGTCAGAGCATTTCTAGGTTGAGATCCAGTTGAGTGTGTAAAGAGCAGGACAATGTTTTCAGCAATATCTCTTCCAAATAAAGACTGAACAGCATCAAATACATATATCTGTCTGTCAGAGAGTCGATTTTGTGTTGCATTAATCACCAGACACACTGCATCAATTTCACAAATCCACTCATCGCATCCACTTAAACTAAGAATCCTCATGGTTATTTCAGTATCATTCTCGACTCTACCTGTGTCTCCATATCCTGGTGTGTCGATGATTGTTAAATCAGTTTGACTCTTTTGTAGATAAACCCCATAAACAGTGATGATGGAGGTCTGACTGTGAACTGAACACTGATCACTCTGATCATCTGTGATCTCAAACCAAACCTTGTCTTCTCTTTTGACATTTAACATGTAGTTGACCATCACGTTGATTAGTTTTGTTTTCCCTGTTCCTGTTTCTCCAACCAGCAGGATGGTTTTATGAGGTTTGTTTTTGTCTCTTTCTCCAAATGTGATTTTTCTATATGGTTTAGATTGATCCAAATTGTCTGTCACTTGTTGTAGTTGGTATCGAGCAGGATTCCCATCTTTGATTAGATTGCTCTTTTTGATGATTTCATCATGCAATGTCTGAGTTACACCTGCTACATTTTCTTCGCTGCAGTGTTAAAACAAAACAACATGTTATTTTACACAGTTAAGACGTTAAGATTTTAACATACAAAAATATTAATATGCAGTGTTCAAACTCACATTAAAAAACACATTTTAACGGATTAATATTTTTATCGGGTCACCACTGTGTATCCACACTTTCAATTGCAGACATTAATGAACAATAGCACACTACTGCCATTTTTATTGACTTTTACAGACGCATCACAAAATATCTTTCAAATGTTTTACTCATCTTCAGTAGAAAGATGTACATTAATAATTGTACATTCAGATTATCATTTAAAGTTGACATCTGATCAATCACTGATCAATCTTTTATTAATTTATTCAACTATTTTTTCCAGCAAGTACAATATAATCAACAATAGTTAACTATTTTTCTTAACAATATCAAAAAGTTTGAGAAACACACAAAAACACCCTAGTGAAAAATAAATATACAAAATATATTAGAATTGCATTTATTTCTCTCATTGTTGATTGTAATGCGTTAACTAACATTTACTAATGAGACTTTATGGTTAAAACAAAACAAAAAAAACTGTTGTACTTTATCATCCTTTGCCAATTTAATTTGTTTAAAACATTTATTTACCCTGAACATTTTTATACAATAAAGCAATAGACTAAGTATTTTCTTGGTTATTATACACTCAAAAAAATTAACTTTCGCTATTGTTAGTTTTACTACACCCACCCTTGTTCACATTACATGAAACATAAAAGTAGCTAAATTAACACAAGTTAACTATGTTATTTCTACAGAAAGTTTGTACTGTAAGCTTTACTTAATAAGGGTTTGACTGGCCAACTTAACATTGTAGAGTTTATGCAAAACTTAAAAGTGAATAAAAAAGTGTTCACCTTACGTATTGAAAGTAAATCTAACATAACACTACTAAGTAAAATATACATATAACTAAAATGCATTATAAAGTTCATTCAACTATATTGTTGCTTGTAGAAAGTACTCAACACACTTGAGTGGAACCACTTGACACTCTTTTTTTTATGTAAGTCCAACAAATCAGTTTTTTGAGTGTACCTGTTAAAGTAATCTTTTCTGCAGCCTAGGTCAATATCATGACAACTCTGTATATCTTGATAAAAGCTTCAGCAGTTAATCACAACAAGAATATCTGATAGAAGCCTAATGCATACATGTGACAAATATTTAATAACTTTGAAATATAAACAGGAACTTGCATTTCAGGTTAATTGAGTATATTGCTGTATATCAGATTTTTTAAATACAATGATTACACTGACTAAGCTGCAATAAATACGTTTGTGATATGAAACAAAGAGAAAACATGAAACAAAAAAAAACCAAGAGAGACGGCAGACCTTATTTACAAAAATGTGATGTTATTTCAACGCATTTGCACAGTTAAGCTTGAAGCCCTAGCCCTTTTTTTTGGATGACTGGAGACAGAACTGTTCCCTACCTCCAAACTGGGGAATGACAGAAAAAGTTTGAGAAACACTGGTCTAACGAATGAAGTGGAAACACTGTAGGCTACAAGGTCTGTTTGCCCCTTTGACAGTGACCAGTATAGGGTCTGACTGCAGACTTGCACTTGCACAAATCCAGTTAAAACACAAGACAGAATGAAAAGAAAGTTGATAATAATGTAATCTTACCCTTCTGGAAACAGTGCAGAATCTGCCATAATGGATTCTGGTCTTCCAGGATACACAACAGTGTGATGCTAATTTATAAAAATATATATAATAAAAACATTTATTGAAATACTTACACAATGTTATGAAAAAGAGGAATATATTGAACATTCATTTAATTAGTTGTCATATGAATATTACAAATGTTCCATCCTAATGTTGTGTTGGTTAGAAGCAAAACATCTTGCAGTATAAGAGAGAACAAATGACCAGGTAAACTGATCTACTTACAATATGCTCTGTGTAAGACCGTTTGGCCGTTCAGCTGGAAAGGAGAAAGGAGTAAGGGGGCTTACTCGGAGGGCTTATTTATACTGAAGGCAACACCTCTTCTGAAAATCATGTGATTTGCAGGAAAATGTGTTATGCTTTCATAATGACAAAGGCAGACTAAGATAAGCAGAAGCAAAAAAAAAAGTTTTTTAATGATACTGAAAGCTCACCTGAAAGTCATGCCATGTTGGATTTGAAACCTCACATATCAAGAATCAAAAAGGAAATGAGATGCCCATGTTTCACATTCTAAACACATTATAGGAGGAATAATTATTTTTCGTTATATACATACATTTTTCTATAAATCACGTGACCTTCAGAAAAAGGGTCTTGTCTTCAGTATATAAGCCCTTTGGTCTGCAGTTTGACTTGTTCTCTCTGCAAGCTTGCAAGAAGAGCGGACTCTGACACACTCTTACATATTGTAAGTAGATTGCATTTTTACTGATTCATTTTAAATTGATTTTATACTGAAGTTTGAACAGAGGACAAACTATTTGATAAACAACAAACATAAAGCCGTTTATACACTCTAAAAATGCTGGGCTATTTCAACACAATTTTGGATAAAATAAAATTTTATCCAGCATGTTTTAGGCTATATTATGATAATAATAATTTATGTAGTCACAGCAAGAAGGTCGCTGGTTCGAGCCTCGGCTGGGTCAGTTGGCGTTTCTGTGTGGAGTTTGCATGTTCTCCCCGTGTTGGCGTGGGTTTCCTCCGGGTGCTCTGGTTTACCCCACAAGTCCAAAGACATGCGCTATAGGTGAATTGGGCAGGCTAAATTGTCCGTAGCGTATGTTTGTGAATGAGTGTATATGGATGTTTCCCAGTGATGGGTGAGGGCATCCGCTGCGTAAAACATATGCTGGATAAGTTGGCGGTTCATTCTGCTGTGGCGACCCCAGATTAATAAAGGGACTAAGCTGAAAAGAAAATGAATGAATGAATGAATACAATGATTATATATCATATATGTTATATTTATGTGGTATAAATCACTACCTTTATCTATCTGTGAATATAGAAATAAGGTACACAATACTAGAATTTATTTCATGTCTGTTTTTATGTAATTAGCAGCAAATCACTGGGTAACCTCCGAGACCTCCACCTTTTGTAACCAGTCAAGAGAGATTCTCTACTTTTGTCGTGAAAGGTAAGATTACACTACTTTCACCAGCCTTTTAGTTTATCTCTTTAAATTTTTTATTGTTTGAGCATTTAGATTTGCAGCTTGATATCTGGGCTGAAAACAAGCAGAGCCTTGTAATGAAACTTGCATCAAATCTACTAGACAAAAATGTCAAAAATATTGAAACAAAACTGTTCTCAGTTCTTTGTTTTGCTTTAAACAGTAACCTGTTAAAGGAACACTGCAGAATGTCTATGTTTCCTTATTTTTTGCCATTTTTGTAGAATGTGTCTGTTTCTGTTTTGATGCGAATAAATCGCACTATTCGCGCGTAAATAGACGCGTGAACATTTTAGTTTACTCGCTTCATTCGCTCGTCAAAATCCGTTTCATTCGCGCGTGAAAATCACTTCACCATAGACGCGGATTCAAAACATGCAAAAATGCTCAATGTGCACCGCGCCATTCGCGCAAATCGCGCCGCAGGATGTCTATTCACGTCTTTGCATTGACTTAACATGTAAATCACTCGCGCTTGACGCTTCTTCCGCGTCTGGTGTGAACGCACCATTTGAAGCTCATGCTCATAATGAATTATAGCTCCATTTATAATAATTTAATCAATCATAATAATTCTATAAAGTTATCTGTAACACTTTTTTTATGAAACTCATGGTCATAATCAATTAAAACTCTGTTTATAATTATTTATAATCAATCATAACAATTCTATAAATGTATCTGTAATAACTAAACAAAACCTATAAGGAATTATAATGGCAGTTATGTTATACAAAGACTCATTTGTGTTCTTTCAAGTGAATGGTTTTATATTTTGGATAAGAGCCCTGTTAGCTTATAAATACTTATTTTTAGTCATATTACTAACCTTTATAAACACATCATTGATGGCTTTAAGTAAAGTTAAATCAGCAAGTACATTTTCCACATGCAAATGTTAAGAAATCATGCGTCATATGTATTCGTATGTATTTTACATAAAGTGTGGTTCTACCAAACATACATTTACATACTTACATTTGAATAGACACTAAAGCATAAATTGAGACATATTTTCAGCATTTAAATGTACAATACTAAAATGGTAATTATTTGCATAATCAATTATGAATGTTGAAATCATGACATGTCATTTTGATGATCAGTTGAATCATGTCAGTTACATTTATTAAAGTACACTACCGGTCAAAAGTTTGGGGTCAGTACGATATTTAAATGCTTTAAAATCAGCTTCTCCTGCTCACCAAGGCTGCATTTATTTCATCGAAAATACAGTACACATTGTAAAACTGTGAAATGTTATTGCACTATAAAAGAACTGCTCAAAATTTCATTTAATAATTTATTCCAGTGATTTTAAAGATGAATTTTCAGCTTCATTACTCCAGTCAAAAGAGATCCTTCAGAAATCACTCTAATATTAATTATTATTATTATTATTAATGGTAACATTAATAAAAGCATTTATGACTGGAGTAATAATTTCATTTTAAACTATATACAATAAGAAATTATTTACAAGTTATTTAAAATTTTTATAAATATAAAAAAAAAATTACATTTAATAAATGCCACCTTGATGAACAGAATAATTAATAATTAATAAATAAAAAAACATGAAAAAAAGTAGTTTTTATTTGAAATTTGACGTAAAACTGAAACTTAAGGACAGGGAGAGACAGATATCATTATCATAATGTTTATTAATATTGTGATATTCAAGATTTGTGAAAGCATACAGCTCTGGATAACTTGAAACAGCGACCACTAGTCTCCTCTATCTTCAAAAGTCTCTGTAGTCGTCTCTGCTTTCATTTGAATAGAGAATGAAAAATATGCAACTGACATAGCGTACAGCACAGCGCGCAACGGCAAAAATGCTTGCAGCAGCGTGTTGTATTCTATTTATTTTTTTGGGGGGGTTTTACAGTAAATGGTAGATTATAAGGCTACGTATTTTATGCTGATGTATGGTATATCTAAATGGTATTTACAATAGGTGATACATTTTTTTTTAAGTAAGCTGAAAAACAGAACACCTCCTGAAAACAATAATGATTTTTTAGAGTGTTAAATATGGGTATTCTGACATTGTGTTACATGCATTCTGCCTATATGTTGCAATGCAAGAACATGCTAAATTAAAAAGCACATGAGTTTCTGCTGCGTGTTGCACAGGTATCTTTAAAGTTTAAACTGATATTACGCATGCAAGCATTAACAGTGAAAGAGACGCTGCCAACTCTAAAGAAATGAATAAAGTTAAAGCATGATAGGATAGACTGCTGTAGGTCATAACCATAGTAACACCAACAAACTACTTTAAGCGGCCGGAATGCACATGCGCTGAGTATAAGGTGCCGGACTGGACAGTAGACAAAGGTAAAGAGAAAAGCAGAGAAAGCAACTGATGCGCGAGAGACCGAACATGCATGAGAGAGGCTGAGTGAGACGCAGAGAAAGAGAAAGAGAAGGAGAGAGGGCGTCAGCTGGCAGCAGGTGTCCATACTGTGGGATCACATATTTCAGTCAGATACCAAAACATTCCAAACACTCACTTCTCTGTCACATGATTGGAAACAAACAAACAAAAAAACACTGCATCAGCCATTCAGAATCGTGACAAGAGAACCAAACATTTTTTTCCATGAACTTTCCCATCCCTACTAGTACTACTCTAACTACAGGGTAGAGGTGTAGTTGCAACCACACAAATCTGCTAATTAATGTTTAAACGATGGATTCAGGTTGGCTCACGAGGGTTTTCATAAATACACTCCTGTATAATATTTTCAGTGATCAATAACTTTTAACCACATTCTTAAGCTATTGTTTTCTGGTAGAGAGGACTGTGACTGTAACATCATTTGGATTAATATATGTCACCTCTTTTGACATTTTTGCAGTAAACAAATTATTGTGATTGCAGTTGTCTGTACATATACAGACCTATAAAGAAGAGTGTTCTGTGCATATTTATGAATCTACTACCTTAAATCTATCTTGTTGCCTGCTTAAATATAAAAGAGTTTTTACTATTTTACAGTTTTAGAGTCAACAGTTACTGTTCGTTCAAACAAGCGCTGGATGATTCATTTGTTTGGTTATAAAGAGTTGATTCTTTTGAAGTCCCCTTAAAATTCTTTCTAAATTCCTATTGAGCTAATTGAAACAGTCGATGCTGTACAATACAATAACCTGCATATTATTCATTCACAAGACGGTATCAAACTGTCAAAAACTTGTCAGCGTAACAGACAAGCAGATACATGTGGAATCAAACACATGGATGTCAACGTATTCATTGACGTCAAGTTGATTCTCAGTTCCCAGATGAACCTGTATTATTTAGCGGTTGTTATCGTGAAAGAGCATACCTTGAAATGTTGTGAATGACAAATAACAAGACAGCCATGTAATAAGTATTAATAACATTATTATAAATGTTGGTATAACTGTCATTACAAGACATTATAGGTTTTATTGTGTATTTATAGATACATTTTTCAGAATTGTTATGACTGATTATAAATAATTATAAACAGAGTTATAATTAATTATGAGCATCAGAATAAACTGATTCCAGAGGCATACAGGAAAATAGTAGCAGTATGAATAGTTTTTGCAAACATGATGTGGGAAAAAAAGAGATCACTTCAAAATTATAGCATCATAGTTTGAGTAAAAAAAAATTACTTGTGTTTTACTTCAGAAATAGATTTTTATTTTAGTAAAACTTTGATGAGTTTTCAAATTTTCAGATACAAATACTATCCTTTAGAGTATTGAATGGCAATAGGTGAGTATAAAATATTTCATGTTTGAACATTACTCTAAATATTGGTAATATATCTGACCTTTTGGCTACATGCAATGTTTATGTTAATGTAAAGTTAAAGTTGGTTATTTATTGACATAATGCCAACATAATTGTACCTAATTCACTTGTGTAAACATTTTGAATCTTGATGTATATTTCTGTTTTAATATTGCAGAAGAACAGTATGAAAAGCATGGCGAGTGTAAATGAAGAATTATCCAAAATTGCTGAAATCATCAAGAAAAGTGTCTTAATCAAAGATGAAAATCCTGCTCGATACCGTATGCAAAAAAAGACAGACCCTTTGGATCGATCTAGGCCATACTTAAAAATGACATTTGGAGATTGACGCAAAAACAAACCACATAAAACCATTCTGCTGGTTGGAGAAACAGGAACAGGAAAAACTACCCTGATCAATGCAATGGCCAACTACATGTTGGGTGTGAAGAAAGAAGACCAGGTTTGGTTTGAGATCACAGATGATCAGAGTAAAGAAACATCAGTTCACAGTCAAACCTCCAGCATCACTGTTTATGGGGTTTATCTACAAGAGAGTCAAACTGATTTAACAATCATCGACACACCAGGATATGGAGACACTCGTGGAGTTGAGCTTGATAAACAGATCGCCACAAGTTTGCATAGTTTAAGTAAATCAACTGAAGGTATCAAGGAAATTGACGCAGTGTGTCTGGTGATTAAAGCAACCCAAAATCGCCTCTCTGACAGACAGATATATGTATTTGATGCTGTTCAGTCTTTATTTGGGAAAGACATCACTGAAAACATTGTCCTGCTCTTCACACACTCAAATGGAGCTCCTCCTAAAAATGCTCTGATGGCTGTTAAAGAAGCTAACATCAAGTGTGCAGTGAATAAACAGAAGAATCAGCCTGTGTATTTCCTGTTCGACAACTGTCAGTCAGACGCTCATGATGAAGAATATGAGATGATTCAGGAACAATCATGGAATCTCGGATGTAAAGGAATGGCAGGATTGTTTAACTTTCTTCAAAATATAAAACCACAATCCTTGCAGATGACTCAACATGTTTTACAAAAACGAAAGCAGCTGGAGGCAAATATCTCCAGTCTGCAAGCACGAGTTTCTGTGATGGAAATGAAGCAAAATGAGCTGAAACAAACTCAAGGAGCTCTGGGGCAGAACGAGAAATATGTCAAGAACAAAAAGGACTTTGAGTATGAAGTTGATGTGCCCTACAAAGAAAAGGTTGACATTGATCTTACTGTAGCCTATGAGGCGATGTGCTGCACCGTCTGTGAGGAGAACTGTCATTATCCAAATTGCTGGTGGGTCAAAGATCTCTCATGGTGTAGTGTGATGAAAGATAATTACTGTACAGTGTGCACTCAGAAATGCCACTACAGCAAACATGTGAAAGAAGCAAAGATCTATGTGACAAAGATAAAGAAGGAGAAGAGGACATATGATGATTTAAAGAGGGAATATGATGGGAAGATTGGCACTGATGAGTCTCTGGTCAAGCATCTGGAAAAAGAACTGCAAGAATTCGAGAAAGAGAAAATCAAGCTGGTGATGGATGCTTTTTACTGTGTGGACTCTCTGCAGATGATTGCACTCAAAATTGATTCACTGACCACCCTTCAACACATCGATTTTCTGATTGAGAAGCTGAAGGAAATAAATGAACTTGAAAAGGTCAAAACACTGGCAGACATCAAGAAGAGAGCAGGAGAAGGAAAATAAACATCTGATTGGCATGCATAAAATATAAAAAATATCTGTCTAAATTCGTAATATAAAAAAACAAACAATGGCTCTAGTCAACCAACAAATCAGGCCTATACTGTATATATTTAACAAACGTGATCAGAACAATTACTGTATGTGAATATATGTATTAACATTTAAAGATCTATGGCAATTTTTAACAACTTAATCATTATTATTATTTTTGTTAATATAAAAAATTAAGTGTCCTCACTATTTACTCTCCCTCAAGTGGTTTTATACCTTCATGAATCATTTATACTCTTCAGCACAAAAGAAAATACTTTGAAAAAAGCCGACAACCTGTAACCATAGTAGAAAAAACAAATATTATGGACCATACTATGGTTACAGGTTTCCAGCTTTCTTTAAAATATCTTCTTTTTTGTTCAACAGATTTGGAACAATTATATTTATGTGCATTTATTCTAGCTCAAAATTGATTGATACTACATTTGGAAAGCATAGCTATAATTAAAACATTTTTCTAACATTAAAGTATGCTTACATCGAATCTAGTAAAACAAACGTGTTTGCATTGTTTTCTTCTTTAGACTTGTTGCTTTTGTTTTTACTATTTGAATGTATTGGTGCTTTAGCAATAATTAAAAATAGTCATAAAAAACGCAAACCAGAGTTACATTTTATATGCTTATAAATGTGATGAGTCGTGTATATCGATAGACCATAGAGTTATAAAATCTAAACATTTACTATACACTTAAAAAAGATGATAGTTTGAACCAACTGTAATTTGTTATAGAGCAAAAAAAAAAAAATGTTTTTCTCAAAGTAGACATTAGCTTTGGTTCAAACTTTGAATTGTATTTAATCTAAATAAAAAGAAGTTTTGTGGTCAATAAAAAACTTACATTCAGACAAAGTAAAAAAATATTGTTTACAATAGAGACCATATATATATTCTTTATTTTCATGTTGTATAAAATTTTTTCTTTTAATATAGCTTTTGTCTGTATGTCTGAACATAAGTGTAACATTTGCTGTGATGGCTGTGTATACAGTTTTACAGCACAGTAACATTAATTCAGCACAGAGGGTGATTTGAAACCTGTATCTTGTATTGTTTGCTACTGAATGAACTGGTAAAAAAAAAAAATCTTACTGTTTTGTTTTGGCTATTAAACCTAATGTTCTCAACATAAATCACAATGATCTTGTGTTCTGAAACAATGAAATGAACATGAACAATGAAATCATGACATCAGATTTGAAAGAATGACTAATGGTGTTACAAGTGTGATCAAGTGTGTACATTTTTGTACTTAAAGATGTACACTTTACTAACCAAATAGTATCAAACCAATAAAAAAACTGTATTACACTGGCAACTTCATGTCTTTTTTGCTCCACATTGTTTTCTATTGAGTGAGAAAATATATACATACTGTTGGCATGAGTGTGTAAGGAGATTGTCAATTGTTTGTGTCAAGTTGGCAGCCCTGCAATTGATTGTATAAACATTTCATATAGAAATTTAAATCTTCATGTAACTGTTTGGGTGTTTTGGTACCCCTGTGCAGCACCTGTATTTTTGCTGCCATTTATTTCATTTTGTGCTTACCATTGTCCTGAAGAGTAGAGTGTGGTATGGAGTATGGTTTGGTTTGGGAATTGCAACACTCTAAAAATAACTGTCAAGTCAAGTCAAGTCAAGTTTATTTATATAGCGCTTTTCACAATGTAGATTGTGTCAAAGCAACTTAACATAGTTCTAGTAAAGTCCAGATTTCAGAGTTGAAGTTCAGTGTAGTTTAGTTCAGTGTGGTTTAAATTTCACTGCTGAAAGTTCAAACGCCACAGAGCAAATCCACTGAAGCACAGCTCCACAAGTCCCGATCCGAGCAAGCCAGTGGCGAGGAAAAAAAACCTTCACCAATTGACGAAGTGAAGGGAAAAAAAAAACCTCGAGAGAAACTAGGCTCTGTTAGGCACGACCATTTTTCATCTGGCCAAACTTCCTGTTCAGAGCTGCAGTCTAGGGGCTGGAGGCTGAAGAAGCTGGACGTCCATCGTGGAGAAGGTGCAGGAGTAGGGCACTGGCAGGCAGTCAGGTTGGCCCGCAGGATCAATGTGGGGACTCGTTTATCACAGTGGTCAACTGTGGGCTGCACGGTGACGCAGTGGGTAGCACGTTCGCCTCGCAGCAAGAAGGTCGCTGGTTCGAGCCTCGGCTGGGTCAGTTGGCGTTTCTGTGTGGAGTTTGCATGTTCTCCCCGTGTTCACGTGGGTTTCCTCCAGGTGCTCCGGTTTCCCCCACAGTCCAAAGACATGTGGTATAGGTGAGTTGGGTAAGCTAAATTGTCCGTAGTGTATGTATGAGTGTGTATGGATGTTGGACCCCAGATTTATAAAGGGACTAAGCCGAAAAGAAAATGAATGAATGAATGAATAAAAATAACTGTGCTAAAAACAAGACAGCGTGCTTTAATTTTTAGTATTGTGTATTTAGTATGTAGTATTGAGCTTAAAGTTACATTTAAAGGCTTAACTAGGTTAATTAGGCTAGTTGGGGTAATTAGGCAAGTCAGTAGCTATGTTTCCGTCCAAAAAATGCGAATTAAATTTATGCGCAAAATAATATCGCATAAAAGACATGTAAATAAAGCAGCATTTCCATGAAAGAGAACAAAATCGTCACTTCCTGATTAACTGGCGGCAAATATCAACAGTAAAAATGGAATTTGCTGAGGTCGGAGAAGCTGCGTCAATCTTTTCTTTATTTAATAAATGACTTGCGCCTCAGAAGTTGATGGCGACACGTAATGAACGTGTGGTGGCGTTTAAAGCCATGAGACGCGGAGCACAGACGCTCTTGACAGTTCTGGAGGTCATTAATAATATAATAACACTAATACTGAAATGGTTAAGGCATTTTAGAATGACCAAAACAAGGTTTCAGATGTTTTACAATGTGCTCAGCCTGCTGGTTTGTCCATTCACACACATTTTCATCATCACATGATCTCTTATAACAAAATCACATGACTTTTAATGCACATACTGGAATCTGTTCTTTTCTTATCGAATAAAAAGTTTATCCTACTCAGTTATGCGCATACGTTTTTTTATGCGCATTTTCAAAATGTATGCACATCTTAGCGTTTCCATCAACCAATTTTTTATGCGCATCTCCAAAATGCACATAAAAATAGGTGGATGAAAACGCAGCTAATGACTACATTTACATGTACATCAGTAATCGAATTTGCCTTAATCTGAATAAGACAATAATGTGATTAAGGTGTTTTCATGAGTTGCTTTTTGAATGTTTCCTTCATGATCCCGTTTTAAATGTTATAGCACATAATTCGATTAACGTCATTGCGTCATTTTTGATAAATTTAATCTGAAATCGAACGAAGACGTGGAGTATGGCGATTTTAGTGGCATTATTGAAGTGCAGTACAGACATGTAAACACCTTAATCAAACTTTTACCGTCATTTAGGATTTTCACCGCATTTTGCGACAGGATAGTCTATACACACACGGCTGTTTGACACTATTCTCTGCACCTACCGAGTCAATGAAGGACCACAGACACCCGCATCACGAAATGTGGAGGTTTTTTTCCCATACGGCGTGCGGTATCAAACTCCATTAAAACAACAATCTTCCAGCAGTTCATACTCGCATCCAATATCTTGTTTGTCACGGGGGGCATGCATGAAATGTTCCCGAATGAAAGTGAAACTGCCGAACAGCAGTTAAAGTCAACAAATTAAGAATGAAACACCCGAAATTACATGAAAGTCC
Source organism: Danio jaintianensis (assembly GCA_903798115.1). Taxonomy (NCBI): domain Eukaryota; kingdom Metazoa; phylum Chordata; class Actinopteri; order Cypriniformes; family Danionidae; genus Danio; species Danio jaintianensis. The sequence goes on from CAIGQV010016430.1 coordinate 19,680, forward strand.
GGAGGAAATGTGGATATCGCGGTGACACAATGACGTTAATCGAATTATGTGCTATAACATGTAAAACGGGATCATAAAAGGAACATTCAAAAAGCAACTCATGTAAACACCTTCATCATATTATTGCATTATTTAGATTAAGGCAAATAGTTTGACTATTGATGTCCATGTAATATTGACCTTAAAATGGTTTTAAAAAATATTAAAAACTGCTTTTATTCTAGCCGAAATAAAACAAATAAGACTTTCTCCAGAAGAAAAAATATTATAGGAAATACTGTGAAAAATTCCTGAATCTGTTAAACATAATTTGGGAAATATATGAAAAAGAAAAAAATAATTCACAGGAGGGCGAACAAAATGTCAACTGTATGTGTTCCGCTCACCTTAAAACAACACATTCAAAAACTTGTTCAAAAGACAGACAAAATCTCAGGCAATATTGAGAGGGCATATAATTGTTCTTCTACACAGTTACAGAATGGGCTACCATGTCTTGCATGACGGTGAAGACTGTACGTCTGTAACCTTTTACCAATAAGCATTGTTTCAAAAGCAAACATATTTAGAGATCATTGCAATGCTGTAATATTGTATTGCAATAGGACTTCAATGTAAATGAATGAATAAAATAGTTACAGATAATTGAAAATTAAAAGACTTACAAAAATTATTAAAAGGGTAACTAATTTAAAAGGTAACTAACAGCATTTGGATATGATTATTGACCTGGTTAAAAAATAAATGCATACACAACAAGCATTTTTGTGTATAAAAGAAGTCTAATAGATGTCAAAACATAGATGTCTTGGTAAAAAAAAGGCTAAATTTGGGCTCTCAGTGAAAATGTAATAGACGTCTACAGTAGTCCAAAAATATACTAGCAAAGACAGGAACGAGTGACTACACATGTGAAGTCTGTCTAATCTGTGTTTTGGTAACACTTTAGTTTAGGTCCTAATTCACAGTATTAACATATCATTAACTAACACTACTAGCTTAATAAACTACTAACTATCTGTTTATTAATAGTTAGTAAGGTAGAAGTTGGGTTTAGGTTGGATTTGGGATGCAAAATAAAATCATACTTTATATCTATTAATGAACAGTTAATATCTTATAATATGTAATAATATTAATATCTAATAGGCAGATAATAAGCCAGTAGTGAATAGCATGAATTGTAACCTAAACTAAAGTGTTACCTGTGTGTTTTATGACTTTTCTAGGTTGAGACTGTAAGAAATGGTATTTTAACTACAGCGGTTCGAACTGTAGTTTTGCCGAATGACTAAAAAGTTGATCAGTATGATGGTGAAAACTGTACATTTCTAGTCAAACCATCCTTCTGCAATCGTATACCAAAAACGGAAATAAGGGCAGTTATAATAGCTACAAATGTGGGAGAGCGTTGCTGTTATGTGATTGTATTGTATTGCAATATGGAGCAATTAAGTGTTGATGTTAAATCAAAAGTAATTCACAAATACTTGAAAATGAAATGATTTAATGACAATAATTCTCTATGGTTACAACTGAATTAATTACAAAATAACTGTATAAAATGATTAAAAATGAAATGATAAAAATATATGATAATAATTGTACCCAGCTTAAATGTAAAATAAAGTTACCTGAGAGAGGCAGAGACGGGGAGGGGGAGAGAGACAAAGAGAGTAGGCCCCGAAGATAGCCTGATAGCAGTAGAGTAAGAGAAGATTTTGTATTTTTCTTGACCATGTCACCAAAGCCCAAATACTGAGACATACAAACTGACCAATCAACATGTGAACACATCGTAAAACCCCCAAACTCCACACACCACTCCCTGACCTTATCAGTATCTGGCTTTGAAGTCAGTATGGACCTTCTTGGTGAAAAAGACATGTTTTGCCATATAAACACATGCATATGATAATTTTCATTCTTACAAGACCCTTGATAGACATCAATTAGATTGTCACTGACCAATCAAATTTACCCTTGTTAAGTTCTGATTGGTGTTGTTTTCAAGTTTATCCGTACGCATATGTTTGTTTGGTAAATAAGAAAAAATAAAGTAAAAAAATTCATCCTTTATGGTTTATAGATATTTTGCTATATAGCAATATTGTGAATTCTTTTAGCCACAATAACCATGGTGTGAACATAAAATAAAATCTAATATTGTGACAGCCCTAAACATTACAAAGTGTTACAATTTATAACATGTCAAGAGCAAGTCAGATAATCTTTAAAAGCCATTTAGCCTTAGTCTGCCTTAAAAAACTAATGAAACAGACAGGAACTCCTGTGGTGATGATGCTGAATCCTGTAGCACACTCCATGGGACACGCCAACACAAACACAATGAACAGCAGAATATTTCTTCTCTCTCGGTGGGACATCCTGGTCTTTGATGATCTTTTAGGTTTTGTTTTGTTTTTTGCATTTGTATACAACGGACTGCACGAACAGAGCTCCGATGATGGTTCAGCTACCCAGCAACCACTGGTCTGAGCAACGTTGTGTGATTGCAGTAGGATGACATAAATCAGTAAAAATATTTAGCACAGAGCATTAAAATGTTTTAAACACATTTGCACATCTACAGTTCTGTTGGGTTGTATTCATGATTATTTCTTAATTTTTTTTGCTATGTGTAGTTAAATTTACACACAGTTGTAAATCAGGTGTGAGAGAATCTCCAAGTTATGTCATTTAGAGGTGCATTTAGTCCATCATTACCCTATGGGTAAATACTACAGAAATTGATTTATATAATTACAACAAGAGGTTATGGACAATCATCCTCCCTAAGACATCTCAAGCAAGACCCATTTAAAAAAGAGAAATCATTATGAAATACACGATCATTTGTACTTACATCTTGTTCAATGAGAAAATTATATTCTTAAAGTGCCACTGAATTTTTTTTGAAGACCTGTTTTCTGTCCATTAAAGTGCAATTTAGCATTTTTGCATATAAATACACATAAAACAGATTATAAAGAAGTTAGCATGAGTGCATAGCATTAAATTAAACTAGAGAAATGGCTGCTTTGGATTATGCAAGTCTAAAAAACGATCCACATCACAAGGAATGCTCTACAAAAAATAAAAAATAGGTAAATAAAATACAAATTATTATCTTGTTTTGTTTAACAGAGCAAGAAGATTTTTCACAGTATTTCCACAGTATACAATTATTACACAGATATACACAGTATATCAATATTATTAGCCCCCTTAAAATTTTTTATATATATATATATATATATATATATATATATATATATAACACTGTTATCCAATGACTTGCCTATTAACCTAGTTAAGCCTTTAAATGTCACTTTAAACTGAATAAAATCTTGCAAAATAAGTAGTAAAATAATATGTACTATCATCATGGTGTCACACCCTCCGCACGTTCCCTCAGTTCCAGTCACTACACACAGTCACCATCCACCACACACCACACCCGTAAACAATCACCAGAGTTCTAATCACCCACTCCCTATATACTCACCTCATTCAGTCACTCACTGGCTGGAATCGAAGTTGGATGGTCTCCGCTTCTTGGATCTTCTCCCTGTTGCTCCGATCTCTCCTGTGCTCATTTGAGGCTTGCTTTACGTACCTGTGGATGCAAACGACCGATTAAGGGAAGTGACTTTTGTTACGTTGGTGATTGCAATGACCTTGAACTTACCTCTTGGACTAATGTTTGAGAAAGCCTTCAACCCGTTGCACTGCTTACCTGTTTACCCACTGTTTGTGCATGCTCTACAATAAATACTCACAAAGTAATCCCTGCCTTCTCTCCTTTGTGTGTGGCTGTGACACATGGCAAAGGAAACAAAAATTAGTTATTAGAAATTATGTTACAGCCCAAATAACTTCATTTGAGGGCCTTGTATACTGTGCAAAGCAGTATTCCCACCGTGTGTGTGTGTGTGTGTGTGTGTGTGTGTGTGTGTCAGACTCTCAACCAATATATATACAGCTGATGGGTGATTATGTGGCAAGATATAAGCCCAGTCTTTTTTGTAATGTTAGTGATACACAATCTGTATATTTATTTTTCACAAATTCTGATGGGGTGGCTCAGTGGTTAGCACTGTTGCCTCACAGCAAGAAGGTCGCTGGTTCGAGCCTCGGCTGGGTCAATTGTCATTTCTGTGTGGAGTTTGCATGTTCTCCCCGTGTTGGCGTGGGTTTCCTCCGGGTGCTCCGGTTTCCCCTACAAGACATGTGCTACACTGAAAAAAAAATAATTCAAAGATGATTCTTTGGATTTACTAATTTCTTTTTTTAAGTTAAGTGGTTGTAAACAATTTATTTGGGCTAAATTTAAACAAACAAATTAGGTTGAACATTACTCAATTTAATTTGTTTGTTTAAATTCAACACATTTAAATTGTTTGCAACAAATTTGCTTTATTATTTTTTTTTTTTCAGTGTATAGGGGAATTGGGTTAGCTAAATTGTCCATAGTGTATGAGTGTGTATGGATGCTTCCCATGATGGGTTGCAGCTGGAAGGGCATCCACTGCGTAAAACATATGCTGGATAAGTTGGCAGTTCATTCCGCTGTGGTGACCCCAGATTAATAAAGGGACTAAGCCAATTAGAAAATGAATGAACAGATGAAGTGTCTGATGAGCTGGTGTTGTAGAAGTAATGCTTGTTGTTGTTTACTTCAGTCTGTTTGGTAATTCTTCAGAATTAACTGTTCGGTCTCTCAGGCTTTGTTTCAGCTGCTCTGGGTTATTTTAAAAGATGGACAAAGTGGGACGGGATGCTTCACATACTCATTCTAACCCTCACAACACACACTGTGGTGGAGAGGAAAATGATATATATATATATATAATTATTATTATTTTTTTTTTGGAAAATATGACTCTGGAAAATTGTATTAATTTATTGAAATTCATTAGATACATGTGAAATAATTTCATTTTGTACATGATTTCAAAGAAAACCCATATCTTAAATATATTTGTAGAAATAGTAAACATATATTGTATAATTGAAATTTAGATTTTTTTTATTTTTAATGCCAGAAATCATTAAGTAAAGATTATGTTCCATGAAAACATTGTGCAAATTCCCTTCCATAAAGATACCAAAACCAATTTTTTTTTATTAGTAATATGCTAAGAACATATTTTGGACAACTACAAAAGTGATTTTCTGAATTTTTTGAACCCTTATTGTGGCAAAATTTTGTCCTCCTAATAATCCATGCAGTAAAAAAAATACTGGGTTGCTTTCACCCAAAGTTGGATCAAATTCAACACTGATGGATGATTTTGTTTACTGATTGATTAATTTATTGTTTTCAATTAAATTCTAACTACAATTTTTAACCCAATGGTTGTTTGTCCATATTTGACCCAAATTTGTGTTAAAAAAACCCAGCATTTATTTATAGAATACAATGGAAAGCTTTTTTATTCTGAGACACATGAGCTTTCATGAGTAAAGACGTTTTACTGTTTCTTCTTGAAAATGAAAATGTTTCTTCATCTGAAATATCTGCAACATTTTCTTAAATGGCCTCCAGGTGGCAGTGTTTAATAATATATTTCTAATTAGCCCTTATATATTACATGTACATTATCCAGGAGTGTAAAGTATTTAACATAAAAAATTATACTAAAATAAAAGTGCAAAATACTGAGTGAACATTTTACTTAATTAAAAGTACAATACCTGGTCAGAAAACAAACATGAGTAAAAGTAAATGTACAGTTTTTTTTTTTAAATTGTACTTCTCTAAGTACCCTGCCAAAAATAAAAATGAGTGAGGAAAATCTTGTTTCATCGTATTGAATCATCCTCTAATGCAAAGTAAAACCATAAAGCAATGATTTAACATAAATTGTTACAGATTTGTTACATTTCGTAAAAAACAAAGCATTCAATATTAACTGTATATTTTAAACAACAATATTAACTCTAAATCAAATTATCCCCCCACCCAGTTGTCAGAGTGGGGACAAAATGAAAATGCCAATTTGTCCCCACTATGAAAAGCTTCAATCACAAGCTTTTTTCCTTCTCTTTCTGGTGGTTGCAAATATTTCCTCCAGTTTTTTGACCACAGATATACTGTCATATTCTTTTAGTTGTGCTTGATTTTGTTTTAGCTCTTTTTGCTTTAATTAAATTATTTTATCATCATGTTATTTTGTTGTGTTTCTGGTAATCTCCAGGGATTTTGGTTTTACATTGTCAAGAAACTTGAAGAATTCTGTCATTCCTCTAAAACCAAGATTCCATGAGTTTTCCTGAATCATCTCATATTCTTCATCATGAGCGTCTGACTGACAGTTGTCAAACAGGAAAAACACAGGCTTCTTCTGTTCATTCACTGCACACTTGATTTTAGCTTCTTTAACAGCCGTCAGAGCATTTCTAGGAGGACCTCCATTTGAGTGTGTAAAGAGCAGGACAATATTTTCAGCCATATCTCTTCCAAATAAATACTGAACAGCATCAAATACATTTATTTGTCTGTCAGAGAGGCGGTTTCGGTTTGCTTTAATCACCAGACACACTGCATTTATTTCCTTGATATCTTCAGATTTAGTAAATTTAGTTAAACTATGCAAATCTGTGGCAATCTGTTTATCAAGATGATGTCCACAAGTGTCTCCATATCCTGGTGTGTTTATGATTGTTAAATCAGTTTGACAGTCTTGTAGATAAACTCCATAAACAGTGATAATGGCGTCAACATGACTATAATCACAAGGATCATCTGTGATCTCAAACCAAACCTTGTCTTCTCTCTCAACACCCAGCATGTAGTTGACCATAGTGTTGATCAGAGTATCTTTTCCTGTTCCTGTTTCTCCAACCAGCAGAAAAGTTTTATGTGGTCTGGTTTTGTTCCTCTCACCAAAGGTCATTTTTCTGTATGGTTCAGTTTGATTGTCTGTAGTTGTTTTCAGTCTGTATCGGGCAGGATTTCCATCTTTAATTAAGATGCTTCTCTTGATGAGATCCATTTTGTTCTGCATGTAAAACATAAAAAACTATTAGAATAAAAATGGACATGTTGCACAACATTGTATTTTAAAATCATAACTAAATTAGAAAATGTTCATGAACAGCCCATTAACAATAGTTTCTAAACTAAACCAGTTTATTTTTTTGTCATTTGCAAATGAAATCAAATGTAAAATGTCAGTTTAAAGTTGTAGCATTACAGTATGTGTAACCGTTTTCTCTGTTGATCTACATTGTGCTGCATTAATATTCATGAGAGGACACCATGCACAAAGAATGTTATTGTATTTACACAGATCACCAGCTTCAGCTCACACCATTGTGACTATGTCATATACTGTCAACAAAAATAACATTCTACAATATAATAATTGTTCTTACGTCAGTAAATAAAACAAGCAATTAAAACCAAACTTAAATATTATGTATTTGTGTGTGTGTGTGTGTGTGTGTGTTATTTTACGACCAGTGCTAAGTTCTCTGTAACAACATGGAATACCTCTCATACCTCTTCTGTTCGAGAGAAAGGTGGAAAAGACCACTCAAACAGTGATACAGCAGGTATGGCTGCTTGGACTATACCACCTTGATGTTAACCCCAAGGGGGGAGGTGATACCACTGTCATCTTACAGACCCTTTTTACATGTATATTTATGAACACAAAACATTTTTAAATTGATTCTAACTAAACAAGAGGGAAATACAGTGAAATCAACGTACTTTAATCCTGTTACATATGCAATGTAAATTTTTTGACCCAACAATATAGTAAAGCACTATTGAAGTTAATAGTAAAGTTTAATGCCAGCGCATTAGTACTTTTCAGTGCGAGACTTTCAGCAAAGCTTTTTTATCAGTTCAGTGCATGATGCTTCTGTTGGACTGTATAAGACATGAGAAAAAAAAACGTAAAATTGATACAGTAGATTAACAATATTTAATGCCTGTCATATTGTACCTTCGTAATTACTGTGGTGACATCAGATTCAGTGGTATAGTTGAGGTTTCCCACTGCTGCACATTTAATCTGGTACTCAGTATCTGATCTGAGACCAGTCAGAGTGACTGTATCCTGCTTCTCTGACACAGATTGAGACGTCCAGTCTTTCCTCTCCTTTGTTTTGTACAGTATTTTAAACTCCTCTGTTGCAGCACACGCTGGAGACACTTTCAACACCACCTGTCTATATCTGACATCTTTAATGACTGGAGAATCAGGTTTAAAATGAGGAGTGAAGCAAACAGCTTCATTACATCCATTTTCATACTGAAGAATGCAGGAACCCGGATTATTTTCCATTTCTTTTGATGTGATAATAAACTTGACTGACTGGATATCATTTAAATCCACCAGGTTTTTAAATATCTTTAAGTTGTTTCTCATAATGTTTTGGATGTCTGCTGTGAGCCAGGTCTTGTGTTCAGATTGAGATTGTTTTTCCTCATTGTTTCCTTTGGTTAAAGGACTCAGGAAGGTTTTTTGTTTGGAGAGCAGCACATCCGGCCAGTTCAGGGATGTGAAAGTGTAGATGACCAAATGCTTGACTTCCAGATCCATCAGACTTTTATTAAGGTTGGTTTCTACCTTCACTTCAGACTCATTCAGTTGTGTGAGCACTGATTTAATGATGTCAGATTCCTCCTCTTTCTCCATCATCCATCGCTCAAGAGTATTTCTCTCAAATGGAGATTTCTCATGTTCCTGCAGAAGATCAATCAGTGCTGTGTCCTCTATGAATTTCCCACGGATCTTTGGTAACAGAGAGCCAAGTTTCTTCATGAGACTCAATCTACACTGGTAGCAGTTTGTCTTCATGTTGTTGATTTTGTGATGAAATGCAGTAAATGTTAATGCAGGAGCGTCTGTCAGAAGATCATTGCATTTCATCTCAGTCGTACTTAAACTTTCAATTACAGATTCAATTTCTGATATTAAACCTGTGCTGATTTCATGCTGAAACTTTACAACTCTTGAGAAAAGTTTATCTATAGGATAAAGCCAGACTCTCAGAGGAACTGCAAGCTCTTTATTTTCTCCCAGCAGTTTTGGAAGATCTTGAAAAACCTTCGTAGCATCTTCAAAAGTGGCTGGATTAGACGGCAGCTGGAAATCCCCATAAAATGTACAGGTGAATTTCTGGGCCGCAGTCTTCTGATTGTCATTCAGATTAACATTTGCTCCAGCTGAAATGCCTTTTAGCTTTCCTAAGACAGCTTTGACGTCTACATAAATCTTTTTCTTGTCTTCATCTGCTGAAACTTCTCTGTCAAACACAAAGCAGGCGTCTGCTCCATACAGCACTGCTGTCACCACATGTGTGGCCACATCATCATCATAGTGAGACATTTCTCCAGAGTGGTTTATGGTCAGCTCTTCAAACTTAGTGGTTGAATGATAATATAATGTCAGTCTCTGTTGACTGAAAGACTTCTTGGTGTCCTTAAGAAATTTAGCAGCTCCACTTACATCGATGAGTCCACCTAAGAGACTCAGGTTCAGATGTCCATCAATATTCAACAATCTAGATTTTTCCTCAATAGAGTCTGAAGCTGTGACTGTGAATACTGTATTAATTTGGGGTTTGGTGCTTATGTTCTGCTGCAGCTTCTCTTTACTCCAAAGTCTGATTCCTGTAATAGAGAGAGAAAACATTTTATTTGATTAAACAACACAGGCTCATTGGGAAAATGTGCCCTGGGATACATTGTTGAGAACCGAGAAATATGTACTCACAGGTACATATGGCTGCAATTGGGGGGTGGGGGGGGGGGGGGTCTAGCCGTGGCCTAATGGTAGCAGGTTTGAGTCCAGATACCAGCAGGGATTGTTGATGGGGTGAATTTCCACCTCAATACCACTGCTGAGGTGATTCCCTTGATCAAGGCACCGAACACCCAACTGCTCCCCAGGAGTGTGTTTATAGGTGTAAGTCGATTTGGATAAAAGCGTCCGCTAAACACTTAAATGTAAATTTTGTGTGTAAAATGATTGTATGGATGGCTTGTCCTGCGTGATTGGGTTGCTCGGGAGCCGAGCGTACAGTGTTAGACTTGGCACGCAAAGTGGAGTGGGTTTCGAGTCTGGCAAAGGACGGTTCTAGAAACCAGGTCAAACAAATCCAAAAAAAAGCAGTGTGAAATTGTGGTAAAAGCTTGCAGCTGCAATGGCTTTGGTCTTCTAGATGCATTTGAAAACCTGCCTTTTCTATCAAAGATACTAGAAAAAGTCGTATCTGCTCAACTATGTTCCTTCCTACAGAGAAACAATATTTCTGAAAAATTTCAATCTAGATTTAGAGCATTTCATAGCACAGAAACAGCACTCCTAAGAGTTACCAATGACCTCCTTCTGTCGTCCGATCGTGGTAGCATTTCTCTCTTAGTGTTATTAGCCCTTAGTGCTGCATTTGATACAATCGATCATAATATTCTCCTTCATAGGCTTGAAAATTATGTTGGTATTACAGGAACTGCATTGGCCTGGTTCAGGTCTTATCTATCTGAACGTTATCAATTTGTATCAGTTAATGAAGAAGCATCATACAGATCAAAAGTACACTGTGGGGTACCACAAGGCTCAGTTCTTGGTCCCTTACTTTTCACACTATATATGCTACCGCTAGGCGATATCATTAAAAAGCATGGAGTTAGCTTCCACTGTTATGCTGATGATACACAACTTTATATCTCCTCTCAACCTGATAATTTGTATGAATTTACGAAATTAACAGATTGTATAACTGATATAAAAAAATTGGATGACTAATAACTTATTATTAAATTCAGATAAAACTGAGGTCTTGCTTATTGGACCCAAAAACCTCACACGCAAAAACTTAGAACACTGTCTAACCCTTGATGGATTCTTAGTTCAGTCCTCATCTTCAGTCAAAAATTTGGGGGTGATTTTTGATAGCAACCTGTGGTTTGAAGGCCAGATTTCAAGCATCTGTAAAACTGCATTTTTTCAACATAAAAATGTTGCTAAACTTCGACATCTGCTATCAGTGTCTGATGCGGAAAAGCTTATTCATGCTTTCATGACCACTCGGTTAGACTATTGTAATGCGTTACTAGGCGGTTGCCCTATTGGTCTAATTAACAAACTTCAGCTAGTTCGAAATGCAGCTGCTAGAGTGCTTTCTAGAACAAAGAAATATGATCATATTACTCCAGTTCTTTCATCATTGCATTGGCTCCCTATTAAATGTCGTATAAATTTTACAATTTTATTGACTACCTACAAAGCCCTGAACGGCTTAGCTCCCCAGTATTTGAGGGAGCTCCTGGTGTATTATAGCCCCTCACGTCCACTACGCTCAATTAATTCTGGACAATTGATTATTCCCAGAATATCAAAATCAACTGTAGGCGGTAGATCTTTCTCATATCTGGCACCTAAACTCGGGAACAGCCTTCCTAGCACAGTTCGGGCAGCAGACACACTCTGTCAGTTTAAAACTAGATTAAAGACACATCTCTTAGCATTAGCATACACATAAAACACAAATGCTTTTGAAATACAAATCCTCTAAAGGATTGTTAGTCTGCATTATTTAGGGCAACCGGAGGCGGGAACACTTCCCAAAAGACATTATAATTTGAACGGCATCTGCGCTTATGTTAGTCTTTTTTATTATTCCCGAGGTTTCCATAATCCTGGACCAATCCGTATTCTGAGCAGCTGCTGTGGTGGTCACGGAGGAGTGGAGAGCATGAGACTGATTCCTGTAAGACCCCAGTGACAGAAGAGTCTTCGCATTGATCCTGAAGGGCCAGCCTGTACACCAGCCGGTGACCTCTCCCACCTGCAGCTTCTCCACAATGGACGTCCAGCGTTCTCCAGCCTCTGGCGCCTAGACTGCAGCTCTGCACAAGACGTTTGGCCATAGGAGAAATGGTCGTGCCCAACTAAGCCTGGTTTCTCTCGAGGATTTTTTCCCTTCACTTTCGCCAATTGGTGAAGTTTGTTCCTCGCCACTGTCGCCACTGGCTTGCATGGTTCGGTACTTGTGGAGCTGCGCATTGATGGATTTGCTCTTCAGTGTTTGGACTTTCAGCAGTGAAAATTAAACCACACTGAACTGAACTGAACTTAAACTCTGAAAACTGGACTGACACTGTTTCAATTTACAATAATCTTCTATGTTAAGCTGCTTTGACACAATCTACATTGTAAAAGTGCTACAGAAATAAAGATGAATTGAATTGAATTGAAAACACTATCAGCTGGGGCAGTTCATTCTGCTGTGGCGACCCCAGATTAATAAAGGGACTAAGCCGAAAAGAAAATGAATGAATGAATGACACTATCAGTTTAGGGGACGGTTTAGGGAATTAAGCTACAATATCAAGCTGATATGTTATGCACAACATGCCGACAGGCTTCTCTCATGGACGCGCACGAGAAGAACATTAAGATAAGCAGAAATGTCCACAGCTGCCTCTGGTGGATTTACAAGAAATGGCATGTATGAGAAAACGTGCCCCAGTAACATATTTGAGATCATCAAAAATGTACACATCGGTGATTTGCCAAAACAAAAACTCCAAGCATGCGTAGTCCACAATACATATTTCTTGGTCCTCAAAAAAGTAGCCCTGGGCACATATTACCAATGAGCCTGGGTTGGATTACACAGTGCTCCAATTTTCTATATTGTTTTTTTTCAGCCATTGTTTATTCTCGTCCATGTTGTGTTATGTTTATTGATATAAATGACAGCACCTGGTACGAGTGCATCTCTCCTGCAGTCATACAGCATCCCCAGGTGGAAGGGTCTCCCCAGAGCTGCGGTATATATCGAATTTACTCCCACTGAATCCATGCTGGACTTAAAAAAAATACACAAATAATTCATTAAATAAGTAAATAAAATTAATAATAATGATGATAGTAGAATACATCAATTAAAGATATTTAGCAGTGCCTAGTAGAACAATGGCAATGTCTTTAATAGAGGACAAAGTTTAAAAATAAAAAAAGTAATGTTTACAGTTTACTATCAGGTTATTATTTGATCATGTTGCCTTTGCTTCATAGCTTATAAAGACTTGGAAAAATACATGCTGGATTGCTTTAACAGTAACCAAGCAATAATTACTTACTGTTTAGTACTGTCTTTACACACTTGCCAGCAAACAGATCAACAGATGTATTTACAGAAACACCCTGATGGTCATGTGATTTAAAAAAAAATTGCAATTTGATTACATTTCTTATATGGACATATACTGAGTTATACACCTCACTGAACTGTCTAATTCAGCTACGCACATCCAGATAACCCATCAGAGGCCAGAGGCTTAATGGCACAGTTTTAAGCCAAATACTGATTTGTCCATATTTACAAAACTTGTTGAAATAACCCAGCATTTTAAGAGTGTATAAATGGCTTCATATTTAGGAATATCAAATAGCTTGTCCTTCATTAAAACTTCAGTATAAAATCAGTTTAGAATTGCAATCTTCTTACAACATGTAAGAGTGTGTCAAAGTCTGCAGAGAACAAGCCAAACTGCAGACCAGAGGTCTTATATACTGAAGGCAAGACCCTTTTTCTGAAGGTCACATGATTTATAGGAAACTGTGTTGTACTTCCCATAATGTGATTATAATTTGAAACATGGACATTTCATTTCTTTTTTGATTCTTCATATACTGTATGATGTTTCAAATGTCAAAAACATGACATGACTTTCGGTGACCTTTGAGTATTACAAAAAAAATATTTTGCTTTTGTTTATCATAGTCTGCCTTTGTCATTATAAAAGCATAACACATTTTCCTGCAAATCACATGACGTTTAGGAAAGAGGTGTTGCCTTCAGTATATATAAGCCCTCTGAGTAAGCCCCCTTACCCTTATAACACAGCATATTGTAAGCAAATCAGTTTACCTGGTCATTTTTTTGCTTCTACCAACACAACATTATTTAGAGGAAGGAAGATTTGTAATATTCATATGAAAACTAATTCAATTAATGTTCAATATATCTTTTTAACTGGATTGGAAGTTAAAGCCTACTGTATATTGTTCACTGTCAAAGAGGCCACAAACAAACCCTTGGAGCCTACAGCCTACATAAAAAGCTCTAATAAACTAGAGCTTTAAAGCTTAACTGTTCCAATGTATCAAAACAACATCATTTTTTTATCAATAAAGTCTGCTGTCTCTCTTGGTTTTCCCTTGTTTCGTGTATTCTCTTTGTTCTATGTCTAAATTTATTCATTGCAAACTTATAGCTGCCACAAGGGGTGTAGGATGTTGAAAGAAAAGGTAAAATCTTGACATTTTCGAAAGGGGTCTGGCTGCAGACTTGGTGCAGATGCAATCTGAGCTGCATGCAATGCTTTTGAATGAACTCACCTAACCCCACCCCTAACCCGCTCCATTCAGTGCATTGTGTCTGACATTGCATCTCTGAGAGATACAATCTCAGCTTGCATCATAAAGGCTGCATCCAGACACTATTGACATTTTCTGCACTCAAAAAAGTCAACAAGCCACTTGCTTGATTTGCAAAATACAAATATGTTTTATGGAACAAGTTTAGTTCTGGTAAATGATTCATTCTAGTTGTTTGTAACTAAATGAAGAAATAATCACATGAATTAGATGAGAACTTGTTGATTGAATGAGATTTAAGCTCTTCATATGAACGACTCTGTCTGGTGAGTTACTCTGAGCCTCCATCACAGTAGGTGGCGGTATGCACTTATAAGCTGGTTCGCATACCCACCAATAAAACCACATAAGAAGTCACTGCGCATGCTTAGCTAAACGGACTGAACTTTTGGAATTATGCAATTGTGGTGTTACACATGGACAACTTATTCTTGGCACAAGTAACTTGGAGACAGAAAGAAAAAAGCACTTGCAGTTCCTTTTGCATGTTGACGATTTAATTTTTGCACTGTACCCTTCAAACAAGCTACTGGGGCATGAACACTGGTGCATGAGCTTGAACAAGACTGATGTAGTGATTGAATGAAGAAGATGCACATTTGTAGCTGGACAGAAGCTCTCCTAGCTGCTGTTATGACACTGTTCCTTTAAATGGGGTGCTAGAGCAAGTAAGCTCGGACTGGAACAATCACTGATGCTCAGTACATCTTTTTTTTATAATTGGTATTTTATTAAATAGCATTGTTTTCTTCTGTGTTTTTTTACAGCTTTAAAAAAGTTATTTACAAATGCTCTTGTTATAATATATTTCATTTAAAAAAAAGTTTTTTTTTGTCTCACGCCATGGTTTAACTTAAAAGATACTTTGAGACATATTGTGAGGATGTGAGGCAATATAGCTTCATTGGTAATTTGGTGAAATCACAGTAAGCTGGCTGCAAGTTAAGAACTCCAATGCTGCCAACTAAGACAAATATGATTGAACCAACAAAATAGATTTTAATAACCATACATGGACAAGACCGAAACTTGTTGAGTTGAAGTGTTTTACTGACATTGAGTGAATAAGAATACATTCAATGAGATAAACACAACACAAACATTTTTATTCAATTAGCTGCAGAGAAGTTACACAGACCTGTTAAAACCAAGATGAATTTACACATTTATATTGTGTTCATATAACACATTCACAGCAGTTCAAGTTTACTTGATTTGTTTAGACGCACAATGGGTGCAAAGATTAAATCATGTTGATTCAATAAATTATTTTTTTGAGTGTGTATTTTGCCAATAACAATAATTACACAATATTTGCATTATTCAGATGTGTTGGAAAACTTCTGATATTGTAGCTTTCTTTCACAATGTAATTATACTGATTAAGGACAGGGTATTAGTTATTTAAAACCAAATTAGTGAAGTAAAGACAACAAAAATCACTGCTCTGCTGTACAGTGTGAAGTTCAACAAAACTAATACCACTGATCTCTAAGTGCAAACTTATATAAAACATTCATTCATTCATTTTCTTTTCGGCTTAGTCCCTTTATTAATCTGGGGTCGCCACAGCGGAATGAACCGCCAACTTATCCAGCATATGTTTTACGCAGCGGATGCCCTTCCAGCTGCAACCCATCACTGGGAAACATTCATACGCACTCATTCACACACATACACTACGGACAATTTTAGCTTACCCAATTCACCTATAGCGCATGTCTTTGGACTTGTGGGGGAAACCGGAGCACCCGGAGGAAACCCACGCGAACACGGGGAGAACATGCAAACTCCACACAGAAAATGCCAACTGACCCAGCCGAGGCTCGAACCAGCGACCTTCTTGCTGTGAGGCGAACGTGCTACCCACTGCGCCACCGCGTCGCCCCTTATATAAAACAATAAAAATAAAATTTCATGACAAGTATTATAAATGATTGTAAAATAGTCCATGGGTGCAAAATGTACAGTATTTAAAGTGAAAGTGAAGTCAGTCAAGTTTACATCATTTTTAAATTGCTTTCCACTTTAATAAAAATATATTAAACAAACTCGATTAATGTAACCATTTTAAAGAACATGGCATGTTTTAGTATAGCTTTTAGAGCTAGGGCACTGAAATCTTGGAGCAGACATTGTCCTGCTTTTCACAGACTCAGGATCTCAACCTAGAAATGCTGTGACGGCTGTTAAAGAGGCTAAAATATGAACATAATTGTTACAAGCTTTTTAAATTGATCCAGGTCTGGCTTGTTCTGACAAATTTATCCTTGTGTCAGGAAAGTCTGTGACCAGAACATTCAAGAGCATGAACATTCGTTTAATTCAGTTGAGAGAGTGGTGATTGCGTTCAGGCATTAATCTGGCATTCTGTCATAAAAACATTAGTGTCAACAAGGCATGTGCATCACCAGTGTTCCCATATTATAATATTACAATACATGTGTTATGACAAAAGTATTGTGGTATTAATTATACTTCAATATTACCTGTTTTTGGAAATAGGCTAATTTTACAAATCCTTTAGAGAAGAACAGATGAGTTTGATCTTTTTTTTTTAAATAAAAAATTCTGACTATCTCTGGGTCTGGCGTAGGCACTTTTAGTTGGTTGAACATTCCACCACACAACACAATATTGTTATAATATCTTTGATCAATGCCATGAAAATTAAACAGTGTGCAAAGATAAATAGTAGTACAGTGGGTTAAATCTTGATTAAAAACACATGTGCAAACTTGGACACATACCTGTTCGTTTGATGTTTAATTCAGCTGATGGCGTGGTGATCTGTTCAGGAATAAAACCGTGGATTCTAACATAAAATCATCCATATCAATCGACATAATTAAACAGATGGCTAAAATTAATTCTAATCACACTGATGCAAATGGACGAAAAAGTCGTTCCTTCGCCGTTCAATTCAGTTGATGGCGGGGTCATCTGTTTCAGGCTTAAAATCG